>KZ112988.1:0-118667 GCA_002120325.1 Daldinia sp. EC12
TTATTATTTAATTTATAATTATTTAATTTATTTTAAATTTTTTAAATATTAAAAAATATTAATAAAATTATTTTATAATTTATTTTTATAAAAAATAAAATTTTTAATTATTATTTTAATTTTTTAATTAATATTTTAAAAATTATAAATAAATTAAATAAAATTATATATAAATTATTATATTAAATAATTTTATTAAAAAAAAAATTTTAAATTTTCGAAAAATGAATTACGTATTTTTAAAATGCTATAAAATTAAAAATAAATAATTATAATAAAAAAATTTTTTTATTTAAATAAAAATTAAAATTTTACAATTTTTAAAAAAAAAATAATAACGTTTTATAAAAAAAAATAATTTTTAAAAATAATTTTTTAAAATATATATATTAAAATTTATAACGTTATAATATTTATAATAATATAAAATATAATGTAAAAATTTATTAAATAAATATAAAAATTAATTATAATATAAATTAAATTTTTTTTAATTAATTTTACACATTATAATTAAATTTTACATATTTAAAAATAAAAAATTTTAAAATATAAATAATTAATTCGTATGGGCGATTAACCCGTAGATTATGTTACGTAATAGTGAGAGTTGTATGAAGCATGGATTGTACTCAAGTAAAGATCCAGCACTAGCCACATGGATTCGGGCGCTAAAGCTGACAAGGAAGACATATCAAGATCCAGCCCACCTCCTAAGGTTGAAAAGTTATGTGGCTAGATAGATTGGACTTGCAGCCTCGGTTATTCAGTTATATGACTTTGTGATGTATCTTGATACATACCTACTACACTAAGGTACTTACGTATAGTTCGTAGAGCTTGGTAGCATTTTCGCCTATACCCAATGTTAAGCTGGTATGAACCTTAGTAGGTAGGTTAAAAGCTCACGAAACTAAATATATATGCTTTTATTCATTTTAATTGATGGTGATGGTTCAAGCAAGAAAGAGGCGGTCACGTTGCATTTTTGATGGTGGATTTTGTTATGACCAATCGAAACGAAGGACGGGATAACCCTTGAACAGTTGCTGTGTTGGTAGCTTGTGACTTGTTTCCCATTCCCATTCCCCCCCCCCCCCCCACATGCGTAAAAGCTGACGAGGGGTCGTGGTTTGATGCTGTGCGTTTTTCTTGCTATTTAAAATAAGCTGTTTTATGCATAAGACTTTTTTCTTATGAGCTAGGTATGTATGTGTGAATCACCTTAGACGGCTCATGTATTGTATTGTACTTGTGTGGTGACGTTGCTGGAAGATGCTAGAGGTGGAATATTCAAATGATTACCTTAGGTACGTTTATTTATTTTGAGGAGAGTATCTAAGATAGATATTTAAGGTATGTAGCTGAGGTGGCATGTGTGAGATAAGCTACTTACCTAATGTAAGGCACATCATATGGAAAAAAGGAAGAGCTGCATTGATTGAAGTAAACACATCAATTATTATATAAGACGCATGAGGCACTAGGAAGAGGTTCGTAGGCAGGTACTTAGGTACCTAACCTAGGTAGTACATGTAACATAGTGCCTAGTTTACCCAGCTGATAAGTCGTTTGTATGGTAACGCTAGTCCAATTAGAGTATTACCATAGCGCTACCACAGCAGCCACAGGGACTTTTCTCCACTAGCTGGCGTCGAGGGAACCAACAGCATGGCCAGGATAGATTGGAGATTTTGGGGCCTGACTCTTTTTTTTTTCCTTACTATGTAACTGCCCGAGCCAGCGGATGGCGGATGGCGGCTTTCTGAACTATTAACACTGCCCATCTTTTGCGTATCTTTTTTCCTTGGAACATCCAATCCACATCATCCACACACACACAACAACACAAAACCTCCAAATCCTATTCAATCAAAAGGAATAATCGACCCAAGGCTGCTGCTGCTGCTGCTGCTGCTAAGCAACCTTTGAAATTTATTTCTTGTCAACTTGGAGGTTACCTAGGTACTTTTTTAAATAACTGCTATAAACCCCCCTTCTCCCCCAGTCAATGCGCAACCAATATTAGGCGCCCTTTTTTGCTTATGATCAGACGAAATAAAAAAGTAGCCACAAAGTAAACGACATTCTTTTACTTCGATCCACCCTTCCTTATCCACCTTCTCACTCTTCTCCCCCCTCTTACTTTTATTTATCTCTCTGGGTTACTCCTCTCTCTCTCCCTCGCTCAACCTCTTTCCCCATCCTGCAACTCCGGTTTGTTCCCATCGTCTACGCCACTCCGCCCGTACGTCAGATAAGCATATCGTCGATCCGTCGATCCAGTCCAGCGTGGTGTACGACATCACCATAATTCGACCGTAATTCGACCAACATAGCATTAAGTGTAGTTATCGGGAGGAAAAGAATAGGATACCGAGTAACACGACGTATTCGGAAGGGTCAGGAATATACCTGCTGGCATAATGAACGTTCTGTTATCGCCGCAACCGCAACCGCCGTCCTTCTTCCCTCACCAACACGAGACCAATCGACGGTCGCCTTCTCGCGCAAGTATGTAAATATATAACTTTATTTATTTCATTGCTTAACTTTTCCTTATTCCGAGTCATGTGGGGCCTTGTCTTAATATACATACCCCTTTAGCTGTGTGCGATCCCGAGCTGCGGACTCGATTGCCTCCCGCAAAGCTAAGAAGTAAACAGGTAGCAAGCAACATAGTTATACTAACAATTGTCCTTAAATTATAGTGTCTCCTTTTCATAATTCTATGGCTAGTAACAGAAAGCGAAAGGCCGAAGATGACGGCGATGAGATGTCAGTCTCGCCTCTTAACTCCCCTGCTACTCAATCGCGACAACTCGCCCCGAGACCATCGAAGAAGGTTCGAGCAAATGAATTAGCCGGCCGACCTCTATCACTACCTCGACTTCTCGAGACCCTCGATATCACACAACTGCGAACTGTACTACAGACCATTTGCGAGCGACAACCAGAGATTGGAGAAGAAGTGGTTAAAAGTGCCCCGAAGCCCTCCGTCGATTGCGCGCTACAAGTATTGAAGGAATACCAAGACAAATTACGAGACGCATTCCCCTACGGCGACTCGAGTTCCGACTATACATATTATCGAGTCAAGCAACAACTAATCGCACTGATTGACGCCCTTGTTGATTTCACTCACCAATTCCTCCCACCCAACGAAACAAGTGCCAACCTCTCTCTACAATATCTAGACGGTGCTACTAAGGTAGCACATAGCTTACCCGACTGGGAAAGCCAGAGCCACCGGCATCACAAAGAAAACGTCTACTACGAGATATCACAAGCTTGGGCTCTAGTCATCAATGAAGCTTCCAAGAAGGGAGCCGGTTTTGTCCTACATTCAGGCGGCTGGGACCAAAAGCTTGCTAAGCACAATCAGCAGTCTGGTGGCAGGTTAGGCGCTGCAATCTCTTCGATGGCCGCGAATGTCGGATGGGTCGGGGGAAGTTCAGGTAGTAGTACCTCCAACACGCCCGGCAACCAAGGCTCTATACTAGATCACTTGATGGCTGGTAATTACGGTGCGCCTGTTCCAGTCGGACGCTGGTAGGAAACCCACAGTCATCCGAAGGCGGGAATAAAAGAGGAGATAGAGAGGGGGAGATGGATTCAGGCGAGCCTTACGGCACGAAGTTTAATGAGAAAAATGATGTTTGACTAGCATCCAGCATATGAGACGGAGTAAAGCAGTCGTGCACATTAGGCATCGAGGTTGGACGCATCTGCACATACCACCACCTCGCAATGAGACTACGATAAATATTTTCTGTTTTCGTTCCTTCGTTTTGAAGGGCATGGCATCGGTTCATAGATTTGTCGGTTCAGGGTCTTTTTTTTCTTGCTTTTCGGTTACTTACTACACGGCGTTCTAGCAGTTGACATCATCACATCTATGTTACTATCAATTCATGTTTTTTTCTTTTGTTAAGCCTTCTGATATCCCTTCCCTTCTTTTCTGTTCTTCATCCTAACCAATCGTTGGTTATGGACTTATTTAAACTATCAACCTACTCTCGACGAAACCCCCCCTCCTCTGCATAGTGGATGGCACGAATCAAGGAAGGAAAACTACTACTTTCTTGGGTATCTACCTAACCACCCAACTGGGCTCTTATCTCCCTTGTATACGGTACGGATAAATCGGCTAAGCTCTTCTCCCTGGCTTCATTCGGAATAAGGCGGACATTTATCTATCTACTTCCTCAGGTAACCTACCTTCGGTACTCACTGTAGGTTAGGTTAGGGGTTGTCTTTATGATACACATATGGCTCATGCTGCACCGGGCCGCTATCACAGTTTATTGTGAACAAATGAGTGTTGTGGTATGGCATGGCTTACGGGTCTAGCATAAACATAGGGGAGATAATCATCATCATTATCAGCAACATGACTGTTGGGTCACATGACGGTTTTTGAAATGACTTGAGTGTTTTGTATGTTTTTGTGACTTGTGTCTTCCTCGTGGAGTGGAAGGAAAGGTTAATGATTCAAGAGACATAATGAAGTATTTGAGAAGCTGGGTACATCTCGTATAGAAAAAAAGCAAACGATCCAAGGAGTATTGTTGCGTTTCAGATGACCATCAAGGTATGTTCTATAATAAGTCCGAGTACCTTCTCGGGGTGCTGTTGCTGTAGATATTATCCCAAAGGCACTCAGATGTTCTATCATGCACTTGTGATAACCTATGTCTCTTCGTAGTAATGTTATATCCTTTCTAATCCCAAAACCAGCAATGTCTCGAAGCCACGGCTTAGGACGGGCTAGTTTGAATGACATTGAGCTCGGTTCCCCTGAAAAAAGGGCACTCAAGGTTCAGGTACCCGGAGAGCCAAACGCACAGGAGTACCTAGTTGATGAAGCTAGCTAGCTCCTAGTCTGATAGTTTGTACCTTGGGTAAGTAGGTTTCGGTAGCGAATTGAGTTTCATATTGGACGGTTTACCCCGTGTTTTTGCGCTCGGATGGTGTTGAGCCGCGTACTAACCACTAGGACTAGATGAAAAGCTCATCAATAAGCTACTCAAGATAGATATATTAGAGTATAGCTTTTAATATGAGTCTCTTACCTAGGTACCTACATCGCTGTTTTATGGTAATGATGGAATGAGTAGAATATTTCAGCAGTCCTTAGAAATCCCATGTTATAATACGATCTCATATATAATTCATGTTTATGCACAGTTACTTATAAACCTAGTAAAAGATCCTGAACTTTCCTGAAATTCCTGTCGACGTGAAGATGGACTTTCAATGGAACTATCTTTAACTTGGCTCATCCACGGCCTCTGTTCATGCTGAAATGCTCAAAGTTCACTACCCTGTTTGTTCCCCGCGAACCCGACTGTGGGTTAAGATTTAACATACACACCATTACGTCCTTCGGAAACAATGTCGATAGTCAAATTTAGGAGTCTGTTGCTTATTCTCCGATTTGAGCAGTAAACCCCCATAGGTATACGTACTCGCTTACACATAACAGCGGTAGAATTTTTGAAATGGCCTCGCCTAAATAGCGTCTTTTGCTTCAGTCACTGGGTATATGGGATGGTTTCCCCGGCTGGCCAAGGCCTTCTAGGACAAATCAAGAGAAAGCAGAAACCTTCATGGGTTGCAACGAGGAGAATATGTCCGTACCAGATCATACCAACTACGCTCCGTTGCTGCGATCTCCAACCTTCTAAGCGAATAATTCAAAAAGTACGTAATATAACCTATTTTCACCCAGTAATTGAACCCAGACAGTTTGCGGAGTCCAGGTAAGTCAGCGTGGAGAGCCTCAAGTTTATCCTCAGGTTCTGCATTAAGCACTCTGCTCGGCCTTGTCGATACAAGCAAGTTAAGGGATACGAGAGCTTGACTATATTGTCAACAAAGAGAAGGAAATATGTGCGTCTTGAAAATCAGCAATGGCATAAATATACCAGCTAGTCCCCTTGAGCAGATCTCGTTTTCCTCAGCCAACAGCGACTCATTCAGCAATTCATCAGATTATTATTTACTATTCATTCATCCATATAACACTAATAACTTACTACCAACTAAATTCAAAATGGTTACCTCTGGATCCTCTTCTTCTTCTGAGTCTCCACGTGGAGCCCCCAGCAACATTGATGCTTATGCCTTGTTCGAGGCTCTTACGGGCCACAAGATCGACAGGCGCTACGTTCCCTCCAGGACTATGTCCGAGGACTACGAGGTCCTTGGCAACGATAGAGATGATCGCCCTGCCCTAGGCCAGGAGCCTTCTCCTGATGAGCCTCCCAAGGATGTGTTTATCGGTGCCATCAACCCGTACGCCCTGGTTGAGGCCATGATTGGCCATAGGCTGGACCGTCGTGCTCTGTCCACTGCGCGCATCATCGCGGACGTTCTGCAGACGGACTACGAAGAGCTCTTCGACCTAAAGCACAACTCTGTGCTCTTCGCTGGTCTCAAGCTCAACGAGGAGAACCGCGAGGCCGAGGAGCTCAACGAGAAGGAGATCCAGATCCTCGAGGAGCGCGACCTCGTTACTCCCGACTTGTCTCGCGTCAAGAAGCTCGACGACCTCGAGAAGATCGGCCTTAAGGAGGTCGGCGATATCCGCATCAAGATGGCTCGCATGCAGAATGGCAAGCTCCGTCTTGTCCTCGACGGAAAGTCGCTCGGTAAGACCGTCGGCAACCACGACGTCACCGAGACGATCAACGACCTCGTGCTTCCTTTCCGCCACGGCAAGGAAGACCACGACTGGTCTCCTCCCAACAGCTCCTGGCGCGACATGAACGAGCTCATGTTCCGGGGCATCTCGCGCCGCTTCATGATGGACGGGCCGCCCTTCGCCATGCACGGCGGGCCTCACCAATTCCGGGAGCAGTACCAGCACCGCTTCGACGACCCGACGCAGGGCGCCTCGAGCAACAGCTGGCTGATCGCAGCCATCTTCTCTGTGTTCTGGGCGAACCCGGCGATGATCAACCGGTCGACGCGACTGATCTCGGGGCCCATGGACCGCGGGCGCCGGACGCTCAACGTGCGCTTCCACGACAAGGGAGGCCGCAACAACGCGGACACGGACACCGTCGAGGTCGACTACCAGGTCCCCGTCAACAACTCGACCGACATGCCCATCTACGCGCGCTCGAGCGACGGCTACGAGACCTGGCCGGCCCTCTACGAGAAGGCCTTCGTCAAGTGGATGACGCGCACCGACGACCGCAGCCGCGTCGACTTGACGCAGGCTCACAGCGGCGACCCGATTAAGGCCAGTACGTTTTAGCCACCAAATATCCCCTTCCCCTCCTTTTCTTTCCCTTTCCCTTTTCCCGTCCCTTTTATCGGTTTTTTTTTTTTTTTTTTTTTTTTCTCACCCCCTATTCCCGAAAATTAAAACCATCGGAAATTTTCCTGCCCCCAAGACCCCATCCCCAGCCTAGCCCCCCTTTTTAGACGCAATAATCGAATCAAAAAAGAGAGACGACAAGGGCTAACAAATATTTTGTCTTATTTGATATATAGTGGCCCAGATCAACGGCCGCGAGCCTCGCTACTACTTCACAGACCGCCATTCCGGGTCCGAGCTCGTCGGCCTCGTGCGCTCGTGCAGTGTGAACAAGCGTACGATTAGTCCCATGGCGGCGTGGACACACGCCACTGGAGATAGTATGTGACGTCTCGTTTTTGTTTATTTCCCGTCCTTCTTTTCGTCTTTTTTTTTTCTTTCCTTTTCTTTTCTTTTCGGTGTGATGGCGGCGGTGTGGCGTTTTCGCCTGATAGATGAAGAATTTCCGACGAGCCGTTTATCGAATAGAGAGAGAAGCAGGTTGCTAATTCCCGATATTGCAGTGTTCCGCGGAAGCAATTTGGTCGCTAATCACGCGTACTCGGTCCTGGGCTGGGTCAGCGAGGGCCAAGAAGAGAATGTAAGTACCTTTATTACCTATCTATTCCGCCCCTTTCTTGTAATTTCCATCGGGAAATATAGCTTCACGGGCGAGAACCATTACTTCCCAGGAGACATTTCGAGCCCCTCGAGTCCTCTTGGAGTCCTGTTTGGAGATAGACCAAAGCTAACTCTGACGACAGCAGTACATCATTATTCGAAACCCGTGGGGCGTCACCGAGCCCCGCGGCCTAACATCGTACCCTGGTCTGCTCGATCGGGTCGAGCCAGAGTTCTGGCCTCCTGCCGCCCTTCTCGACCGTGATGGAGTTTTCAGCGTAGAAGTCCAGGCCTTCAAGAAGTACTTCGCTTGTATCGGCGTTGCCAAATAAAGACCTGCCCACCCCTCCCTCTCAGCCGATTAACGGCGGTTTGTGAACCGTCTTACAGCAGCATGGTGGGCTGTTTACCTATCGGTTTCACACATTTGTGTGTGCGTGGAAGTATGTGGAATGATATATTTTTTGTAAGTGGATTCTGAGTGGCTTTATTGGGTTTCCAGTTGATTAAGTTGAAAATTCCTCGACAATGCAAAGCTTGTAATGTCTGGAACATAAAAAAGGGATAGTTTCCAGAGAGAAAAGTTAGAGTATCAGGATATAGA
This sequence comes from Daldinia sp. EC12, assembly GCA_002120325.1. Classification (NCBI taxonomy): domain Eukaryota; kingdom Fungi; phylum Ascomycota; class Sordariomycetes; order Xylariales; family Hypoxylaceae; genus Daldinia; species Daldinia sp. EC12. The sequence goes on from KZ112988.1 coordinate 8,535, forward strand.
CACTACAGATTGACAACTTACCTACCTAGAGGTTTACCTATATTTATCTCGTTCTCCTTGGGTTGCTATGCATGTCGACTTAATCATGAATGGCGCACTTGTTTTCAGCCTCCCCAGATATGATACATTACTGAGTGACTATTTATTGGTTCAACAATATCGGACCTGAAACTAGTTGTTTTACGGCCAATGTGAAATTCATAATCTGCCCACTATTCAAATCATAGTACAGGGGTATGGACCTATCTTACTAACTTTACTACTTTATCATGCTTGGCCACGTCAAGGGCCCATTTGGTTTAAAGCCTCGCGTCCCTCAGCGCCCATTAGTGACAAGACTTTCATCTAGATGCCTATGTACTTGAATAGGGCTTCCTCGGCCCGCCTCAACGTTGCACCAGCACGCCCTGCTTTGCATAGAGACGTGAGTCCCGAAATCAATTTATAGGCATAGGTTCCTGATATAACGCGAAGCAACAATCTATTGATTCACTACAGGGAAACCCTTCATCACCCTCGGGCCACGTAGCACCTATTCCCATCCTCGACTGCTAGTTTCAGCTTCATTTGCCTATAAATAGCCTCCTCTCATGTCCTAGGTTGTCTCACGTCGTCTTAGTCGAGACCCCTGTGTCACTCAGGCACTGATGCGGCTCATTTCGAAGCAAGCAGGCTCTCTCAAAGACATATTACTTATTGACGAGTGAAAATTATATTAAAACGAGGGTTTTTTTTCAGGCATGAATCAGGCGTTTGTATTATCAATATTATTTAACTCAGCTAACAAGAAGATGTCTGCATGTCACGAGAACTAAGAATGTGTATTCATGACTATGTGTATTATGTGGTGGCGGGCTGAAATTAGTTACCAGAAGGTTCTTTTGCAGGACGAGGCTCTCAGCGAACTGTGGACTAAATATATAAGGGACAACTCTATCCAGCTAGGAGGAATCTTGTCACCCTTAGTAGCACAACACATCATTCTCGACTTGCTATTTTACGTGCCTAGTCTAAGCTGAGTTTCAATCGGAATATATACATATCAGTACTCATATCACTACCTTGAAGCTAACCGTTCAATGTCAGATGCACAGAAGCCACTTAATTATTACGTGGGTGTTGAGTTATTGAGTACCTAAATAGCTAGAGTTTCTCCCTCAGAATCTAAGTCTTATTTCTGCCTAAATAGTGTGCTGCGACGGATTGCATAAACTTGGAAAAGACTTGAAGCAATAGGTCTAGCAACTCTTTCTCTTGGTCTCCATGGTCCACATATCTGCTAGCATAATGGAGGATATCCTTGAGGCTGGGTTCCTCAAACTAAAGGAGATTCGGAGACTTCAAATACATACCAAGGAAAGAAATAACAAGATTATCGGGCGATGCAACTGGTATATGTTCTGCGCGCCGGATATCAGAGGCAAAGAATATAAAGATTCTCAAGAGTTTTTTCTTTACTGCCATAAAAGGGTCCAACCAAAATGTCCCCTTAAGCAGATGAAGCCAACTAAGATTACCGGAAGTTCCGCAAAAGAGTATGTTCATATTATCTTTACCAACCTTGCCGTCGAGACAGAAATAGTACCGTATGAGATTACTAACGCAAAGTAGTTTTATCACCAAGCTTCATAAACCATATAAGCAAGGTACTCTGCAAAGCTTCGAGAGCCGCGATATCATAGCAGCAGAAGAAATACAGCGGACTCTTACCAAGGCTTGGGAAAGGTGGCAACGCGAAGGCAATTCCAGAGCCCGCCAATTCGAGCAGGCTATAGACAGCATCCCCAAACCAGAACGGATTAAAAAGGTGGTTTGTCTAGGACTCGGCCGTGTACTTACACCAAACTTCCGTCTCGCCAATCAAGAGCGTAATGGCGATGAGCCAAAGAGACCCCGTAATATCGTTATGCCGCGAAATATCGCCCAGCATATCGCTGCTATCTCAATAGTTAAGCAATTAGAAAAGAGAACGGGTCATAGTGTCCCTCTCTACACTGCTGATCCCGATTATGGAGCCGAACATAAGAAAGCCCTCGAGACGTTGCCTTTTGGTAAGTTTATCGTTCTGAATCCGAGCTACGGTAAACACCAGCAATTTACGTATATCGACGATAATACTCTGGTTTTCGACATGGCCGGACCGCCCGAGTGTCCCACCATGCGTATAATACAAGAATACGCTCGGCCTGTTGCGATTATCACCATGGAGATTCCTCGTAAGGGAACATTCGAGGATAGGCTCTGGTTCGAGGTCGCCGATGAGGAGAGCGGTAACGAAATCCAGATACCAGGTTGCGCGTGAGTCCCACCACCGTTCCCAAATCCCGAGCCCTTTTGTTTTATTTTGCTGATTACCTAATTTTAGACAATTGCCACTCCCCGAAGGTTGCTTCAAATTCGGAGGGTGGTGTCCACGGCGAGTCCGAGATATGATCGTGTACGAATACAAGCAGGAAGACAAGTTCCCCGCAGAAAAGGAGGAATGGGCGCGGAAATGGGGCGCGTGCGACCTCGTAGATTATGACAATCGGGGTCCTTTGGATGCCCAGATTGGGGCTTATTGGCATACGGATACCCGTTTGTACGTGCGTAGATCTCGTCCATTATATTTATTGAGATTCGCCGAATGGTGTAGCGGTCAGCTACTGACGTCCTGATTGTCTACAGGGGAGACAGACCGATTAGCATCGTTCCTAGAAGTATATTTTAAGTGGTTTTAGTCAGTTCGTTTAACTAGTTAATATTACGATCATGTTTGCTTTTATATAGATCCAACTTTTTATATTAGTGTAGAGGTTGCGAGATAACTGGAGTGGACTTATTCTGTCCAACAATGATTTATAAAAGTAGAGTAAAGAGGGAACATGTGATGAATATTACAAACCATGAACTCATTGGTTATATAGAAAAATATACCTAAGTTCCAGATACTTCCATACATATGCGGCTCGGGCTATGGTGACACAGCTTGGAAATTGGGTAATTACCTACTAACACGTAGTTATCAGGTACATGTAAGAGGTAGGTACCTTAGTTTAGTACGTTAAAAGTTCAAACTTGCAATTTTATTCGAACAAGTATATCCAGTTATGCTTGTAGGGTCCCACCTTTTTTACTCTTAATATACATGTATTGACATTCACCACTGTCTGTGCATATAGCATTAGTATACCCACCCACAGTTCTCCGTATAATACGCCAGGATTTAAATCCGACCAACGCTAAATTCGATTGGACCTAACGGTTTCATTTCCAGACTAGTTAGTACAAAAAAAAAAAAGAAAAAACCCACACAAAGTCTTTTGGATAAGACGCCAAGTGGGCAAAAGAAAAGTCTTAAAAAATTGAGAGCTGCAGGATTCGAACCTGCGCGGTTTCCCATCGCGGGTTATATGGTGTTCTTTCGAAGACCTAAACACGACGCCTTAACCACTCGGCCAAACTCCCAGTTGATTGGATGATTGATTGACTCTACACGCGGTATATATACTACAAACCTCACTACATGATGAACAGACTCGCTACGAGATTGATCAGAAATACTTTCCTAGCCATGACACTTTTTTTTTTCTACAGAATAATCATGTATGACCAGCTTATTTATTTTATTGATGCGCAAGGAGAAAAAAGATATTCGAGTGAATATCTCTTCGGATCAAAACGTCGATATACTCCATCTCGTTGACTATATGATTCAAGAACATCTGTTTCTATATATCACTAAATTCTGAAGTGAATAACGTTTTAAAAAATACTATTTAAATGAAAGACGCATGTAGAGAATGTTATTATCTTATAATGTGTATTATTAAGCTTCGGTATATGGCGTTGACCATTAAAAACATAGAGTTGATGGGCTTGTAATTGCGTATCTACTGAGGCACTTGCATCGTTTTGGGTCTTATACAGGCACATCCACCATCATTTGATTTTAAATTTATGTCTTTTTACCAATCATAGTGCGAAACCGCTCGTACGATATACTCATGGACACCTAAAGCCAATGAGGCTTTGATCCACCTTGAAAAAAAAATCATTTATGAAATTTGGTCTTGGAAAATACCTGTCTATATGGTACACTAGGAAAATCATGCGTTCACGTGTTTTACCTAATAAACAGGTGGTCATATCTCTCATTAGTTTCTGATAACCGCCAGGACCCCAGGTGTCTTGCCTAGAACAAAGAACTGCGGGATTCTATAGCTTAGGTTATAGTTCCTTTCGTAATAAGGAAGCTATTCCGACGCATTCTGGATCCACCTCGTGATATAACTTGCATGGAGGCTTCGCGGTGATGTGTTAGCAAAGGATATTTATTGTCTTGAATATACATAAAGATCTTACGAGTTCGTAACTATATTCAATCCATGGGAGGAACTAGAATATTAAGTAGGTTTTCTGGTATCATATTCCAGGAAGTAATTATAAAGAAACATGAAAATATAATTGACACGAACTTTTCCTTTAGCAGAATTGTTGTGACGACTACAGGATATGTTAGACCGCGCTTCAACTGCTAGGTATCAACCATATACAGTATTCTACACTCTATTTAAAATTCCATTTTCATACGTCTTTATGGATCTATACTCACATATGGATGTGCTAACCAACGTAACCCCCCTGGTAATTGCCATCATATTTATATTCATCGTGATGTCGCGCCGTAGGGAGAAACGGAAATCTTCCGCACCACAAGTTTACGCTTCGCAAGCTCTTCAACAAGAAAGAGAAGCTTTACTTGATAGGCTATCCTTTAGCGCATGGAACCGATACAACATTAATGAAGTAGAGCAATTAATAGGTCTGATCAAAGCTAAAAAAAGGATTTAGTAAAAACAATATGCGAACAAGGTTCCAGACCATACAAAAACAGCATGATGGTCTTCTACCTGGAATGATTGAGGTATCGATCAAAAGACTCGGCGAGCCCTCTATTCCATGTGACTACTTGGCCTTCCTTCAACTCAATAGTAGTCTCGTGGGTTTCACTTATGAGATGGGGCCGCTTTTGAGATTTCACAACACAACCCAAATCCGCTGGCGTGTGAGGGACTTTGACTCACGAACCTTCGTGGAATGTCTCATTGGAAAAGCTACCTTGGACGCCGCTATATCAGAGATAGGATATATCGGATCTTGCATTCCGCCATTACGGACACTAAGTATAGAGAGATCCAGCCGAGTATGCCTCATCGGGCCAGAAGACAGTAGGCGAGTGGCCCAATTCTGGGAGCCTTTACTCTCCCACACAGTTCTCCTATCCGACAATGTCAAGAAGGAAGCCTCTCGCCATTTCGAGGAGCATTTCGGGGGCCTTTCGCCGCTCGTGAAGAAAAAGTCCTGGGAAAGGTGGATTGTCCTGGAGATGGGCAGTGGGAAATAAGCACTCGGATATTCCCAAGCTTTGCGAGCTATTTATCAGAATTAGCAAAAATGGACGAACGACAAGCGCCCAGGGGCAATGCCAGAGATCTAGAAAGAAGACTTGCTGCTTCCGACCGTGAAATGTGGACGCCCGTCCTTACGGCTGAAGCTTGATTACGGGATTTAGTACTTCTAGCACCATTGCTACGAGCACCGGGAAGTCTTTCTGTTGTCCTCTAAGATCGGGAAGTGCGTAAGACATAACTCCCCTTTAGCACCCTAGCGCATAAGGAGATGGAAGTGGCAGTTGTCACTATTACACTTGAAGATGTAGATGTATCGGAAGAACAAGCACTGCCCTACGATTGTTGCACTTCCTGCTATCATGTATTAAAATACGAAATACTTGACTACGACCTATTCATATGATGCGAATTTTGGGGCACCGCTTAGTCTAATAATACCCTTTAGGAGAAATGACACAACATTATCAGACTTTCCCAGTCAAGACTTCATCGTTCTAGAATAGGAATGTGCCACCATAAAAAGACATTGATGCGATTTCTTTACAAACCTACAAACTTACAATATTTGCTCTTAAGTGACTCGCTCGAGCGAAAGAAACCTGCTCACAGCAATAGTGAATAATTACATAGTTCTAAGGAGCGAGTAGGCAGCAGGGGAACAACTCGACAATTGTGTCTTGGATAAATGGTGGTTACTCCACCAAGAGCCGTAACATGCCATATAATCGCGACTGAAATGGAGACTTCTCGTTTGATCGACAGCGCAGAAGTGGGAAGAGGGGTGGCATGGCGGTTCAATAGTAGTATGTATAAATGCAGTTTACTTGACACCATAATAATATGTCTAGTACCTTGGGTAAGGTAGCTATGGTGTGAAAGTAGTAAGCGAAGACGCAACGGCAATTATGGCGAGCGGAGTCGAAATGTTCTAAACACTGTCGTTCCTATAGTCTACATCAACCTGGATCATCAAAAGACGCCCTCATATGTATTTCATGTAACGTGCGCAACGAATATTGAGGTCACATCTAAGGTCTAGGTAGGTTGCAGTTGAAATACCAAACAACATTTCCGAGTTGAAAATATTCTTAAAAGTGGACTTACGAACGGGTATTAATTCACGAGCCATAATGATAATAATAAACCTTCGCGCTTGTCTCGGCATCGTTATATTGAGAATATGCACGGACGGAGTGGTAGTGGGCTTGGGGGACTTTTGGTAGGCTTGCCGCTTGGATGAAATGGCCGAAGAGTAAAAAAAAAAAAAAAAAAAAAAAAAAAACTAAAAAAAAAATTGTTCCCAAAATTTCCTGGTCACGACGACATGCTCTCCTTTTACAGTAAAAACTCGCCATAACGAATTGTAAAAAACAAGAGATTGAATTCGTTATATAATAAATTCGTTATAAATTATGATTTTTTATTTAAAATTAAGTTTTTGTAAAAAATACTTTAATTTATTAATAAATGTTATTTATTTTTTTATATATAATATATATTAATAATTAATTATTTAATATTAAAAATTTTTATTTTTTTAAATTTTAATGTTTTTTTTTAAATTAAATATTTATTATATAAATGTTTATTACGTGAATATTTGTTACGTGAATGTTTATTACGTAAATGATTACATATTTAATTTTAAATAAAATAATAATAATGTTATTATTAATTAAAATATTACGAATTTTTTTACGATATTTATTTTTTATAAATTTTTAATTTTATTTTTATTAAATTAAATAAAATTTTTAAATTAAAATTTAAAAATTTATTTAATTAAAATTATTTAAAATTTATTAATTTTTAAATTTTACGTATTTTAAAACGAATTTAATGGAATTTAATTTTAAAAATTAATAAATTCGTTATATAAAAAAATTCGTTAAATTATATATAAAATTCGAAAAACCAATATTTTAATTCGTTATAAAGTGAATTCGTTATATACTATATTCGTTATGGCGAGTTTTTACTGTACTTACCGCTTAGTGGTCAGCTGGTCTAGAGTAACATAGGTAGCCTATCCCGTTACTTGCCCTACCCATCGTGGGTTTGTGCTAAAAGGGGCCGAGGGGAAACAACGGCAGATCGACCAAAACGCCATCTAATTCGGCCAAGCCGAAATCTGAAAAGTGCGAAACCTCTTTTTTTTTTTTTTTTTTTTCTTCTCTACTTGCTACAACTCCACATTTGTGGATGGCGTTTATGAATTGGTTTGAGAATTGAAGAGCAGCGCACAAACAACTTTTTTAATTATTATTAACTAGCTGAGTAGTACTATAGTAGGTAGTCTGTGGTCCCTTGGTCCTTGTTCATCTTCATCTTGTTGTTTTCGATGAGACTATGAGTATCATCCCTCGGAGATGCACATTCTGTTGCAGTGGTTTGTTTTAGGTGGTAAAATGCAATGCTTGTCGACAACACGGCAACTCATCGCAGCTCATCGCAGATGGCCGGTGGGTGCTGAAGTCAGCATGGCTTATGGGCATGGGCTTGGACATGCTCGACATGGAAAATCGCCTATTAGCATATGAGTAGGTAGGTAGGTATGGTATGGTATGTATGAGCATATGGCGAGATTCGGTCCTTGATTGATCTCAGCCCGTTGCCAACCAATAAAAGAGGTCAGACTTCAGATCCGTTGGCTGACGAATTGTAGCGGCTCTTCTGATCCACGTCTGTACCTGCAGTGGACTTACATGGGCTTACACCAGTGACCAAGGGGGGAAAGAAAGGATTGGCTGATGTCTTCCTTACATACTATGTATACCTACTCTATATTTCTACATACCTTCTATAGTGAGTAAATATATGTACGCCATGACGTTGCCGGGCCTTTGTTCCTACTATGTAACCAACGAGTTACCTCAACCGACTGGCACCACGAGGGCTTGAGGCTGGTAAACCAGATTCCAGCTTGTCCGAAAGCAGAAGCGAGACCCAATTACACCACCAATTGCACCACCAAGAACCCATTCTTGCCCATCCTGCAAGAATCCCTGTCTAGCGGCGAGGGAGCAAACTATGGGGTAATAGTTAGGTACAAAAAACTCCTCTGCAGGTCTCATGATGCCTTTACCTAAGACCCGATTTCGTAACTACATCGACTCTGGCTTGTCCGGCTTGTCTTGAGAAGCTCCTTTTAGCTAATTCCTTGCTAATGGGATCCATCACGCGGTTACCCCAGATTCCACTGAGATTCCACTCATACCATGCTACTCTACATGTTGCCCATCTTGCCTTACGATTCGGGTCCCGCCAAGACGATGGTTTTTCCTGTCTAAGCGCACCGGAATCTGCCTGTCTGGCCCTATTTTGCTCGCCCTGGGAAGTAAAATTCGACCTGGGCCAATGTTGTCATCTCCACGCGATGAGCTTTGCGCCGGCAACCTCGCCTAGCGCTTCACAACAAAGGAAGCTTGCGTGCTCCGCGTGCCTTATACCACCTCCTTGGAGCCCGCGTGAAAATTTTTTCCTTAATGGGATTTTTAATGCTTCTTGTATGCGTCTGCGTCTGCGTCTGGGAATCGAGTACGTAGTTACGTATCGTGACCTGTCTTTGTTCCCTAAACTCTCGGCCTTGGTGCCACGTGCGACAAACTTGGAAGTTTCTCGAGAACTACGGTGTAACTATGACAAAGGGGGTTGCTTCCCCTGGTCATCACGATCAAAAATATGTATATTAGCTTGTGCCCTCCCGTTCCCACTGACCCATCTGGGATCTATAATACTATTTTGCTACCACGATTCACCATAAAAGCTTCCCATACGAACAATAGATAACGTTCACATAAGTTTATAAATAGCGGAGCCACATATCAACCTCGTCGCTATCTAATAAGAGTAATTCAATATGCCTAGCCTCACCATCACCGAGCCTCACCCAACCGTCCCGAAAAACTCATACACCCACTCCGGACGGGGCGGTGCTGGCAACTACTTCCGCGCTCCCACCACTACGCCCTCGTCAGGCATAGCGACGAAGCCGACGACAGCACCGCACACCACATCGCGCTTCTACTCCGGGCGAGGAGGAGCAGGTAACGCACACGTCGCAGCGGCCAAGCCCGTTCTATCGTTCGACGAAGAGTTCACGCACAAAAGCCACATCGAGCAGAAGCCCGTCGGCTACGTTGGCCGGGGTGGCGCCGGAAACGTGTATGGCGCAAGCATCTTCAGCAGCTCCCGCAAGGGTAGCGATGCTTCCAGCCAGCACAGCTCAAGCAGCTCAGGTAGCTTGTCCAATATATGGAGCCGCATAAGCCACCGGCACTAAGTCGCAACAGCTCCCGCGAAATGAGAGACAAAAAAAAAAAAAATCTTTTAATCCACGACACCATCATCTTCGACAACAACAACGACATATTGCAAATTATGCACCATTGTCATCATCTCTCTACTTCATCATCATCATCATCATCATCATCATCATCATCATAAGAAAGCAAGGCGCATCGGAGTTTAGGGCATCATCGTACTCAACTACGAGTACGGACAGACGGGTATAGGGAAAAGAAGGACGGGAGAAAAAAAAATAAAAGTTTTGGGGCCTCAGAGCAAACAGGAAGCTCAATGATTTGGTTATTCGGGGGGGAAAGAAGGATATGAAGGTATCGACACACACGGCATAGTGGTGGTGTCAACATGCAGTCCACTTCTTCCCATTCCGGCTGGCAGACTCCGGGACGAAGGACAACCTCAACGGCGGTGTTTGTTTCTGGTGAATATTTTACGAGCGATATATATATACCCCCCACAGCGACTTTTCGGTTGAAAAAGTTTTGCGATTCGAGGTTTAGGAAGTGCATATATAGCATTGTGCCGGTGATATAGCTACGGAGAATAAAAAAAGCATGAACTATACTTTCAGTTTGGGTCTATGAACCATACCCTGGCGGTACATAGTATTACCGCGCTAGAACTCTTTACTTCTAACTCGTATCACCAGTCTGTCTTATAAAGTTACTTATGATTGTGACCTAGCAAAACTCAAAATGTATTCGTAGATACATTCATCACTAACACGTAACGTGCATATCATCAAATGGGGATCTTCAACGCCTGGGTATCATTCATCTACATAAGATGATTTATGTATTCCGCCAATAATCTGACACACAAGCTTACCATTTTCTCTTTCCCACCCTCCTCCCCTTCGTTTAGGCATCGCGAGAGCCTCGACTTTAGAGAGATTCTTTGCAACGACACACCATTTACATTCCTGGACAGCTGCTTGGAGTGGAAATAAGTCTCTTGCAGCGCGCACGCTATGCTACCTTATCGTGAAATTCCCTCGTATCTATTACATTCGGGCCTGGGATTGGCCAGTTTGGAACTCATCGACTCCCCCTTCCTGGCCTGAGTTCTCGCTCTTAGGAGGATCTCCCAAACCCATTCTATATTCGTTTTCCGAAAGAGATAGGTAGGGAAGATTATGTCAGTTTCTTGTGGATGATATCAGGATCCTCGTGCCAGTCGTCAATACTAACCCACATCTACAGTCCTATTAGTATATTTCTAATTCAAATGTAGTTAAAAAAATAAACATACCTTTCTAAACGTGCTCAAACCAGCAAGAATGCTACCTCCAATCCAGGTGGAGTACTTTCGCTCGGGCGGTGCGAAGATCTTGATCCGCATGTCCTTAACAGCGAGTTTCTTGACTTCGCTCAGCAGACGGTCACCGAACCCTTTAGTTAGGGTACTGCCACCAGACAACACAATATTGGCGTAAAGGGCTTTTCGCAAGTCCAGGTCCGTCCTGTTGATGGCGTCTGTTACGATCTGCTGGATACCTGGATATTCCAATCCGATAATTTCTGGGTCGAATAGGATTTCAGGAGCGCGGAATCGTTCTTGACCCACGCGTAGCCGGTTGCCATCAGGTAGCACGTACTCTGCCGTCTTGCCCTGGTCTAATTTGGCGCTCTGCCAGTCTTTTTCTTCCTGCTTGGGATTCAAAGCTACATATGATACGGCTTCCTTGATTAACCGTACGACTTCCTTCTCGGCGCTTGTGTGGAAGATATAGCCGCTCTTGCGCAGCAGTGTTTGCATATACTCAGTGACGTCGCGACCGGCAACATCGATACGTCGCATGGAAGATGGTATCGCAAACCCCTCGTATACTGGTACCGCGTGCGAAACGCCGTCACCTGAATCTAGGACACAGCCCGTGGTACGTCCGCTGGCATATAGAGAGAGGACAGCTTGAATGGAGGTGTATAAAGCGGGAACATTAAAAGTCTCGAATAGTATTTGGGCCGCTGTATCACGATTTGCTCGCGGGTTAAGTGGCGGCTCAGTTAAGAGAACGGGATGCTGGTGGAGATATTAATATCAGAAGTGTTATACCGGAACGAGGGCCTGAGATTATATTTACCTCTTCGCTGATGGTTTTGAGTCCCTCGCTGTAGACATACTCCCATATCTTTTCCATATCATCCCAATCCGTGACTATGCCATGTTCCAAGGGATATCTTATCTTCAGGAGTCCTCTCAGCTCCGTCGCCGCCTTTTGACCAATGAACACCTCCCCTTCTAGAGCACCGGCGAGCACTCGCAAGTGCTTTGGCCGACCTACGAAGGAAGGAAAGTAACATTTAGGTAGATCGTCTCCCGCAAAACCCGCCCGAATTGTACCCGAACCATTGTCCAGAACAATGGGCGCGTTGTGAAGGGAATCTGTCATTGTGGGCGTCTGGGCGTTTAAGCAAGCGGTTCGTACGTATCCACTCCTGTCTCCCCTTAACCGTCTAATCCTTCACTTTTTTTCGAATCCTTGAATCGCAACCTCTCGTTCTTCACCACCGAACCGTAATTTTCGCAGGTTACAGCTTCACAAAGTCGGTGTTCCTCCCGTTTGTTGGCCACAAGGGTTGAAGCGAAATTTGGAGCTTCGAGGGTATTATTATTAACTATAAAAAGAACAGCGAAGTGGCTATTGCAGAAGAGGTTTGATCGTCAACTCGTAAATCCAAGAAGCATTTCGTGTGGTCGTCGGCAAGAAAAGGTTGTGTGGTTTTGTTGGCGTTGGCGATCGGCTTGGGGCAATTTTTCGGCGAAGCTTCAAATTCACGACGCGCCTTTGCCCTTTCCCTTTCTTTGGATGGTTCAGGAGCTTCCTGCAGGGGGGCTCGTGTCGAATGGGGTACGTAGTTACACGTGGCCCGAGCTCGATTCGTTTGGCGCACTGACCACTACCTTATCTCAATTGTTACTACCCAGCTACATGTACCCTAAAGTTGGTGCTACAAAGTACAAGAGTTAGGTAGTACAACACTAAATATCGCCAATCAATTTATTTTCTTCCATTCAATCATCGAAGTCAATTCTTTCTTTACTGTTAAGCACCTCGTAATCTTGTAAAGTCTAATTCTATAAATTCAAAAATCCGATTCAATCAAGCCTCCTCGCATATCAATACCAGACTCTACTATATAGGTATTCATCCCATCTTCTACAGGCATCTAAGTCATCCCACTTAATCTTCGTGCATGAATCGATACAATGCTTTGTTCCTGGCGATATAGGCCCTGATTCGCTTGCCGAAAATCCATAGAGGAATAGTCAACACATTAACAGCAACAAATACGCTGCCGAGTACATTAAAGACTGCAAGAACTCCATCTTTAGCTAGCCAGTCGTTGACGAAGTATGTCAATCCAAACGTTAGGATATTTCGAGCGTTGATAGCCACGAATGCTACAAGACATAACAATCAGCACGTATTCGGGACTTCCAAGATTGAGCAAGCGAGAGAATACATACCTTCTTCGCTTAATTCCTTATGAGCGTCTATAACATAACCAAAGACAGATGCGTTAGACAAGGCAAGACTCATATTTGCCAAGCCAAAGCATAAAACCGGCCCGGACCAGTGAGTTTGATAATGAACAGTGGCGCCAAATCCGAAGAACCCAGCAATACCAACTAAAAATGAGATGATGATTGGTGGTAGTCGGAACTCAGGCTCGTAGATGCCACGATTCTTCTTGGCCAGGTACATGCAAGTCCAGTCGGTCAATGGACCCGACAAGACCTCGCCAACGAACGTGAGGATGAAAGGGGATAACGAGATCAATCCGGTTTCAGATACCGAGAAATTGTACGGCGGTGCCGTGAAAATGACCGCGTTCACCACACTGAACACCACAATCCACGTTAAGGTAACCCCGTAAAGCAAAAACGCCCAGAGCACAGCTGGATAAAAGAAGATGACAACCGGGCGCAGAAAGATCTTCCAAAGAGGCGTGTTGGTATAGATAGTACCGCTCCAAAGCTTCAGGCTTTGTAGATACGAATCTTTTCGTTCGGTTACCACGCCTGTCTCTACAGCTTCCACCTTGACATTGTCCTCCGGTCCAGACGAAGCATCCTTTTTCTCTGATGTCTCCGGCTTCGTATCTTGTTTGGTGATACTTTTAACTGCCAGTTGCTGCTCAAATGACCGTCTCCTATATGCGGTCTCAGGGACGAAGAGGATGACGAAAGGAAGAAGCATGCCAAAAATAATAGCACACCAGATCAAAGTCCATTGCCAGCCTTGATCCTAAGAAGTATGTCAGCAAGATTAGCACGCCAAATTTCCCTTTATGACTTACTTCGATAATATAGCCAGCAATGAGAGCACCACCGCTGATACCACATAACAAGAACATGTTCCAAACGGCAATTCGGGTGGCTCGTTGATGGACATAGTAGATGTCGGCGATGGTACACTGTACGAGGATCTCGTAAGGTGCCATCCCTAATCCGCTCCATACTCTGCTGCCAAGAAAACTGCTGTAGTCTTTCGCTAGAGCTCCCCAGATACTTCCAGACAGCATGATGATGCTCGATATCACATACACTGGACGCCGCCCAACCTTTTTAGCCAGTGGGTTGAATACGAAGAGTGAGAGGCCAATCGTCAAAACTACCCAAGCGGTTGCTTGTGAGAGCGTATTGACCGTTATGTTCAGTGCTGCGGCAATCTCGACGAATCCTGGTGAAATCATCGGGCCATATGCGCCCACCACACCGGCGGATAAACCCACGATAACAAGAATAACATCTTTGCGCCATGTCGGCCACTATACACATGTGAGCTCTCAATACCTGAGTCTCACTCCCGAAATAGACGACTCACATTGAGAGGATCGTTAGGAGAGTCGCTTGGCTGAGGTGTCAAGATAATATGCGAGTATTTGCCAGTGCCATGTTTGAGAAGTTCGCGAGAGATATTTTTATATTCGTCTGGTATATCGGTCTGGTCCGCCAGGATTACTGGAATTTTAATTAGCATCCATTCTTACTATCCTTTCTGGGGGATTCTCATACCCGTGCCAGGCACGTATTCCGTATGCTTGCTCTCGAGTATTCCCCAAGGCATCGTGCCGACTTATTCAATTGCGAATGATCTACTGCTCTTCTATCTATGATCTCGCAGAATCAATCGACGTTACTGGCACGCGTCCAGGGGACAACCATATCTAAATTGGATTTGTACGAGATCCATGTTGATAAGCACTGACTACTCTTTGCCGTAGCCATGGGTGTATAGGCAAGGGTTCAAATAACGGCGACGCACATATGCAGTACAGCGTAGCATTGCGCCACAACCGTCACCATTGCCAACAAAATGAGTACAGATCTACGAGCTCTCCGCACATCCTAAACTAGATCAACAGAGACTCCGCGTCTCCAAGGTTGGGGAAATGAGTGTCCTACGGGGTATCAGACAACTCCGCGAACTTCCCCACTCAGAATCGGACAAGGGGTTAGCCAGGCATATCTCATTCTTTCGAGCCTTTAATTGGTTAGTTCTAGCAAGGGCTTATATGAAGCGCGTCCAGACTTTGTAGGATAATGGTCTCAAAATTAGCCATCATATAGTCCTGCAGTCCAGGTACTACCGTCGCGATGCAACTGCCGATACCCCTTCTAAGTTCGGATGCGGGGAAGATCGACTCTAATATGGTTAGGATGAAGGACTAGATAGGTAAGTTCACGACTCCGCCGTCAAACTCCAAAAACTCACGAGTAGACATGTATGTGCCGCCCGGCCATTTTGGTTGTCATGTGAGGACCGGCAGCTTATACGGTTAAGCTAGCTGGTTGGCTATATCCGAGGTCAACACCACGACGGATTAATGATAAACTCACATTCAGCCAATTCCCGATGTTTCAGAAAGGCAGAAGGACGGCGAAAGGGATTCAAGAATAATACGAACATAAGCACAAAATGACCGAAACACAGAAAGCTGCACAAACAGGCATCAAGGTGATCGTGGTGGGCACGGGTTTCGCAGGACTTACAGCCGCGATAGAGTGTCATCGAAAGGGACACGATGTATTGGTGCTCGAGAAGTTCCCAGAGCTTAAGCTCTTAGGCGATATCATCTCTTTTGGTCCCAACTCCTCGCGGCTATTCCGTCGATGGCCAGGTGTCGCCGAGCAATTAGAGCCTCTCAGCATGCGGGCTGATGCAATCACTCTGAAATCATGGAAAGGGGAAACGCTTTTTACCCAATATTGGGAGGGTGAGGATGCAGAGTTTGGTATCCGTTATGATGGCCACCGCGGCGAGTTCCACGAGGTCGTCTATAACCACGCTAAAGAAATTGGCGTGAATATCCGGCTCAACGCTCGTGTTGAGGACTACTTTGAGGACGAAAAAGAAGCAGGGGTAGTTCTTGAAAATGGCGAACGAATTACTGCTGACGTCGTGATCGCGGCTGAAGGCGTACGTAGTAAGGGCCGCAAGATCGTGCTCGGATTTGAGGACAAGCCCAAGCCATCCGGCTACGCTGTATACCGTAGCTGGTTCAGCGCGGATGAAATTGCCAAAGACCCAGACACAAAATTCTTCACCGAGGGTGGAGATAAGCACGTTGCATGGCTTGGCCCCGACGTACACTTCATTGCAGCCTGCATGAAGAAAGGGAAGGATTTCTCGTGGGTATGTACGCACAAGGACGAGGCGGATATCGAGGAGAGCTGGCAACTCGAGGCACCGCTGGAAGATGCGCGCAAAGTGCTCGAGGGCTGGGATCCGACCGTGCAGAAGATTCTGGATAAAACACCGTCTCCCCTAATTGATTGGAAGCTCGTCTACCGCGACCCCTTACCAACGTGGATCTCCAAAGGTAGGCGTATTACGTTAATTGGAGACTCAGCCCATCCGTTCTTGCCAACATCCATTCAGGGAGCATCACAGGCGATGGAGGATGGCGTTACGATCGCCGTCTGCTTGCGAGAATGCGGCGGCCCTGACAAAGTCCAGGAAGCAGTCGCGGCGTTCGAAGCCATCCGGTATGAGCGCGTCAAGTCCGCTCAGAAGACGGGCGAGCAGACACGCGACATCTGGCACAAGGCGGACTTTGAAGCCGCCAAGAAGAACCCTGAAAGCATGAGGCTACGGCGTGAGGCTTGGCTACTCGGCTTCGACGCCGAGAAGTATGCCGAGGATAACTACGAGCGCACGGTCGAGGTGCTGAGGCGCACAGGTCTACAGGATACAAGCGAAGCAAGGAAATTACACATGCCCGAAGGAAAGCACGGATACCTAGAATATGGTACTGGAACTGATCATAAAGGAACTGATATTTCTGCAGCCGCTCATGCGGTCAACGGTACTGTTATATCATAAATAGTAGGTATATAGGTATAGATAGACACATATAGAAGAGGTTGAAGATGGCCGACAACATTTGTACGACTTCCGAACAATGCAGCAGTGCGACTTTTAAAAGTTTTCCGCTTCTCCTTTCCAATGCATGCATGCTCCACCCCCTATTTTACCCCCTTTTTCTTTTTCTTCAAACTGATTAACTAAGGAATAGTTGGAACCGGAACGCCTTCTGATATCATCATGTAGAAAGCAGCCAGATGTTCTCTGTTTCTGTTTCTGGCAAATCCCAAAAACGCCTTCCGGAATGTCGTAGATGTGTGGTGATTCTATGTACAAGTTGTATATAGCCGTCGTGGTTGTGGTGAAAGGGATTAATGCATGTATAAGTAACACACGTTTCGAAGCGAAATTTTTAGGTCTTTTACATGTGTCCGTCGAGGAAGGCCTTGCTGATGAAGGGCCAAGAAAGGAAACCACCTAGGGCAGGGAAGTATCTATTATCATGAGAGTCAGCTCATCGTCCCTTCTTATGTGGAACCTTAGGGCGGAAAGATGGGATGAGAAAACTTACACAGCAGCAACACCGAGACGAGTTCGTGCGATGCGGCCCCAGTCTGCGCGCTGAGACGGACCAGCTGAGGGTAGGGCTTCAGTTGGGCCCTCGACGATCCGGGCGGATTGCCGGAAGCTCTTGAAGGCTTGCCTGGCAAGGGCGGAAAGGGGGGATCGGACGGCGTTAGCGGCGATGGCAGACATTTTGATGTTTTTTAAGGTTTTTGAATCAGGCGACTGTTTAATAAGAAGTGTCTAATAAGACAAGGTTTCTCGAAGTAGACTTTTTCTGAGTTGAGATGAAACTTGTCGAGAGGTGCGATGTCTATGTTGCTCTACTGAGTCTTTGAGAGGAGGATGTCTTTTTTTAAAAAGTTTATATGATTGATGGAGTGAAGATGTCTATATTGCTGTGATGAAGCTGATGATGATACTACATTTAATTCCAAATTCCCAGATTCCTGGGCCTCTTCTTATATTACATGCAACGCACCGGCTCTTCACGGGCGAGGGATAGTCATCAATCACATTCCCAGCACTCCACGGCCCCAAAGTCCAGAGCCAGAAGCTCGTAGACACTGGCGAACGTATGACATGAAGCCTCAAGCGGGCTTAGCTAGGAATCCAGCGCCGCGGTTTGACAGGTGGTTCGGGTTTGTCCATGACGGCATGCGGCACCTCCACCCCCAGAAAGCTTACCGCGGCGTGGGTGTATGGTGGTGCACGCAGTACTTGTGGTGGATGGGAAGGGTCTAGCTAAAACTATCTGGTGAGAGCAATCATGGTGTCACGCCACGCGCCTTGCGCTGAGCAGCCCAAACCAGCAATTTCTGGTAATGTCTGGCAGGCAGATGCGCGGCGGCGGAAAGGGACCGGAGATGAGAGGCTGAAAAATCAGGTCGTTGGGTTTACGCTTATGGCATTCTGGGCTGGCTTATGGTACGATGCTAGGAACGAGTGGTATGATCGGAATGGGCCGATGAAAAGTTCAAAGTGTAGAAGACTAGGGCGTGGTTGAATGGGAAAGGGAAGAAAAGAAGCGGGCCGGGTTAAAGATTGACCACGGGAACCATGGAAAAGTCTGGATTTATTTCACGTGATTTTAGATTGTTTCTTCAGCACATAGTACATATGTACTACGAATAATTAATGTACTTCGTAGCTCGAAGCTTATTTCTGTCTTTTGTCATCTTTCATCTTTCAATTATTATTTCCATGTCTATATTTGATATGGCAACCTTGTTACAACATAACTACGACGATTATATATTGTTCATAGCTATTCCCTATTTTCTTATACTTTGCTTCTCTTTTTTGGATTTTGCATCCTGAATTTTTCATCCTGCTACCCTTTCGAAAAGGGGTGCACAGACTCACCTATAGCCTACATATTTCTATGGGGACCTACGCTCTGGAACATTGTGCAATTCAATACAACTTGGTCTCACTCTTATTCGCACATAGGACTAGGAAACACAGATATTTGTGATTAAAGCAAGCTCGACAGTATCAATCGCGCTGGCATAACATCTAATGTCGGTTTCGTTCCAATCTTCTAAATATACCTGACTCCCAATTAGACCGAACTCGACGTAACATCGCTACTCCGTAGGAGCGCGTGAAACACGTTCTCAATGCCTAATAAGCTCGGGGCCTTTGCACTCTAATTGAATCGTCCTATCACCTGCTTCATTTACGAACAAAATACCAAGGCAACCTACACCATGTCTATTATTACCAACTCATATCTCCTTACAAAGCTTAGCCCTGTTGCATGAAGGTCACATTCCGTCCACAGCGAACTTACAATCAACTACAACGATGCACAAACCAGCACCACCAACGGATCTCGGAACTACCATAAGCTTAATGGCTGGCACATGCCGGCTTGGCAAAAGTCACCTTCTCGAATTAGAGATTGCTAAATCAAGCCAAATTCAACTTTTACCTAGCCGGCGCTCCTTCTTAGGTATTCAGATGTCTATAAGCGAATCCCGCTATACTCAGCTTGGGCTATACAAAGACACTATAATGCCAAATCTAGATAGTTGCACTTGACAATTGGACCTTGCATATTGCTATGTATACCAACTTTTCAGCTAGCTAGTGAATCCCGTGATGATTTCTCCAAAGTGACGGACTCACTCCCGGCGAATGCGATGGCGCATCTAATGAAAGTGGTACTACGGGTATCGCGACGATGGATCGCGGTGCTTATATTATAACTACTTGGCGCCCATGTGCTAAACTACGTAGGTTCTATGGCGATCTCAATCTTCATTAATCACACACATATCAGCCCTCAGGCATCATGTTCGTCTCTAAGATCCTCTTTGCGGCTCTCGCGATCGTCGGGGTAGCATCAGCCGCTCCGGCCTCCCTTGCTAAGCGTCTGCCGGGCCGTGTTGTAAAAGCCGGCGAGCCGGTCGTGATCGACAAGGACTCCGAGTATATCAGGGTTAGCTTTATGAATGATGGTAGCCTCCTCGGCGGATATGCCGCTAGGGACGGCACCCAAAACGTCTTACGTGTAGTGAAGTCGACCAACGGCGGCCAGTCGTGGGAGTATCTCGGCGAAGTGTTCCGAGGTGAGATTGCAACCCATGACATCAACAATGCCATGCCGCTCCAACTTCCCAACGGTCGCATCCTATATGCGTATCGGAATCATGATCGCACAGGTGCCGACTGGCACTACACGTATTTCCGCATCTCGGTCTCGTACTCGGACGACGGCGGCAAGACCTTCAAGTATCTTTCTACCGTCGAGGAGCATGTTCCATCGGGCGTCAACGGTCTCTGGGAGCCGTTCCTACGAATCGCTAGGGATGGGTCGCTGCAGTGCTATTACTCAGCGGAGAACAGCGCGGGCGACCAGGACAACTTCATGAAGTACTCGACGGACGGGGGCGCGACTTGGTCGCATTGGATAGCTGTCTCGGGCGGCGATAAGAATTCTCGTGACGGGATGGTTGGCGTCGCACCTATTGACAACAACGGGAATCTTATGTCAGTATTATACCGGACTACAAACTCTCTGATTTTTCTTTCTTCTGTTTTAACTTCTAACACATCGTCATATAGCGCCGTGTTCGAAAACACCGAAACTGGCGTCTTCTCGGTGAACTACGTCCTCTCGCACGACGACGGGCGCTCGTGGGGCGAGCGCGGTAGGCTGTACACGGCGCGGAACGGGAAGCTGGCGGGGGCGCCGCAGGTGTACAACGTGTGGGGCACGCTGGTGGCGAGCTTCATGACGAACGAGGACGTGGAAGGGACGAGCGGGTACGACGGCGCGCAGATGAAGGTCATCACGAGCGTAGACGGCGGCAAGACGTGGTCCGGCAGCGTGGTGACCGGCGAGGCGGCGTCGCACTGGCCGGGTATCTTTAACCGCGACCCTACGCATTTCTTGGCGCTGTACTCGAAAGATGGGCTCGGTGCTGTGAGTCAGTTGTATGAGTTGAAGGATTAGAGCGGTTGGTTGTTTTCTTGTGAGGTCTGTTGAAGATGGTGGATGTATTGCGTTTTAAGCATGGGCTTCGAATTTGGCTGTTCAAGCTTACCTGTATATAGTTGCATTCATTGTATATATTTTGCGAGTATTTCGAGTCGTATATAGAAACTTGACCTTTGGTGTACTTGAGCCTAGGAGTGCTCGTTACTTTGAAATTTCCTATTATTTAAGGCTTGTGATTGTATTTTCTCCCCTTAGCATTAGTCTTGCGAGTTTGTATTGTGAGAAGAGGACTAACCTATTTACATATATCAGACTCTAGGGGGCAACATTGCTATCTACGATAATCCAGATGTTCTGTCTCCCGACACGTTCAACGTTGCATCGTCGTATGGAGGACCGATCACAACGTAAACAGTTATTTATTGGAGTGTGATGGGAATTTTGTCCAACTTCAATTGGATTACCTACTCCTCGATGGTTCTCGCCCCCGATCCGTCACCCCTTGAATGTGGCGCTTTTACGTAGGTAGGGAGCGAATCTTATACCGATCTCTCTACGTGACATTGGCTGACGGATGTATTCATCCTAAGTGGCTTAACTTCCCAGGAAGTCAACGAAGTCGTTTAGCCGCGTACCTGTTTCATGCGCTCTGATTGATAAGATCTTATTATAACTACCCAGGTAGGCAGTCATGCTCGAGGACCACAGGTGCCAGTTGGATTATGGATGTATGCTTCCGAAATCGTATTCAGCCAATCAAGTTCAGTTGATGAAGGTACTTGCATCTGGTTGGATCGAAGCCGGCCTGATAATTCTGGCATAAAGAACAAGTGACCGATCCATACATACCTAAGGTACAGACTAATCAGAGCATCTCGAGGGAGTTTCATGTCAGAGTCCCACAAAGTATGTGGGATCGTTCAATTGGGGGCTCTCGCACAGTCATGTATTCTATACTTGTGATTTATCATGGCCTAGTAACTAGTTGTCACTGGTACGCTGCCCTATCGATTTACCGACATAGAAATGGTCACTGCATTATATAAAACGGTAGCCGGTAAGTTATACTTGTGAAATATGTAGATTTGAATGTGACTTACGAAATACTTGAGACGTGCCTTGGAACTGAATATTTCATTTCTCCAGCCTGGACTTGGTTCCTCTACTTTTCTCCTGCAGGATGGAAGTAGTAAAATCTGTAAACTAGAAACTGCCACGTATAATAACTACCTACCTAACTTACTATTACGTACACATTATATTTGGGAAATCTGAAATTCTTCTATTATGTTATTAGGGCCCATTTATTTGCATAGCATGATATTGTATTGTATTGTTAATACTCACTTGAAAGAAGGCTGTATGAAATGAAGCTAATATACTAAAATATTAGGTAAAATTCAGATAGGATGGCCTACTGTGTGGGTATTGTCGCTCTCGTATATGGTCGCTCCAAGAGATGTGATATCTGATATAAACGTATACGCTGAAAAGTGCGCGCTATAGAGACTATCAATAATGCTTAGCCTTATTTGCCTTCGTAAAGAACTAGGCAATTTTTAAATTCTTCTGTTTAAATGTAAATGTCAGATTAACAAATCCTTCAATATTATTATGGTAATTTCAAAGCGCTTACCGCGGTAATAATTAGTATGCGACGTGGCAATTATGCGGTTGGGAATCCGTACGAAAAAAAAAAAAATATTGAAACGTTGCTAATAAAGGGTATTAGACGATTGGTGATGAGCGATTGGGTATTAGTGGAGGTCGTCTTTTACTCGGTATACTTTATTTGAATGAATATGACATGGCACAACATTTAACTATCTGCGAATTCGTAGCGCTTATTAAAATACGAAGTAAAAGAAAGAAGGCGAAAATAGATTATATGTGAATTGAAATGTAAATTTCAATTTACATAAGTACCAGGTAACTATGGGTTGTTTTTCAAGTGGTATAGCTGCATTTGGTTGTAATTTCTATTTCCCTAAGTCTGACTTTGCAACCTCAAGACTTCTTCTTACCTAATCGCCTGGTTACATGTAATCTTTAGTTTTAATATTTTAACTGATAAGCTCATTGCATTTTGAACCAAGCAAGTACGCGGTACCTCTTGCTTGTAAATCAAGTCTCTGTAAAAGGGGCAGGAATGACTTTCAAATGCCACTTCCACCGTAGGACCTTCGAATAATAATGTCCGTTTAAACAATAGTCCGACGAAATGACTCCACATCTAGAACCTCGCACGGGCCACATTTGATCACCGGAGCTAATTCTCGTCATTTACAATACAACATTTGCTCGTTCCTAGGAAATTCATCTTCTACAATAATATACCTATGTCAATTTATCTATCTGGTTGCACGCTCTATTCCCGAATGGATATTCGCCACCGACTTATCGATACTATTGTAGTGCTGTGATGGAGAATATTTCTGTATCATCAGAAACGCCGTTTATATTCTACGCAGCGTAAAATCCCGATCGGCGCGATCCCAATTCGTTTTTGGCGTTCTAGCCTTTAAGCTTGCTAGCTAAATTCCCTTGCAGACCATGACGAGGTCACGAGGAAGCTCTGCATCTGCATTGGATCGGGTACCTCGAGGGTATTAATTGCTACCGGTATGTTGTTTTCAATTTATTTTTGTATTATTCACTTTTCGTTATAAGTCTTTTACTTTATCTTATGGAGAGGCTGGTCTATGATGAACCAATGTGGTAAAAGGGCGGACTGCATCCATGGAACTTCTGGTTTTGAATTCTATAACCCGCTTCAAATTCCGTCAGCGTTTTCTGTTTAAAAGCGCGTCTTCAACCCCCAGAATCCTATGTAGGTCTCGCCACATTCAAGTCATTGGCCCGTCTACATCTGGAGAGAAGGCAAAGAAAATAGTAGCAGCAGTCGCTGCATGTACCGCTATATAGGAGCCCAGCCTTGCATTGCCACCATAAGACAGGGCCAAAGGCTGCGGTGTATAGCACCCCCAGAATCTAGGGGATTGCGATAAGCGAGGTCCGGAATTCGAAGCCGCTGTATCCTGCAGGTTGATGACTTGAATTAAAAACTGAAAAGATCTGAGACAAGCCTCCCATTTTATTGCCCTCCATCAGATGTACATTGCTATTATATCTTCTCTAACACCGCCTATAGAACCCTCTATTTTTATGAGAGTCTAAAGACACAGGGCTGGGTATGCGTCGATCCGTCGTCTTTTTATCTTTTTATGATAAGACGGCGAGCAACATCGTAGTCATTTACTCGAGCCACACTCTCTTTTAAGAGGCTATTCTTCGCCTCTTTCCACCCTGTCGGTGCTCTTCTTGTTGCCGCCATTTCCCGCCGGGTTTACTGAACCATTGCAGTAAGTACCTAAATTTGTTATCCATTTACTTTACTAGTTAATTCGTGTTTTTCTTTTTCCTATCTGATTGTTTGTATAAATCTTACGGCGAAGACCTATCCTTGTTTCTACTTTTCATTTGGTTCGGCGGTCAAATTTGCTGCCAATGCATCCCGATCTTTCGCTCTTTTCATAATTATCAAGTATTGGCTTCTGATTGAGGTACCTAGTTCCAGTGCAATCACCGAAGTTATTTCCATCGGAAAGTGAAGGAAAGGCGGCTAAGATGACACGGCTTCAACACAGCTTAAGGGAACGAACGCAGGCATCTTATCGTTATTTTCATATACCATCGCGGCTTCTCGCGCATTGGGATTTAACGAAGCCTCCTTCCTGTCGCATCCCGTCTTTAGATAGCGTGTGATTGGGTTAACCCAAAATCTGGAAGCCATGGAGAGTAACCGGTTTATTTTACAGCGATGCCAATTCGAAGAATGCGAAGCTACTATCTTTATCAAGGGACCTTATTGCACAACACACACCCACACCGCAGGCGGGCTCAAACCTGTAACCCTTACGATGTCGTCCTCCACCCCGGGCCAACAGCAGCCCAATAATCATCAACATTTTCAGCGGGCGACATCACAACCTAAGAGCAATTCCATTGGCACAGCACCTCAAGCTGAGAAACGGGGAGATGCTATCACCGTGAAAGCCCCTCTTCCATCAGCGGGTCCTATTAATGAAAAAAAGCAACTTCCTGCTAAGATGGTAGCGAGAAAGACCGCCGGCGCTACATCTTCTAATTTAAAGCAAGAAGTCGTAGGAGCTCGCAAGGTTGAACCTAAACCTCCATTTTATAGTAGCCCTACTGGAGATACTACTTCCTCGAATCAACGACCGTTAAAACGGCCAAGGCTGTCTACGGATGTTGACAAAGGCGAAAAAGAAGCTCACCATCGTATTTCCTCTTTTCCAGAGAGTAGTTCTTACCCATCTCCTGTGGTCGCATTGAGCAATCCTAGCGATAACGGCCATGTGCCTGTGGAAGCTTCTGATTTTGACCTTCGGCCGAGGAATGGAATCCCTTCTCCGTTAGAGACGGCACCAAGACCTAGATCGCAGGAGGGCCGCTCTACACCGAAATTTTTACTTAAGAATCGGCCACGTAAGCAACAAGGTTCATATGACAAGTCCCAGAGCCGTAAGGTTTCAACTCACGAAATTATAGACCTCACGGGGGACGATAAACCTGATCCCCGACCTTCCAACAGTATCGCTGAAACTAGTAACGTCAATACACCAAAGTATCGGGAAAGCCACGCTGGAGGGTCGGCAAAGGCGCAAGTCTCCCAAAGTAAAGATGCGCATAAGTCACAACGAAATGGCGTGCCGGCTCGAAAGGAACAGAACGGTGTTCGCAAAATAAGTTCTCACTTGACCCCCCGGCCGCTCCTGCGGAAACCTCATGTTCATATCGCACCCCGGCCTGCACCGACATTACTTTCACCTGACTCGCAGGTCGCTTCACCGGCGACGGAGCCTAAACCAGCCAACGATAAGCAAGCCCCTATTCAGGATCCCAAGCCACCCCCTGAAAGACATGGCGCTGTAGTCCATCAGAATGATGGTCAAAATCATCCGAATAGCGAAGTGTCAATACCAACACAAGACACGGGGCGTGGTGTTAATCATGTCTCTCCTAAACCCCCTCCAATAACATCTCCTACTCCGATCCCGGTTCCAGTGTCGGATACCGTAATTACCAACGGAGTAAATCGTGGGCAATTTCCGAGGGAACAGGTAGCTGAATATATAAGAAATGTACTGGAGAATCCGACGAGAATCAACATCCCCCCTCCAAAAAGCCCCCAAATCGGATTAGGTACACCATTACCTCGGTTGAATTCTGAGGAAGCATCTAATCCTACGTGGCGGTCGCAAAGTAGAGAAGAGTCTGACTTGTCGAGTACGCAGACAGTCGGTAGGTCGCAGGTAGTAGAGGCACGTCCCCTAGCAAAAGGTCATCAAGCTGCACCTAGGACAGTACAACCTACCAATAACCTAGAGAGGCCTCCCAATACCCTTGCCCGTGAACCAGGCCTCGCATCTATATTTCAAAACCGACATTGGACGCATTTGAACCCCGAAGAGAGGCGCCAGGTCTGGATATCTAAGCATGATCCGGATAAATTCGATTCTTATATCTATGGGAAACTTAACGAAGCTAACAGGCCCGGTTCCGCGTTGTTTGGTCTACCTGAATACCAACAACCCCCACGACCAACTCGCCCTGCAGCACATTATGGTCATATAGACCCGCGTGTGCATTGGACGCACTCCCGTTCTAAGAAGTGGTACCATGAGAAACAAAATGAGATTTACAGGCGGGGAACTAGAAAAAGCAATTTTGGCCAGGTAGTTACCCGTACAGTAAAAAGGAAACGAGACGAGGGTGACGACAGAATCGACTTACCTGATCGAGTCAAGAACAATCCTGCCTGGTTATCTGCTTTGGATGAGCTGGACGCGATGGCGGAGCAATACTATATACAGAGGCGCAAAGGCGGTCAAGCTCACCAAGACATTCAACGAAAGGAAATGGAGATGGAAGGTAGACTCACGGTTGCAGATGAGGATGGTGATATCGAAATGGATATGAATTCAGAGGAGGCTACTTGAAGGCACAGGGAGAGAAGCGAAAAAGGGCGGGGAAGGAATTATAGCTCCATACTGCCAGCTTGTCTCGCTGCTTATGAATTAATGGTCTGGACACGGTTTAGAAACATATATATGCCAATTTTGGTCGGGACTGCTATAAAAAGCTAGGTTGCTTATTGGGGAGCTGGGGGCTTTGCATTAGAGGACACGAGGTACCTTTTGAGGGGGAAATACCACGGAGTCATAGATGATTATGAGGCTATGAAAGGCCTAGGAATGCCGAATGAACCGGGATGATCTGAAGTAATAAATATTGCATGCCACCACTATGTTTCCATGTGACTGTGATTTAAGTATGTAGTGTAGCTACTTAGAATTTTAGTACTTACCTAGAATATTATAACCGTTAGACTTGTCATAGAATATAGATGGATAAAGCGAAATGATACAGGAAGACAATAGTCTGTTTAATGTGTAATGTTAACTGAAATAGCAAAAAGTATCGTGAGCAAAAAGAACCTCGGAGGGAAAGGCTGAATTCTATTTTACTAGGTAGATATATTCCCTGCTTACCTTATGTATAGACACATGTCAATGATTAGGTAAGCAGAGCCATAATCTACTAAAACTATTGTAACATTTGTCTTCTCTGTTGGTTCATATTAAATGTTCTATGCTCCGTTGTGGCCAGACTTAGCATTCAAATACCACTAAGTAACTTCGAGAGAACCAACACAGTTGTATAACCGTGTCAATGGTCCGTCACTGAAGCGATCTCTAAAATAAATGTACATAAGATACCTAGGTAACGTAGGTATACAGCGATATGATCCTTTGGAATACTAACATGGCTTGTTATACCACTGTATTTCTTTTGATTTATATACTTTGACTGAATTTTCTATACCCCGCCGCTAAACACACCGGTCTATAATACCGTCACATGGAGCATACATGGATCAATCATGTATGCTATCTAGTCTCCAATGTAGCATCTATTCGTCGATAAGATGCGTCTACATCACCTCTTCGACAACAAGTTCAACGCGCTTCCAGCCAGGATAAAGCCTGCCTGGTCCTTGCTAACAGCGTGCTTCGTCTTGATAAGCAACTCCTCTCCGGTCTTATGCTTCTTCACCTTTAGCGCCACCTCGCCCTTGCCGCCATTCTGCAGCATCTCATACAGACCAATCGTAGAAACTTCATCGCCAGCACTGATCTTGTCGTAGTCGGCCTCTTCGGCAAATGTCAGTGGTACGACACCTTGCTTCTTGAGGTTCGTCTCGTGGATACGCGCAAAGCTCTTGGACAGCACGATCCTAGCGCCTAGATATCGCGGCTGGAGCGCAGCGTGCTCTCGCGCGCTACCCTCTCCGTAGTTGTGCTCCGCTACGACTAGCCAAGGCTGCGCTGCCTTTTTCCAGCGCTTGCCCAGCTCAGGAATCGTGTGCTTGGAGCCGTCTAAGTCGTAAGCGACATTGACTTCGCCAGTTTCAGCGTTAATTGCCGTGTTGAGAGTGTTTTCGCTGATATTAGGAAGATGGCCCTTGTACTTCAGCCAAGGACCGGCAGCGGAGATGGTATCTGTCGTGCATTTGCCGGTGACTTTAACTAGTACGCGAAGACCTGTAAGCTCGGAGTTGGGGAAAGGTTCGAAAGGTTCCAGAAGAGCAAGACGTTCTGAAGTGGGTGAGATGGCTACGCTAACGGATGGATCGGGGGCTTGGGTAAGGGGTCGGAACTCTTGTCGAGCTGCTTCAAAAGGCTGGGTTGGAATCTCGAGACCAGATGGGGGTGTGAATTTGAATTCCTTGCCGGATGGAGTGGGAAGGGAATCAGTCATAGGATTGAAGGTGGTAGTGCCTGCGAAAGTCATAGCGGTGACGATTTCGGGCGATGCGAGGAAGTTCATAGTATCTGGGTTTCCGTCGTTTCGGCCACGGAAGTTACGGTTGTATGAAGTGAATATAGCATTGGGGGTTCCTTTTTCGACGCCATCATGTCGCTTCCACTGGCCAATGCAAGGGCCACAGGCGTTCGAAAGTAGGGTGCCACCAGCTTCCTTGAATGTATCAAGAGGACCATCTCGTCGTAAGGTTTCTCTGATCTGGTCACTTCCTGGTGTTATATAGAAATCGGACGCGGGTTTCAAACCAGCCTGTATCGCCTCACGAACCATACCTTCTACACGTGTCATGTCCTCGTACGAGCTGTTTGTGCAACTTCCAATCAGACCTGCTGATAGCTTGTCGGGCCAATTTTGCTCCTTTACTGTTTCCTTGAACTGGGATAGTGGTGTAGACAGATCAGGGGTGAAGGGTCCGTTAATATGGGGTTCCAATTTAGACAAGTCGATGGTAATAATCTCATCGTATTTGGCGTCAGCATCGGCCTTAAGTTGAACAATATCAGAGAATTTCTTTGCTTCCCTCGCTACGTCGTGTCGGTGGGTTGCCTCTAGATATCGAACATGCGCAGAGTTAAAGGGGAAGATAGAAGTCGTAGCGCCAACCTCGGCACCCATATTACACATCGTCGCCGCGCCGGTACAGCTGAGGGTCTCCACACCAGGTCCAAAATACTCGATGATGAATCCAGTACCGCCTCGTACGGTCAGTTGTCCAGCGAGGTTGAGGATAACATCCTTTGGTGCAGCCCAGCCGCTAAGCTTGCCCTTCAGCTCTACTCCCAAAATACGAGGGGCCTTAAGTTCCCATGGCGCGCCGACAAGAGCTTCGACAGCATCGGCACCACCAACACCAATCGCGATAGTAGAAAGGCCTCCAGCGTTCGGCGTGTGACTGTCAGTGCCAAGCATCATTAGACCAGGAGCAGCATAGTTTTCCAAAACGCTCTGGTGAATAATACCAGCACCGGGAGGCCAGAACTCGATTCCGTATTTCTTCGCGGCAGATTCTAAGAAGTCGAAGACTTCCTGGTTCATCTTGATTCCGGACTCCAAGTCGGACTGCGCGCCTCGTTCGCCCACAATTAAGTGGTCGCAGTGGATGCTCGCCGGGATAGCTGTCGAGGGAAGATTGCAGGTCATGAACTGCAGAAGAGCCATCTGTGCAGAGGCATCCTGCATAGCAACTCGATCAGGCTTCAACTTGAGATTTGCCGTTCCTCGAATATTCCGTCCTCCGTTTGTATTGGTCATAAGGGATTCCTCGACATTGTCAAGATGACTGTAGAGGATCTTTTCAGCCAGGGTGAGGGCAGCACCCTTTCCCAACACCTCTTTGACCTTCTCATAGTTTTTCACTAACTTGAGATACGGTGGTATCCGCGGGTTCGAGGTATCGAATGTGGGCGTCGCAAAGGAACGTGTTAAAGGGGCACGTCCTTGACAATTTCGACTTAAGATGCCCTATAACATGTGATATTAGATATTAGAGAACGATATTATTTTAGGAACTAATTTCTTAATATGAACTATACATACTCGAAGAGGTGTGCCGCGACGGCACAGGAGATTAGCTGTCCTCATACTTCCTGATTATCATCGCAGAAGTGAAAGCAGGCGATAAGAAATACTTCAGGCAAAGAAAGAAAAAAAAAAAAAAAAAAAGATACATAAAAATTCATTGCGACAATTGAAAATTCAGTAATTCTGATTGGCCCCGTACGAAAAGTTGCCTTGCGATGCCGGAGCATGTGGGGCGTGGGTAGTCCCTGTAAAATCTGGGGTACAGCAAGGAACATAATGTATCATTTACATACTTCACAAGGTGCACAGTGTAAATCATGACAATGACGTAGAGGCGGAAAGAGAATTTACAATTTAAAAGGGATAACTACCATGTACTAAGAAGCTACCTAGCTATTTACAAATTCTATTCAAAATAACAAATTGACTACGGTTTGGGTTTTCAAGAGAGAGAAATAAATAAACAAGAAATTGAATGGCACGTTTTACACTTAGACGGAACTACTTAAGAACAAAACTTACCTCGGTACGACATAATCTAGAAAAATCATCTAAGGTATTAAGAAAGATTTTACAACTTCCCTCAATATGACATTTGGAGGATAGAATGCCTATTATAGTGAATATTTTATAGAAGGTATAGATATCTCATAGTTTCTCTTTTTAAATGCAATTGACTATGGTAAGGAGTGATAGGATTTAAGGTATTAACTAGATCTAAATTACAGCTGGTAGGCTCTATACTCACCGGCATTTATAATACTGACTCTCAACGTCAGATGCAAACACACCAACCTAGGTACTTATACTACATAATACATATATGGTGGTTCTTCATAGCATTGAAAAGGCTTGGTAACGTATAAGTGCAAGTGTTGCGTAGAAACCCAAAGCTATACCTAGAGGGTATTACAGCTACGAAATATGATAACAGGGAGCAAAGACTCACCAAATAATACGATCCCCCAGACAACATAATTATGCAAACCATATAAATACACTAAGCAAATAATACAGTCTTCTAGGTTGAGCTCTAACTGGTACTCGGTGTAAATCACACCGGTCTACAAGATTTGCCGAATATTTTCCCGCGCTATATCCAAAAACCCTCTTCAATACCCTTGCTAGAGCCATCGTTCACTAATGCCAAGCGGTCGTATTCTACTCCGGCCCAAGATGTATTAGGATCGACCACCGCGTACCACCCGCCTGGTTTCTCCACCGTCTCCGCAAACTCAACCCCGGATTGCCCTATTCTTCTAGGTAAACTGGTGGGGAGAAACAAAAGCCGGGACGTAACCACGTGTGCCGAGACAATGAACTTGCGTAGTATATCAAGTATACGCCGACGAAAGGGCCGAGAGACCGCATTCAGTATCGACCAGAGACAAATCCGGTCTGATGACCTTTTCGTGATGTCTTCAAGTCCGGTCCACGGTGAGTCTTTGCCATTTCGTAGCCATCATACGAGGTGAGGTGGTTTATTATATAATAGGGGGGTTGGAAGAGGTCAGCCATGGATCTCTATAGCCCAGGCACAGAGCCACTGCTCTAACATCGATCGTCTTCTAATTATCACGAAGCACGATGGCTTCTTCTCTACTTGCTTTATTAGCGCTATCAACATGGCCTCTCAACGGCTTGTGCCTCGCCACACATCATGGGTCTGAACAGTCAGTCGTTAGCCGTGCAATTAGTAATGGCTCGGAAACCCCAGCCTATCGAAACCCTTCTCTATGTGTTGACGATAGAGTCGAAGACCTCCTCCAACGAATGACCCTGGACGAGAAGGCTGGCCAAATGTTTCACGCAATGCTGTCTATGGGTCCCAATGGCACATTAGATGAAGGAAGCGAAGCTGCCCGCCGAAACAGCACAGATTTCATGATTGGGACTCAATTCTTAACACATTTCAACCTCGTTGGCGACATCACCGATGCCCGGCAGACGGCTGAGTTCTACAACCGCGTCCAACAACGTGCCTTAGAGACTCGCCTTGGTATTCCTGTTACACTATCCTCTGATCCTCGGCATCACTTCACCGAGAATATCGGAACAGGATTTGACGCGGGCCGCTTCTCTCAGTGGCCTGAGACCCTCGGACTGGCTGCGCTTCGAGATGCCCAACTAGTTCGGAGGTTCGCTGAGATTGCTCGCGAAGAGTATCTGGCCGTTGGACTGCGTGCTGCGTTGCACCCGCAGGTAGACCTGACGACAGAACCGCGATGGGCTCGAATCGCTGGAACTTTCGGCGAAGATTCAAACCTAACCGCCGAACTCCTTGTGGAATACATCAAAGGCTTCCAAGGCGAGAAATTCGGACCCACGTCCGTGAGTACCGTCACGAAGCATTTCCCCGGCGGAGGGCCGATGGAAAATGGCGAGGACAGCCATTTCGTCTATGGGAAGAACGAGACCTACCCCGGAGAAAACTTCGACTATCATCTCATTCCTTTTAAGGCGGCTATCGCTGCAGGCGCCCGCCAGATGATGCCGTACTACAGTCGCCCTATTGGTACTCAATACGAACCCGTAGGCTTTTCGTTCAGCAAGGGGATTGTGACAGACCTGTTGCGTAATGAACTCGGATTTGAGGGTGTCGTTGTGACTGATTGGGGTTTGATCACCGATACCTACATCGCCGGTCAATACATGCCTGCACGAGCATGGGGAGTAGAGAACTTATCGGAACTTGAACGAGCAACTCGCATCCTCGAAGCGGGTTGTGATCAATTCGGTGGCGAAACACGTCCTGAACTGATTGTACAATTAGTCAAAGAAGGCATTGTAAGCGAAGAGCGTCTCGACGTGTCTGTGCGAAAGCTGCTACGCGAGAAGTTCATCTTAGGTCTTTTCGACAACCCCTTTGTTGACCCTGAGGCTGCTGAACGGATTGTTGGAAATGATTATTTCGTACGCTTGGGCAAGGAAGCCCAGCGCCGCTCGTACACGTTGCTCACCAACAAGAACGATACCCTACCACTTCGTAACGCCGGGCCGGAGACTAAGTTTTATATTGAGGGCTTCAATGCGACATTACTGCAAAACCGAAGCTACACAGTAGTCACTAAGCCAGAGGACGCCGATTATGCTCTCTTGCGACTAGCAGCTCCTTACGAGCCGCGACCAGGTGGATTTGAGGCAGGCTTCCACGCCGGCTCTCTTGAGTTCTCGGCCGAAGAACGAGCGCGACAAGCTGCTATCTACTCAAAAGTACCCACCATCGTCGATATGATGTTGGATCGACCTGCCGCAGTCCCCGAGGTTGCAGAACAATCGGTTGCGATGCTGGCCAGCTTTGGAAGCAGTTCTGAGGCGTTCCTCGACATCATATTCGGTGTTGCTGAGCCCGAAGGAAAGCTTCCATACGATTTACCGCGTTCGAACGCGGCTGTTGAAGCAGCTATGGAGGATGTGCCATTCGATACTAAAGACCCGGTGTTCAGATTTGGGCATGGGTTAAAGTACGCAGACCAGTGCGGTAAGGCATGTAATTAGGTAGTCATTCGACAATTCCAATACGAGAAGAGAAGTAATAAAAAAGAGGGCTTAATTAATAAAATAATTTAGTAATCTTAAAAGAATATGATTTCCAGCTTTTTTTTTTTTTTTTTTTTTTTTTTTTTTTTTTCGTGTAGTTTTCGGGCCATTTTTAGTGTTACCTAGGTATATGACGAGGAAACGCGAAGATATTCATTTGTTGAAATGCAAAGTTGTTAGAATTGTAGCAGTATGTCACAACTAGGTAATTAACTTTTTCTGCCTCATCAATGCGTTTTCACCTTAGTGATAGTCTTGTTGTTAAAATAAGTGCAATTTTTAGCTTTTGGCAAATTAGCTTGTTCTGTCATAACAACTACGCTACAACAAGCCAGTTTTCATCAAATACCTACTAGGTAGCTACTAACCTAATAAACTATTAAAAACACCTGAACTGCTTGCTAGATTAGGCACCTAGGCCATCATAGCAAACCTAAAATCTAGTATATATGAACGTGCAAGATCCCATCAAGGGCGCCTAATGCTTTTGTTTTGTTTCGGGATATGATTCAGCTAAAACCACCTGCCTCCTATATTATAATACGATATCGTTGGAAGGCGAAGACCTAAAACGAAAGTAAATTAGGTTTGGTGACCAAGTTAAACTTCGGAAATCATAGTCTTCTAAGGATGGCTACTTTCTTTACTGTCCTAAATACCCCCGAGGGCAATAATTATAAACTTAGGTTAGGTGCAAGGCTGCAAAGCATAGGACACGTTGAGCACGCCCTTAAGAAAAGCAAGAGCAAGTATAGGAGTACATAAACATGTAGGCGTATTACCTCGCGCAACTACCCATACTTAACGTATAGGTTTCTCCTCTATGTTTCCGGGTTGATATTATATAGAGCTTATCAACATGCAGGGGAGGGGCACTTAGGCAGGTCTTATTATCAGGAAAGTTGTTGCTATGAGCAGGTGCAGAACTCAGTAAGTAGGCACTTGCACACGTACCTACATGTTGGAAACGGCAACTATCTGACCATTATGCTTTTCTTTAGCGGCCATTGTCCTTACTTTTGCTGTCAGGGCCGTTCGTTCCTCGAAGATCCCAACCCGAGCTCAGAACTAAGCGACTCGGCTCTGTTTATTATTGTTCTTCACATCTGATACACAAATAAAAAACCACACGGTCCTTTTATCAACTCTCCTTTCACAGTTGAGCACAACAAACACGCTCGAACCCCTTTATTGTTATTATATTATTTACAAATGTCACGGTATATTGTTTCATACGTACCTGACACACCTAGATACACATGCACCGGCCAAGAAATATACGATCCACCATGGAAACGTACGCGTATCCTAAGTTCGTGAGCTGTGGCTATTCGAAAAGCCTATTACACAGAGGCCTATATATAAATATCTATCCTGCTCCTTTCTTCCATTCCATTTTTTCTTTTCTTTTTGGATAACCGAGTCTCCCAAGATCGTGAGTGGCACCAATCTATACGCAGGCAGTAAACTGAACGCATAGGGCTAACAGCAGCTATAGGAAAGCGAAACCAAAAGCATTCCTATAATACCACCCATAGGGATAAATCGCTTGACTCAAATAAAGAGGGCCACTACAGGTCCTTGGCAGTCATCAACTTGCCCGCTATGTCTTGCAAAGTAAGTACCTAATATACCTACTTCTTATATACAACCTACCCAAATTCCTTACTCACGGGGTCATAGGCATACGAGGGTGATGTGCAATGCACATCACCAAAAGGCAATACCTCATATTGCAAGAAGCATCGTTGCCAGGAGAGGGCGCTCTATTATTACTACAAACAGACTGAGCGCGAATGGGAACGCTGTGGAGGCACAGGGTTCAATTCGGAGGACATGGGCAAGTTGTCTCGAGCCCATCAGCTCCTCTCTATAGCCATTGCCGCGCGGCAGGTTCACACCAATCGGTACTTTAGGGACGACCATTGTGAAGGCCATCAGATGCGCGTGTATTGGCTACAGTCTGAGCGGAGTGATATAGAGCGCTCCATTCTCCTGGCGGGCTTTGGGATCCTTGGGGAACGAGAGGCTGCCCAAGGAATCAAGAATAGCCTCATAGAGACGCTAGAGAAGGTCACCGAAGAACTACCAGGTAAGTGACATGTCGAACACGCATGACAAGTCCCTGTGATAGTTATACTGACATAGAGCTAGAATGCGAGTTCTATACACTGATAGAGGACCTACCGGCGATCGAAATAGTCCCAGAAGACACGCCGGGGGCAAGGACTCAGGCAACTGACCGGGCCGATATCATAGCTCGACGCGAAGAGTATGATCCAGTCGACTGGTCAAGTAACGAGCCAATGGACGAGGTAAAAAGGCAGAAATGGACCAAGGCCTTCGATGAAGTCGCATGGTGATGAAACTTCGGTTGAAGCCGGCCTTCGAAAATCCAGATCTCGCCAACCTATGCCCATCGTCAGAGTGCCATTGGCGTCCTCAATCAGTGGAATGGATATGAATTCGGGACCTCTCATAGCCACGAGCACCGCCAAATTTATTGAAAGGTATGTATATGAGCTGTACTTGTAAATTGACTTATTGTACTAATTGTATGAGTGAGGAAGGAAGCCGCTCTTATATATACATCCCATGCCAGGACAACATGTACTGTGCCTGATGGTAGTCCCTTGACCACTCATCTCAACGAAATTCATCCCTCGACACTTGAATTCGGCCGCCTTTCCCATCAGGCACAAGTAGCCCCAATCATCACGCTGAATAGTTTTGTTCTACACACTCCGAATGAGAAGCAAACAAATGAAATCTATACGTTGGGTATATCGACACCTACAATACTATGACGACTACCATAGAACGGCTCGCCTTTGATATAGATGGCTGCTGGCAAGACGCAATGGTTCGGGAGATAGCTATCAAACCGCTACACTCCCAAAAGGGAGAATATTGTCAACTCGAGGGGTTGACGTTGCTATCTCCACCTATAAGGACCGTACTGCGACAGAAGATAACTTCCGGCTCTTGACACGAGGCGAACTTGTCCAAATCTCACAATCAGTCACGCTTCGTCTACATATCACCTGAACTTCCGGGCGAAACCTCTCACAAAACTGGAGTATGCGCCATCTGGGCGGGACCTACATCAAATTTATCCACGTCGCGATCTACTTTGCAGGCGAATTCACTGCACAGATCGATGGCACGGATATTCCAGCGGCAATGACTGCCGAAAATAGCTATGGGTTGTTATAAACATTTGGAAGAATGGTGTTGGGATATGAATGTGGAAAATAGAATAGGTTTTGGGATTACATTTGGAAGTTATAGAACAAGGCCTCCAGACCCCAGAGCTATTCTAGTTGGAGTTCCTCGCGGAGCAGCGAAGTTGGTTCACAACTTTTTGGACATGGGAAGAGGAAGACGAGAAGGGGGGCAGGATTGCAAGGTTTCTTCAGTCAAGTTGGGTAAACACTTTTTGGAATACAAGTGGTGATACCTCATCAAAAACTGATTACATCCGTACTACAATATGCATACCTTGGGTACCTGGGTATGTACACTCACTGAAGTGCTTCGAAAGTAAATACAAGCATATATATACCTACCTCCTTAGTATATATAGGGGTGTATACGTGTGGCGAGTAGCTTATACAGGTTCATACCTATAAAGTACCTGATTAGCTACGCCTTCATTTAAGAGCTTGAAACATCTCTACAATATATGACTATAGGAAAGTACCTAGGTACCTAGGTATGGACTTTGATTCACACCTTGATAAACGTAATATTATATATACTCAAATTCCTGATATCAATTAACTCTTCACTCAACTCTCGAGCAGTTATTCAATGATTCTGTATTGTATTTATACTGTAGCACGCACATGGAGTTTGACCCCCACATAGATCAGGTACCTCCTACTAAACGCTAAAATAGGTACCACTACTCACCTAACCCAAGTACCTAGAATACAGGTATGCTCAGTGTGCTTGAACCTGATATGTTAGGTACCGATTTATGAATTCCAGGGCTTCTATCACAACAAGTCTTCAACAAAACATAACATCAAGTATAATGAGCGAGGAAACTCGAACAACCTCGGAACAGCCAAATACCGCCAGCGCCGACGCAGAGGTTAGTAACGAAGGAAATCTGTTACGATGACGGCATTAATATAAAATGGTTTGGGCTAACATGTGCGATCAGCGCGCGCGTCTGCGTCGCAACCAGCGAAACTCTAGAGCAAGAAAACAAGCCTACATTCAAAACCTAGAAAAGCAATGGAATGAATGTATGCGGTTAGGGGCTCAAGCTACTATAGAGATGCAGAAGGAAGCCAAGAGAGTTCAAGAAGAAAACAGACTCCTCCGATCTCTGCTACGTAACCAAGGCTTGGACGATGCGGCGATCCAGCGTGCTATCGATGCCGCGAAACTCACTGAAAGAAGCATGGATCAGATGCAGGTCAGTTACTTGAACCATTCCCTCACCTCACGATGAGTTTTCAAAAAAAAAAAAAAAAAAGAAAAAAAAAAGGTCAGATTAATTCTAACTACCTAGTTACCCTAATGAAATATAGAATTCGCAAGATACTGTAAAGAATGGCGCATCATCAAGTTGCAACTTCTCGCCTATTCCCTGTCTACCGGCGTTGGCTCGGGTGGAAAACCCACAGCTTCCCCGGGGCCGTGAAGACACAGCCCAGCTCCCGGTTCAACATGACTGGGTAACGAATCTTTCCAATCCCAATTCAGAAAATATCCTCAACGCCGAATTGAATGTAAGTTGTACCTAGGCAGTTTAGCTTGAGGAAGTATTAAATCTCTAACCTCGCGAATTAGATGAACGATCAAATATATCAAAATAGTTTCGACTTTACAGAAATATTATTCAACGATCTCATAGACACCGAGTGCGACCGCACTGAGTTTTTATCACAGGATGGGTATCTCGCAGGCGGCTCAGATAGGCCAGCGAGTACCTCAGGTACCTAATAGAGCCTCCAGAGGTGTAACATCATACATACCTACACAGCCTTAATCACCATACAAACACGCATGTAACTACTTATTATGTTTAAAACAGTCTCATCCACTAAAGAGGCGAATCTTCAAAGCCATACGTCATGCGGGAGTGCAAGTAACAATTATCTTCAGACCTACCATTGGCGAATATACCTTAGCATTGGATCTTTTCAGCCAGTTAATTCGTTGATTCTTCAATTACTCGACAGTATGCGGCGCTTTTATTTTATTGGTTCCAATAGTATGGTTAGCTGTCTTCTCTAGCTTTCACCTGCATACCTACATGTCCACGCTCTGCTTAATGAACATCTTTAATTCATCCGGAAGAGGCCTTGCGCCCCTGAAGAGCCTCTCCATACCCTGCCTTTTTTCATTCAGATGATTAGACTTTTGAAGTTTTAATAAAAGGAAATTCCCGGTGTGTCCTTCACCGATCGCAAAGGAAGGCCACTGGAATGCCTACCTTCTCATTCCACTAACTAGTTCCTGGGCAGTGATCAGATGCGCAGTGCTGTATGCGAGTCCTCATGCACTTGGAACTATCATTTGCAATCGCGCGGGGTACGTCATTTTCTCTTTGTTCGTGTGGGAGATTTCGGCGCAAGAACTGACAACCAGTGCGATGCTAAGCGCCAGGTAGTCCTGCTTAACCAATAGTTATGCCATACCTCGCTATTCACCGTGGAATAAGCACTAGGAGAAGAACATTAGTTCTTGAATTTAAGAATTTACTATGCGCGGGAGGTGATTGTAGTCTAGTACATTGGATTCATTGAAGTAACGAACTATATCCGAAGAACTTGATTCCTTACCCAGTTTGTGCAGCTGTATACACCTAAGGTACATTTATTTCTCAATATAGAGCTGCCATGTCATTGTCGAAAAGACCAATTCAAGATATTCGTACGATTCCTTTCAAAACGTTCGGGTAAGTCTCTCCTGGATCTTTGCTTGGAACTACAAAACTTGAGTTTCGCCTATTTGGTCGAAAATACCCCCCCAACTCGCGCGAATACTTTACATCATGTGGCAGCAATTGAACCTCAAATCCACCTACAATGCACCTAAATGGATTAACTTATGAGTTCGAACTACAAGACTTCACAAAACTTGGGCCTACGCTGGAAATGCTCGGTGAATTCGCCGAAAAGGTCACGCCTCAATTCTGGACCAGTTGCCTCAAGCAGTTTCCTCACATTTGGGCAAACCCTTACCATTCCGGCCTGTTTCTGAGAGGCCTAACTAGCAATATTCGCCAAAATGGGCCAAACAATGAAGCATCGCAACTCTTATACTCTTTACTATGAGGCCCTCCCGTGACACCAAAGTCCTCGGTGAGAAGCTTGCATACTCGTCTTGAGGCTCAAGCTAATTTGAGAATGCCTCTTTTAGGTAGGCAAAAAGTGGTTTACGCCAATATATAAGAGTTGAGCGTCGCCATCATGGGAATTATTGAAGTGACAGTAGACACAAGCTACAGACAAAAGTTAAAAAGGTTCAGACCTGCTTCATTCTCACTTCGACTCTCACGGCCTCGTCTTCATTATCAATCCCTTTGCACCCGATATTTCTATTCTTTGCTAAATATCAAAGAACTGGACATTTTATCATCATGTCTTCGATCGCACAATCAGCAGAAAATATGCCTTCTCTTTTGATTAGGATGGTTATGCCGTACGGCGTACCCACCTTTCGCTGCCCCTTTTGTACCATGTGGTTCCAAAAACCCGGGCACTTGAAGAATCATCTATCCAAGCAGCACACTGCAGAGCTAGCCCAAGTCGGCATCTTCTTGACGGTATTGCCAGATACGTCCAACTGGATGTTTGAGGGCATGGGCCCTCTGCTTGAGCATCCATCGCCTATTCAGCCGCAGAATAACATGTCGACTGCTTCGGGCAATAACGCCATGGGCCTGATTCCTGTTCCTGGCTCGAGCCAGGCTTCGGGGCCAGCTCCTCCAAGCAGTAACAAAGTTGCTTCCCAAAGCACTCAGTTTAGTGTTGCCTCGCCGCCTCACTTCTCACCACCTCTGCCTCAATTTCAAGCCCCTCTGCCTCCGGCCTCATCCCGGAGCCAGCGATTCACTCCAGCTCCTCAGGCCTCGTCCATCGTCGCACCTCCACCTCCGCCTGTACCTGCTACCCAAGCACCACCCAGCCGAACTCAGACTCAGAGTCTGCCTATGAGCGGAACTTTCCAGCCGAACAATCATGCGGTTTCTACGATGAACGGAAGCGTCGCCTCGCCTGGCATGCCTCCGCCTCCTGCCAATAATCCCTATGGAAACTCTTCCACTCAGAACTTGTCTGGATTTAATCAGTGGCAGTTCTAATATGTATGAGACGGTTTGCTGCGAGTCGAGAGCGCGTATGGATTTGTGTGGTCGGTTTGGATAGCATTTGACGATACATATACGAGGGAATTATAGTTACTTGATATTGTGAAGGTATTATTCTAGATTGTTACAGAGTTATTGGTATATTGGAAACTGGGATATAAGAGGGTCTTCCTTGTGTTTTCCTGGGTGGTTCAAATTGAGTTTCCTGTATCGTCCCTCTTTGGGCTTCATGTTTCTTTCCGTAGACTTTTTACTAATACATTTTTTATATCATAACTAAATGTTCCATCCGATCCTCTTCAAGTGTGATGTGATTCCTTAGCATTCGAGTAGTATAGTAAGATGGTGAAACTGGGCGCTGGGTATCAGACGGAACCTGGGTGATGGTGTGGCCGGGTTTCTGTAATGGGGGGGGGGCTGTAGGCTCGGACGTGGACCGGGATCCACGAATTGTTAAAGAGAAGGTGATATATAAACCGTATGGAGAGCGTGAATCTATATCCCGGTTGGTTAAGGTCGAATGGTTATATATACGTGTAGCGATATGTTTCGAAGTATTGCTGGGAATGGGTCAACCGGGCGTCACGATTGCCCCAATAATACAGCTTATACCCGCGACAACATGAGAACTTATCGTAATAGGCGATAAATAAATTTCTTGATTTTCAATCTGAGGGACCGTTTAGGGGGTATTTCTGGTGACTGCATCAGTGACTCTCGGAATATAGGCTCTGAATGACGTTCCGGTTGCTGTTCCGAAACACGGGGTTGCATCTCTTGCACGCTGAGCGTTGGTACTGATAGATTTTGACTTGGCTGCTCTGAGGACGTCTTATGAAGGTTGTTTTCTTGGGCTTGATATTGGACTGGGGATTGTAAAGACAGCGTTCCCCGATGGGTTTTACCGTTCTCGTTATCTTGAATAGGACTCCGTTGAAACGACCGTCTTGATGATGATTCCGATAGCTGCCGAACAGTCGGAGCCATACTCCTTCGTAAATCCTCGGTAGGAAAGCCCGCGTCCATAAATCCATCTAAAAGTTCCTCCCAAGATTCTATGCTTGTATTCTTTATCGTCCCGCCACGGGACGTTAGGAGACAAGTTAACTTGTAAAGCTCCCAATGCTGTCGCTTATAGTGGTCGTATGCCAGGAACCAGTTCGGCGCTCTCAGCGAATTCCTTGCGCAGAAGTGGTCCAGAGGCGTCATACCCAGGGAGTCTAATGAATTGACAAAGGCACCCTTGTCTAGGAGTAGTTTCACGGCCCGGAATGGTCCTATGTGCAGAAGCGTGCTTTTGACGCTCTGCTTACGGTAGATGGTGGGAATGCTGATATAAGGCTCTTGGCCATAATCCAGTAAGAGCTCGACCAAGTCAATATGTCGAGACCTTAAAAGTGGATTCAGGTCGTCGTCGACTGCTCGGTATAAACCGTCACCTCGGAGCATCTTCATGGCACAAAGGCCGAATGCCATTGGATCCTTAAGTGGTGTAAATCCATGGTCTAACAGTAGTTTAACCGTCTGTTTCACTTCTTCATCTTTGGGGTCGGCGGTGGACCTAATAACGCAACTTAATAATTGGTGCTTCGTGTTTCGCAAGAGGTCGGGATTCTCGAGGAGTGATTCGAAAAAATACAAGCGAAGCCCAGTGGATGCGGCGTACTCGAGTGTTGTCTCAATCTTCAAGTCGGACTCGAAATAGATTTTCCTATAAACTGTTTGCGAAACGCTGTCGAGAAAGACTTTCATACTGCGCCCACTGACATGCTCGGCGGCACGCGCGTAGGTCCCATTAATCAGGGCTTGCTTAAGCTGCATTCGAGTAGCTGGCACCGTCATACCATGGATATGTTTGAGGAACGGATCATCCTTAGTCTCGAACATGAGAAAATAACATTTGGCTAGAAAGTTATTGCCATTTTCGATTGTAATTCTGGCTAGGTTCCCGAGGACTCGCTGCTTGAATTTTGGGTCGGTTACGAAGTCCTCTACGGTTTGGTGAAGAACCTGGACATAGCTGCCATTAATCCCCTTAACAACTTCAATAAGTCCGCCGCAATACTTTCTTGACTCTTTCATCGCATGCGCCGCGACAGCAACGTCATCATTCACCCCATAGATTCTCGAGAAAGCATCGCGACCCTCTTCGATATTCTTGCAGTCTGAGCATTGGACAGCGCATAGGAACGTTATAGGTTCCAACGAATCTTTAGATCGCACGGCAACCTCAAGCATGGCATATGCTTTCCATCTATATGGTCGGGGAATCCGTTCGATGATCTCGGCATAGTAAGCATTGAGTTCGACTGGAAATGACTCCAACAGTCTTTCCAAATCCCCCTTGTCCAACGCGGTGGACCTCGTAGCTTGGGCAAGATCTTTAACCACGAACTTTACCCACAGGAAAACGCCCCTAGAACGTGCGACGATGTCCGGGACTAGATCCTCGAGTATAACGGATGATAAACTTTCTTCCCTAATAGACCCGAGACAATAATCCCGAATATCTTCTTGCGTGAAATCCTGGATCTGGAATCCG
Organism: Daldinia sp. EC12; assembly: GCA_002120325.1. Lineage (NCBI taxonomy): Eukaryota > Fungi > Ascomycota > Sordariomycetes > Xylariales > Hypoxylaceae > Daldinia > Daldinia sp. EC12. Next base: position 52,404 of record KZ112988.1, read on the forward strand.
GCAATATCCTGGAACGTATTGATAAAAAATTGCCAAGGTCGGCTAGAGAAACAGATTTTAATCCGTTTCGTTCGCGTAGGAGCAATCTCGCCTAGTTCTAGGAGAAATCGGCATATAAACTCCAATCTTCCATCATATTCGTCAAGCGCGTCCAGGAACAAGCAAAGATGTAACGGTACCTCTTCCTGTCGTATTATATTATAGAATCCTTTTTGAAGGACTTGTAGTGTCCACATTTTCGGATGCAAAGAGTCTTGAGGGTCGAATAAGGACTGGAGAAATTTCACAAGTCGTCGGTTCTTCGAGATGATTTGATGTAGAACATTTCTTAGAAGGCCTTCGAAGGACTTTTGCACCGAGGTTCCACGATAGTGGAAAAAGAAAGAAACGCTGATATAGCTGCTTTCTCCCCTCCAGTCCGAGAGTAGATCTGTGGTGCGCCGGTCCCTGCATATGAACTTCATCAAGGTTGACTTCCCTGAGCCTGGCTTTCCGTTGATCCAGAAGAGACCATCTCCGTTTTGAAGCCATTCGCTAAAGCCTGAGTCCGGTTGGTCATAGATCCAGTCAAATGTGTCCTCGAATTTATCTTCGATTTCTTCAACCCGACGGTCTCCTTCGGGGACGTAGAGCGAGCTCAGGATAGCTTATTGAGTATAAGTTTCTAGCTTGCTTTACAATAGATAACTAGCGATTTACTCACCGTCGTAGCTAGGTCCCCTAACTGAGGTTGACTCGGGTCTCGTTACCTTTTGGATTATGCTTGATTCGAGCACAAGAGTCTCCGTCTCGCTTGCTTCAGACGAGGATGAGTCTCTAGAAAAGAGAATCTGCGCCAATTTCTGTACTACTACTGAGTAGTTCGGATCATTCTCAGGGAATTTGACCATGTTCGAATGATCTTCGTTAATCGGGTATATAGAATCCGACCGGGTAGTTGCACCATATAGCCCGCGTGTGGCAGAGTCTGGCGTCACTAATATCTCACTAGGTCCCGTTCTTGACCATTTACCACTTGAGTCTAGCTACTAAGAGTCAACATATAAACATTCAAGTAAAGATCTCAAGTATTCTTACAATGACAGTTGGCGACTTCTTTGTTTCATAACACCAGTAAAGTAAAGCATCTTGAAGATACGATATACCACTAAACTGTTGATCTAGATGTTGGAGGTAATCGGACTGAATGGAAAGATCTTCGACAAGTTGCATATTGGCCTGACCTTCCACGACGGCCATGAGGTGCGACTGCTCCATGCCTAGATTAGGAACGCCGAAGAACACGGCTCCTCTTATCGCCTGGCGAATTGGGTCATCACGCTCAAGCTTATTTGCGAGTGATACGAACGCCTGCTTCAAAACAATTCCTCCTAAGCTGTGAGCGAGGAAGACGACAGGCTTGCAGGTTGGTAACGTCCAGCCGTTAGCCTTAAGTTGATTGATTAGTCCCAAGGCGAGGTCGAATATAGTCTGGAAAGACAGGCTCTCGACAAAAGTGGTATCATAGCCATACAGAATAGGCCGTATATTCCGTAATGATTGCGGCAAAGCATCACGAATCCACATAAACGACTTTGAGCGCCCTTTCGGCTGCCAGGAGCCGAAAGGGTGGCTCGCAAGTCCTGATATCGCAATGCAACTAAGATAATGAGCTGTTAAACCTTAGATATATAAGTCATATGAAAAGCCATACTCAGCATCGTGGACATCTGGATCGTATAAGGGTGTAAGGCCCCGAAAGTGAGCATCCAAAACCAGGTCGTCGCGTAGATTATCGGCCGCAATACACCACTCATCACCGCGCTTCGTGACATTTGGATTTTTGCCATCTTCCAGCACACTTTGCACGCCAACCGCGTCATTGAACATCAAAGTAGCTACTTTGCTAGGGAGCCATGGGTCAACGGAACGAGCCAAAGAGAAGATCCGGATTGCTGAAGTCTCAACACCCAAAGCCGTACAGAGTATCTCTACAGCGTCAAGCCGGTCAAAGTCGAGAGGCAATTGCCGCAATCTGAAAACCGTGCGGTCCATATCGTCCCAGGAAGAGACATGCTGTTTGACTAAGGTGAGGCGCGCGAGGCTGGGTCCGAAGCCCCTCTTAAGGGCGGAGAACCGATTCAGTAAAATACTGCGCCAGCAGAAGCACGTGAGATATTGGCCGACCAATTGATCAAAAAAGAAAAATCGCTGAAGCGCTATTCGCCCCAATTGGGTAGTTGGGGGCTGGAAGGAGCTGAAAAGCAACCCCCAGGCCTGTAAGTTGCAAGGGTAGAGCCAAAGATATCAGACTAAAAGCGCCATCTCGCGCGTTCCAAGCCAAAAAAGTAAGCAGAGGATTATTTCCACTTAGTCTTGTTCGGCCATGGTGCTCAGCCCCATTGTAGTAGCATGCTGCTTAAGTTCTAGATCTCCTAGAGCCTTATAATAGAAAAAGTAGTCGGTCAAGTCAATATCTGGCTGAAGTTCTCATAGAATTCGTCGCATCGGAGGCACTTCTTTCAAGAAGCTACAATGATATGAAATGGTCCATGTCTCAAAAGAAAGAAGACTTGCGGATACTGCCAGAGTTGAAAAGATTAGGCACATGTCAATAAGGAGCCGCTCAGCAAGACTCTTGCTTTGGTCTATAAAGTAATATCAAAGTAACATCGGGGTATCCAAGCAACGAAATAACCACCACTGGAAAATGAAAAACATATACGATAAGGCTATCCAGTCGTGAATTCTAAATAATATGTTAGGCCCAAGCTTCCTTTGATATCTTATAGTTGTGTTTGATAGTTGGGTATTAACTTAGAGAATTAGATTTACTTTCGATTCGACTCCCGATGGTGCATCCTGTATTTGTTGATTGTATTGGACATGGTAGGGGGCTAATGTATAGCGCCGAGTTGAGGCTCTTATGGGTGATCTCGCAGCTACTTCTTAACCCTAAGAGAACACCTCCGGTATCAAATCCTTTAGAGTGAAAACGCGTTTTATACACAACTTCGTCCTACAAAGATAAAACCTTCCAGTTTCTATTATTATACTGGACCTTCTAAACGTGATATTCGATGTTTTGTCTTCCTAGGTATATGCTTGGCACGGATTATGAGTACCTAGGAAGTAAGTATCTGCTTCGCTAGATGGATGTGCTCCATGTCATGGTTACATAAAATTCTCTTCCAAACTACGTTCAAAACTACCTAGAGGTGACTATGTGCTACTACATGTTAAGAGCAAACGTTTAACGAGATAAGAGTGGTTCTGCTAGAAACAAATCGTATAGACCGATACAATTTCGGGAGTAACCATGATTTCCAATAGCACAACACCACCTGAAGATATTTATTCAGCCCAACCATATTGGTATCAGCTTACACGATTCGTCCAGGATGTTCGACAAGGAAAAATTCGAGGTTGTATTGGTGGAAGATTTTATGGCATAACGGGCAACCAAAAAAATTGGCTGGTGGTGCGGGATTATATGCATATCGCTGAGGCGTCGACTAGGTCAACTAAACGATTGGCCTGGCTACTATGCAAACAAACCTGTCTTAGGTACACAAGAACAGTTGGCAAAGCCTCCGGATCCATATCAAGATCGTAAGCGACCAACTAGGTTATTTGCTTTGGCGCTCCAGATTCCTATTGGATTATTATGTCTATGCGCATGCAACACGCATTTGAGCTACACAACATGAGCATGTGCATACCCGCGACGCCCAAGCTTTAACTACAACTAGGCGAGCTTATGCAACTGTATTTATTGAAGTCTGGTTCAAACGCATATTGAACGTCGTGGCTTAGACATGTCTCTCCTCTTTTCTCCTGTCGGGCATTCGTAGATAATTCTACTGCCTGGAAAAAATGAGTATTCTTCGTCGTCATCGTGGCCATAAGTCGTCAGCTCGATTGTGGCTGAGAAAGACTGTGGCAACCAACTTTTGTCGAATTTGGACTCGATCGGGTTTCTATTTTTGGTTGGTGTAGGCGAGATTCTGGAGAACCTAGCCGCTTGGCTTTTTTTCTTACGCGACAGTGCCTTGCGCGTTCTTGCAGCTTGTCTTATCCGTTATTATAAACTTGCTTACCTAGGTATTTTTATCCAATAGTTGAATTTCGGTTGATTAGATAATTCAAGTTGAGCTTAAAAATATTTAGTTAATATAGTAGCTACTAAACGATTATCCAAAAGTTACGTCTTAAATGCAGAGGACTGACGATGCCTTAATGAAGGAACTTAAGGATGAGACCTAAGAGCAAACGACGTCACTCGGAAACGTGCTACAAGTGGGCAGAAGTGGGGCTATATCAGACGGGTGCTGGGCCGACCAGGGGTGGAGAGGGGGGGATATTGGTTGGTGTTTGTTTGGCACCCTTGTACGTACCCCTCGTACCTTTCGTACCTTTCGCATTATTGTACCGGCTCTACGGCTTTTCTTCTACAGGGCAGCTGCAAGGTTTAAGGTGCCGTTAGCCAGCCTGGCCCAGCCTGTACCAGCTTGTAATTCGTTGCTTCGCCCGCTTTGTTGATCTGAAACAGGATATCACCTGCCCTTAAGTGACCTCTTGAGTCCTTGACAATTAGTTAATCCTCCCCCAACTGTCGCTACCCCCGTCGCTGCCCCGTCGACATTGTCGCAAATCTTCTGCCCTGGTGAAACTTTACGAAAAACCCAATTCTCTCACTTCCCGACTTCAACCTCTTTTTTTCCCTTTGCAGATCCCTAAGCGCAATCAAACCCTTGAGTACCCTTACTCAAACCCCTCCCCCTTCGTTAAAGTCAAGGGAACAAATAAAGCATTCTTCGGTAGTTTCTCAAAAAAGCATCCTTTAGTTTCCCGTCGTCTGCATGCATCTCGAGTAACATCGCAAACATTTTACTGGATTGTCGCAACGTTTGTTGTCGAGGTCCCGCGCAAAGTTACCTAAATTATCAGAACGGGGTCCCTTATACCTGGTAAAAACCCACTCGTAAATATCTCAATTTCAGGGTTAAGGGTCGTTCAAATCTACCGAGAGGACGAGTTCTCCATTCAGACCCCCCGACCCATTCCACGTACATACCACCACCACATTAGCAAATTTGGCACATTCCATTCACTAACTAGGTTCAAGGTGTCTCTCATTACCATCGCAATCAGATCCCGTATACCCAAGTCTCGTTCACTTCTGTCGCACCCCCTTACGACTTAACCGCTTGAAGCGCCCACCCTCCCCGTGTGGGCATAACACATAAACCATGTCGTATAATCGCTTGGGTATGTATCATGACTTTTAACTTTCCCTCGACCTACTCTTGGAATTCTTCCCTTTCTGTCCTTTTTTCGCCTCTCTTTCACTGCCACTGCTGCTCAGCTGGGCTGTTCAACGACAGCCTTTCAGTATCCAATCATTGTTTCTACACACTCACTTTCACTACTTCGATACCCTACTGTGTATGGAACATATTCTGCCGCTGCTTTGTTCTACCGAGTCATAGGTGACGCAGACTTTTGTGACGCGGGCGGCACATAGCGAAAAGGGCTATATCTGTACTCCAATACATATATTAATTTCAACCCACATGATATTCCTTGAAAAACTACCTTTCTAACCAACCCCTTTCTTCAGACGACGATTACTACGATCCTACTATGGATACTCACAGAATAGGTCGTACACCCTCGCCGGGCCACCCTCTCCAACATGGTTATCAGCTCGACGATGTGCCTTATGGCCACCCTGCAGCTGCCAGTAATCTTGACATACCTGCTGGTCCAGGAAGTTACACCCCAAGCGATCGTCTCCCATTGAATGCTGCGCACTCCGCCGACAGCCTTTCCCAAGGTCCCTACGGACATAGCCAGGGCGGGTACCCTTCTGAATTTTCCGTCAACCCTGAGCAACATCATGATGGTTATTACAACCAACCTTACGAGCCGCAACCTACTTCAACGCCGTTCGCCGATCAGCATGGGTATGATTATGATGACCAACACCCGATGCTAGCCCAGAATGATCCTTATGCGCAAGCTCAACCACAAGAACCATATACCGATGACCCACATCGCCAACAGCAGCAAGGCGGAGGGATCAAGAGATGGAAGACGGTGAAGCAGGTGCTATTATACCGGGGTAACTTGGTTCTTGACTGTCCAGTACCTCCTCGACTACTGAATCAACTTCCTCATGGTGAGCGTGATGAATTCACCCATATGCGATATTCCGCCGCTACTTGTGATCCCGATGATTTTTATAATGAGAATTTTACCTTGCGACAGAAGCTCTTTAGCAAACCACGACATACTGAGCTTTTTATCGTTATTACCATGTATAATGAGGACGACATTCTTTTTGCGCGAACCATGATTGGTGTTTTGAAAAACATCGAGTACATGTGTAGTCGAAAAGAAAGCAAGACGTGGGGTCCGGACGCATGGAAGAAGATTGTGGTATGTGTGGTGAGCGACGGACGTGCCAAGATCAATCCGCGGACAAGAGCGCTTCTTTCCGGTATGGGTGTATATCAAGAGGGTATTGCCAAACAGCAAGTTAACGGAAAGGATGTCACCGCGCATATTTACGAATACACGACTCAAGTTGGGATGCAAATTAAAAATGACGTGGTACAACTCATCCCCAAGAAGCAGCCTGTGCAAATGCTATTTTGCTTAAAGGAAAAGAATCAGAAAAAGATCAACTCTCACAGATGGTTCTTCCAAGCATTTGGCCGTGTCTTGGATCCCAACATTTGTGTACTGATTGACGCGGGTACTAAACCGGGTAGCAATTCCATTTATCATCTATGGAAGGCATTCGACCTGGAGCCTATGTGCGCCGGAGCTTGCGGCGAGATTAAGGCGATGTTGGGTAGAGGTGGAAAGGAATTGATCAACCCTCTCGTTGCGACCCAAAATTTCGAGTACAAGATGAGCAACATTCTCGATAAGCCTATGGAATCGGCTTTCGGTTTTATCTCAGTCTTACCTGGTGCTTTCTCGGCCTATCGGTATGTCGCTTTACAGAATGATAAGAATGGTTTCGGACCGTTGGAGAAATATTTCAAGGGTGAAACGCTCCATGGCGCCGGTGCTGGTGTGTTTACCGCCAACATGTACCTGGCCGAAGATCGTATCCTCTGCTTCGAACTAGTCACCAAGCGCAACTGCCACTGGATCTTGCAGTACGTTAAGTCGGCAACAGGAGAAACGGATGTTCCTGATTCCGTAACCGAATTGATTCTACAGCGTCGACGTTGGTTGAACGGTTCCTTTTTCGCCGCTATTTATGCCATTGCGCACTTCTACCAGTTTTTCCGTTCGGATCACTCCATTCTTCGTAAACTGATGTTCTTCCTGGAGTTCGGCTTCCAGACCTTCAACATGATTTTCGCCTGGTTTGCTATTGGCAATTTCTTCCTCGTCTTTAAGATATTAACGACAAGCCTGGGAGACCCTAAATTACTAGGCACACCCGGTGAAATTCTTGGTGTGGTTTTCGAATGGTTTTATGGTATCTCCTTGATGGCCTGCTTCGTTCTCTCCATGGGTAATCGCCCATCGGGTTCTGGCAAGTTATACACAGCCATGGTTCTCTTCTGGTGTGTGATCATGATGTAAGTTCACTAGTCTTAGTTTCCACATGTAAATTGCTAATAGGACATTTAGATACCTCACGTTTGCCGCTGTTTTTATCACTGTCAAAGCCGTTCAAAGCGAGGTGGAGAAGGGTTTCGATATCAGCGATATATTCAAGAACCAGCTTTTCTACTCGCTCATTGTCTCCATGCTGTCGACTTACGGACTTTGGATCATTGCCTCGCTCATCATGTTCGACCCGTGGCACATGATTACCTCCTTCTTTCAGTATCTTCTACTAACGCCGACTTACGTCAACGTTCTCAACGTCTATGCATTCTGTAACACGCACGATATCTCATGGGGTACTAAGGGAGACGACAAGGCTGAGGAACTTCCTAAAGTCGATACCAAGGATGGTAAGGGTAAGACCGACCTACCCGATGAAGGAGACTTGAATGCCCAGTACGAGAGAGAATTAGCAGTCTTCAGCAAGAAGCACGTAGTGGTCCAGAAGCCGCCTAGTGACGCTCAAAAGGCTGAAGCTCAGATGGATTACTACCGTTGGATTCGTTCGTTGGTCGTACTTATCTGGATGATCACAAACTTCGGTCTTGTAGCCCTAGTGCTCAGCACAGCTGGTCTTGAGAGGCTAACCCCCGACCAAGAAGAGGAGAACCAAAACCAACGCTCGACGTTGTATATGACGATTATCCTATGGAGTGTTGCTGGTCTCTCCGCTTTCAAATTCATTGGAGCCATCTGGTTCCTTATCGTCCGCATGTTCAGGGGCGTTTAGGAAGCTTCTATTCCAGACATGTCCCAATCAATCATCATTCGTATTCTATGCTCACCGGATGCCTAGAGGACTATCATCCTTCTACTACGGGTTGTTTCCCTAATTGTGCTTTTATATCGGCTTTTCAGAATATTCTTGCAGTATATGCGATGGCTGCGAGGTGGTTACGGTGACTTCTTACGTCGCTACCATCTCTACTTCCGCATATTATTCGAGAGGTTCTTCGGTGACTTGATGACAATTGGACTAGGGCTTGGTGTGCTTTTTTTCTACCCATTTGTTTTCCTGGCGGTTGTGGATAGCATCTTACGTGAACATTATCTTATTCTTCCCATCGATCTCGCGTTACTCTGGGCAATTTTTATCTTGCCGTTAGTATTCATCATTGATTGCTATCTTTGGTTGTTCGACGTTGCGGCCCTTCTCAAACGTATCTTATTGGACGATCCCCGACCTCTAGCAGGATTTATCGGTCTCATGATTCCAGTACTTGGAAGATTCACCTGGGTCTACTTCGAGTTGTCATTTCGTCTCCGAGTCGCACATCGTTGATCCTCCTTAGTACTTATTTTTTATTCGCAATTCCCCCTTTCGTCCAAGGAACGTTCAGATTTCATGTTGTAAAGATATACCCAATTCATCAAGTTCTTCACGCCATTCACAAGCTGGGCTACAAGATGGCCCGGGGTATTCTTGCATCAATCGATTGTAATCCCGTTAGGTAACGAGAGGATATTGTGCGCAGCAGAAACCCGAGATGAATGCATAATGACGTTTTGAGCTGGCATCATCGGATCATGATATACTCTTCATGCCCTTTATAGAACGAAAAAGCGGTGGTTATTTTCGAGGTTTGGAGTCACTGGTGATAATTTCATGAGAGATGTGTTTGTATTATCCTGAAGCCATGGCCAAGCTGTCCTTGATGGATAATCGGCTGGCTAGTTTGGGTTACTATGTATGTAAATAGTATCGCGTCCCGTGATGGGACTGATGAAGCAGTGAAGGACGGGGGGGGCGAGGCTGGCATCGGTTGGCGTAGCGGAGTTTCTTAGTTTTATTGAGTTGTTCAAGAGTCGCATGGTTCTGAAATGAATGCATTATTCTTTCCAGAAACGCTTTTCGGTTAACCGGTACATTCTCCTTGACGTTTTACGTATGGCTCGGTGATAGTTGCTAAGACACGGTGTAAACACACTTGTACCTCTCGGATGCAACGATATAATTCTACTAGCTTTTTACCTTTAATTCTGCCGAAATTGAAGACTTTACATGAAACAGACAACTATGACTCGACTTCGTACTTACGGTGCCCAGAGATATATTTATCCAGAGATATCAGGACATTCACTAACAGAAAGCGATTCACGTATTTATTTCTGGTGTAAACCATTCTATATCTGGTATTTAACAAGGATATATTTCTATTCTCCCGGTAAGGTCGAGTTACTCACGTTCAAAAAGTTAGTTCCAGCAACTAAATCGACCACACCTATCCCCTTATATGCGAGAATGAATTTCCATAGACCAATAGTTGTGGCTTAAATACCTAAGCAGAGCAGGAAAATACCTAACATAATAGCCTTATTTGTCTTTAAAGGTCATAAATATAAATATTAGAGCTCATGGACATACAAAATACCTACATTTGCTATAGATTTCTTATCCCAAATCCTAGTAGTAGTATCTTTATGTCGTATTACAACAAGACTATTTCTTCAATCGCAGACACCTTAATATTAGTATCAGTTCAAGCGAACCATATTAAGAAGAGATAATAAATTACTAATGGCGAAGGAGTTTATACATACCACAGTTTTCTAGAGATACCGAAGGGATCGTCCTAAATGCTCTTAGATATCTTGTACAAATGTTCATGTTACTAGTTACAATAGTGTACGGATTCAAGATAGAAGATTCGATGTATCTACTGAGAAATCGTCTTGTGTTAGGTTCCTACACAACTAAGAGGAAGAGCGGATTCTGTCATACGAAATGCTCACCAGAAGCCATAGTGGAAGATATGTGATAATGGATATGGAGTTATTTAATAGAATTCAAATATCATGATCTGTCTAGTAAGTGACTTTAGGATATATGCCAGGTGGGAAGGGATTTGCTTCATAACTCCTTTCCATTCTAGCCCCTACTAGCATAAACAGCACACGGATAGCATTGCAGAATTACGGATGTACAGATCCGGCAATATCATACACATCGCATTATACGCGACTGCAAGTTGAGGCTATATTTATTGTATTTTATTAATTCCTCTATCTCCTTTTCTTTTATCCCCCCATATCCTGGGTCGTCTCTATCTTGAGTAGATAGGGTACACTTACGGGACCTCTCGCCCCAGCCTTTCCAGTTCTTCCTTGATGAACTCGTGCGCGTTTAGCAACTCCGTGCTACCGTACACGACCCTCTTCTTGGCGCGGCCGCCCTCGCCTGTCCGCTGTACCCACTCTTGTAAGTTGCCGTACTCGTCCATGCTGCCGCCGCCGACCGTGAACACGACGGCCTCGGTGTATCCTTGCCGCCGTTGTCCGAAGCTAGCACCTGTTCCGGGGCCTTGAACTCCCGGACCGCCAGGTAGGGATCCCGGCGTGCTCCCTCCTGCACCCGCTCGCATTGCGCTTGGGGGCGGTATGCTGCCCCGCGCGTTTGCACTTCGTGGGTCGAAGTATAGGTAGTTTTCAGTCTTGGCGATGGCGGATGTCGAGGCGGCTTGGGGGTCCATGATAGATTCAACGATCTTGGTGATAGTTAGGTCGCGATTAGCTGGGAGGAAGTTTTTGATACCGCCTATTAAGGAGTCAAAGTTGGACGCAAGATTTGTGGGGACGCCAACTCCGGTCTCTTTTAATCGGTCTGTTAAACGGCTTGATAGGGAAGAGAAGCGGCCGAATAGGTCAGTCGAGCCGGACTGTGCAGCTGAAGGTTGTGATGGACCGATGGTTGTTAATTGGGTCATCTTTGTTGTGGCGCGAACCCTGAGAATCGATGTGAGCTTACAAAAGAAAAAAAAAAAAAAAGACCACTGAGTAGAAGGGTGAGAGAATGGAACTTACTGTCGGATATAGGCAAGACAAGTAGTATCTACTCCTGCAGCCGTAAGAGCTTCTTCGAATTGGGTCCAATCTGCTCGACTGACTTCCTGTTCTGTACTTAAGAACCAAATTATGAACAAGCGCAGCTTGTCCAAGGGATCTTTGCCCTTATCATTATTCTTAATAACCTCTAAGATCTGGGCTTTGGTTTGCTTCATGACGTTTTCTTCCATTTGGAAGTAATTGTCGAGCTGCCGGTCTTTTATACCCCTTAAAACCGAAGCAAGGATGTTCATGTGCATATCCAGCACGGCTTTCCGCTCCCTCAGCTCGGGCAGCAATGTTATCGCTGCCTTCAGATGCTGGGCGCTCGCGCTTGTGTCGTTTTGTAAATCTTCTATAGACGATGCGCCCGTCTTCTTGGTAATTTCTTGCGCATCTTCTTTGTATCGCATCAACTCGGCATCAATATCCTCCGCGACCTGGGGGAAGGGCACACCAGAATTCTTCTCCCAGAAAAAATCCGTAGCTGTCAAGTCGTAAGCTTTCTTTGTCACCCCTTTCGCCGGGTTTTCTTCGTCTATGGGGGTTTCGATGGTGATCCTGTTGAGCTTCATGTTAAGAACGTCATGTACGAGCGACTGATACGTCCAGGAATGCGAGAGCATAGGATTTAAATCGACATTCCGATCAAGGATGATAAGGACAGGGCGAGAAGCTGGGGTGCCGGCGGACGAGGCGGGACGGGTATTAGAAGAGAAAAGGTTGTCTTTAGAATTGAGGATGTGGTCGCGAAGCTTTCGATCAAGCTTGCCGGCAATCATCTCCGCAGCGGCACCTTTAGGACATCGTATAATTGGAATAACACCTGGGACGGCGAGTTAGCCTGATAATAATCAAGTATTTTTTTTCTGAAAGATAGTACCCATAGTGACGGCAACACTAAACAAACCACTAACTATCCTGTCGACGACGTGATCTAATTCCTCGTCTTTGGTCTTTGCGCTATTCAATGCCCAATACGTGTGCTCTTTCTGCATGCCCAAGCTGAATAGATCTGGTTCTGCGACAATGAAATTAAGGTATTGGTCGAATAGTTGAGCAATGTGTTCGGCGGTGCCCGCAGCTGCGGTCTGGGATGCGAAGTCCTCAAGGAGGGGGCGCGGTATGGAGGAAAGGAAGTTGATATAGGCAGGAGAGTAAAGGCCTTTTTGTAAATCGTTCGTTATGCCCTCTAAGTTCTTCGGGCTCGGCTCGACGAGATATATGACGGGAACATCGGGGATAGGATGCCGAGATGCGGCTATATGCCTGGGTAAACGCCGTAGGTTAACAAGTGATACAATAGCAAGCTATTTGATTCATAAGGGTTTTATTACATGTGCATGGTGACGCCCATGGATCGCAAGTCGTTTACTCTCATGACGCTGCTGATTACATCGCGACCGAGGTCGTCGAAGACGAGGACCTTCCATACGGGCTCCCCATTAGCGGTTAATATAGGAACTACGGGAGCTAGGCCATTGGCATGCGACTCGTCTTCATCCTTCTGGTCGATAGCCTCGTTTAGGTTGAGGATTTTCTTTAGCGACGCTAATGTAAATCAGTTAGTTAGTCAAGCCTGGAGAGCTGAAGAGTAAGAGGGGGACAAGGGCGACAACTATGTTGGAGACGGACCAATTTGACGATCGCGTAGCGAATTCCCTTTGACTCCAGCCATGAGGTCGACAATAGCGATGAAGAATTTCGGGGGAAGTATGTTTTATTCACGGCAGCTCTTTGCGCGGTGTCGTTACTGTATTCGACGCTTGCGCGGTATCGCTGAGAATGTACTTGTCGTCGTCGTCGTCCAAGTCATGCATGTATGCAAGTGTATGTGTATGTGTAGTTACGTGATATTAAGCACTTTTAGAATGCGACCTGTAAGTAGAAAAAGATGGACCAAATTGTAAAGAGTGAAAGTTGGTAACTAATAGTTGTGGAATAACTATGCCAAGATATATTTCTAGGTCGTCACTCGTTTACTTTGCTATCGGCCGGTGGAGGGTGTTATAATAATTTTTTAACACATAAATAAGTATTTTTTGGTCTCGAAGATTATCGGAGGTGTGGATTGAATTTTGGATGAGGTTGATGTCGGCGTTGGTATTGACATTGACATTGACATCGTGGTTATTGAATTATAGAGAAGAGCTTAGCTCCCGTCAAATCGTCAAATCGTTAAATCGTCAACCGCCAAATCCAACAAATGACACGACTTCCAATTCGTTGTACCTGTACTTGTAACTTGGTAGCCTTGCACGTGTTATCCAATGAAACTACTAATTGAGTTGAGCCTCGGTACTGGTTTTTGATTGGACGCTTTGGTCATTTTTAATGTTTTTGTACCTAAACCTTACAAGGACACTACATGTACCAGGTAGTGCCAGTTTTTAGTGTAATACATGTAGACTTCGTTGTGTACAAATGATAGCAAGAGCCAGCGTAACTACGGATGACATGATGCTTTTTACTTTACCTAGACGAACCAATACCTTAACACTTTTAAAGTAATACTTGTATAAATAATTGGGTTAGAATATGTAGTTTCCGCATGGTGCCTGGTGGATGGATAGATAATAAATTACATAGCAGCTGAGAAAGCACTTATATTCCTATCAGTACACATCTGAGAGTATACTAGGTAGGCAAGTAGATTAGGTATATAAATTACACTAATAATAGTATACCTACAATTTTGATTTATGTTAAGTCATGTAGGTAGTTAGTTTAGGTAGTTAGGTACTTATGAAATACTTTAGATACCTACTAATGTAACAAGTATTTAGGTAGGTACGGATGACCCTTTCAAAAGTTTTTACTATAGGGAAACCCCTGTTAAGCTGCTGATAGCTGGCATATATGAGCTAACACCTGAAAGCTTGGAGCTCCTATGTACATCTAAACTCAATTCTTATATATCATACAGCCTCTCTATCAGATCTCGTTTTAAAAGGCTAAAAGGACGTTCAATTAATAGTTCTTTAAGTTCTTTATTATAATATCTACACTTGGGATTTTGTAGATATTTTCAAAGTAGTAATAGCGTTGTAAAAACATAAAGAATTATAAAGTACCTAGCACCTCTAAGCTAACAGCTGTCCCCACGATTGGTTAGTGCGTGCCGGGACTGGCAAGGGTCTTCCTATGGTAAAAACTTTTGAAAGGGTCATCCGTACGTAAGACACGGATTAAAATCCTTTAGGTCAGGAAATAAATACATGTATCCCGTCAGGTAGGCTTAGGTAGCTACCTCATACAGGTATGTAAGGTAGGTATGTACATGTAGGTAACCTACATAAGATACACCACATAGCCGGGATTATCAAGGTAGCATTACCTCTATTGATTCCAACAGTGAAACAAGGAAGCCGACATACCAATACTTAGCCCCCCAAAGCCCCCCCAAAGCCCCCCCAAAAGGCCATAGGCGAAAAGTCTCAGCTCCACTTTGGGCGGTTTTTCTTTCCCCTTTGCTCGCGCGCGGCCCCCCAAAAAAGCTTGCGACGCCAACTTTTCCCTCTTTTATCCTTTTCCCGCCCCGTCACGTCTCTTACTATTTTTTTTTCTCTTTCCCAATTGCCACATTGTCTCTTCTCTGTTATCAACTTGCCATCACTTCGTTGTACTTCATTGCAGCTCTGATACTATCTAAACTTAATTCTCTTCTAATCCAAGAGTAAATAAATAAACCCATAGAGAGGGCTTTTTTTTTTTTTCTTTGCGTGGTTAGCTGCCCATATATTTCAATTTCAAATTATTTGTACCGGTCGCGCGGTCGCTCGCTCTCACTTCGTCACTCGACCACTCAGGCTAGCAATCAACAAAAAAAAAACTGTTCTTCCGTCCACTCATTCCGGAACATTTTGAGATAGACTTGTTTCTTTCCTCCCGTCTAAGTCCTGAGGAGATTTGATATCGTAAAATTATATCTCTCAATAATGGGAGCATGACGAACAGCCCTTCTCTTCATAAGAAGAAGCAGTAAGCATACAGCAGCAGAAGGAGGTGGAATTTCAGTCGTTGGATGGGGAAATAAACTTAAGACTAAAAGGGTATGACAATAACATCAACTTCCCCTTTCCCTTTTTCTTTCTTTTCTTTTCGTTTTGTTTTGTCCCTTCCAAGAGCCTTTTCAGCACTATTATCTGCACAAATTTAAGAAGACATGTGTTTGTATATGTGTGTGTGCGCCCTGGTTGATTACTCTATTACGGGTTTTCTCCGCCCATCCCCGAACTCCGATTTTTGCAGCAGTATATTTGCATTTCGGCAGTAGGAAATTTGGGTTGGCAGCCAACAACAGGATTTCTAAAAAGGAGAGAATGGGCGCATCTTCACTATGAATTACAGCAGAGCATCCGAGGGATACTACTTGAACATTAAGAGTTCTAGTGATCAGTCCAAACATCTAACAAGTAACTCCTAAATTCCCAATCTTGCAGAGGGACGGAGAGTGAAAGAGGCTTAAAAGCTCAAGAGAGACGTAGTCTCCCTGAAAATATCCTAATTTTGAATATGAATGTCTAGCAGCATATCAGATCTTTCTGGTCTCGAATTGTTGTTAGACTATTCATCAGTCAATTAATGGTCTCTCGATTGTTCGATTGTTCGCAGCCAAGACTTCTTTGCACGTCCCTCCAAGGGGATAGGGGACTGCTTTAAGCCGGGCAGATCCACCAAAGGTTTGGACTGAGACGGCTAGCGAAAGCACATAAGTGCAATACTCATCAGTCCGATTTCAACCCTAGATATCGAGCAGCATGTTTTCCAGCTATGCAGATTCGACTTATAATCCCAAGTTACCCGATCCCTTTTAGAGATTCCGGCAAGCTAAACCATGTCGTGGCTGTATCTTATTCTGTTGTCAAAATAGGGCCTAAAGCCTCCATAATGGGAAAGCTCAGGAGTCGAGTTCATAGACGACCATATCTGGTTATAACGTCAACGCCGATCCGATGGTTACGCCGACATCTGTTCCCGGCCTGTGGTTTTTGGACGACGATGGCCGGTAGTGACCGTCATTGTCCCGGCGATCCCTTCGTTCCAATGCTTGTTTCCAATGTTTTTTTTTTCTTTTCCAGTTTCCACTCAGTATTGTTTCTTTCTGCATCTTCCTAATCCACGTTGCCTTCTCTTGTGCAACCTCTTTTTTTTTTTTTTTTTTTCCCCTTCTCTCAGAGCCAACACTGATTTGTCTCTTTGCAGGTGGCTTTGATCTGCGGTCAACCCATACCTGTTCCGGTCTTAACGCAACCTGCAAGCCCCAACTGTTCACAGGATTGCTTTAACACCACCCCTCAATTTTGTGACTTCACTAAATCAACGCCTCAGCCTTTTTGAGAATCACATCAAGTATCACAACCAGATCGAATTCACAGCCCTTTCCAGTTTAGAAGGCCGATCTATTCACTCGTTGGCCTTGGATACGATTCCATGACTGAGAGAATCCATTAATTGCCAACAATATCGGTAAGTGAAAAGTCGATTGTCCAGCACTTTTTTTCTCCGAGAGAGATGTTCTTTGATACCCGCACCCCCTGGGTCCCTGCCAATTTTTACCCAAATAGGGTGCAGCAGCTCCACTTCATTTGTTTTTTTCTGATTACTAACACCATCTCTCCTGTCATAGATCACGTGCCTGCCTAGCCTCCAGCATCACGTGCCTTCGATATAATCCTCCTTCGATCGAAACCTTTTTCAAGTGCATGAAGTCACGTGCTGCGATTCATCTTGATATCACGTGCACTTTCAAAAGACTACCCGGTGTCGTCGAAGATGTCTGGTGGCCCTGGTGGTTGGGTACCGCAAGGGTTCGGTGCTAACAGCATCAAAGACGATGAGGGTCCCATCCATATGGGTTCACTTGATGCTTTCCAAGCATCGGAGGCTAATAACCTCGCTCACGGCCATGTTTATCCCGGACACCCTGGGCACCCGTCGAATGCTGTAAACCAATTCGGACTTCAAGGTCAGTTTCCGGCAGCCAACTTGCAAAGCCATGGGCAATATTATGGAAATGCCCAGGGATTTGTCGGTGGGAACACAAACGGAGGTGGTCTCCACGGGCATGGTCATGGCCACGGCCAGGGCCAGTTCGAGCAGTCATACAACACCCCATACAACATAAGCACAGGATATGAGTCGGGGTTCTCTAACGGGGAAGCCCATAATCAGTTCATGACTGAACAACCGGGAAGAACGCATGGCCATACACCCAGTCATACACCCAACAACTTTGGTTCCCAGCAGTGGCAAGGACCTCAGATGCAGTTTCAATCAGAGTTCAATCTGGAACCGATTAGCTACGGTCATCGCAATAATGAGCATACATATGCTCAACAGCAGCCACAAATGCAACAAAATCAACAAATGAATACTTACCCAGGAAATAGCTTCTTTAATCAGGAAGTTTTTGGAGCCCAAAATGGGTCAAATATCAGAAGCCAACAATCTGAACCTTCATTTGAGTCGTATCAAAGTTATCAAGGTCATCAAGGTCATCAAACCGGAGGTGCAACTCTTACGCAGTTCCAGCACGGCGCGGGTGCAGGTGCAGGCGCAGGTGTTCAAAAAACGGCTGATCAAGTTTACTTGCAGCCGCAACAGGTGCAAAGCCTTGTACCTTCCAATGTTCAGGTACCCCAAGAGGGCACTCAGGCAACGCCGGTTGTGGGGTCTCCGCGAGAAGCGGAGCCCACCATCGAACCTGACAACTCTTGGGTACGTCCTGATGGGTGTCCGTTCCTTCTAGTAAAAAACCCACCACCTACTAATCTAGGCAAATTTTGTGATGTGAAATTACGAAACGGGGATAAACCGTACACTGCAAAGTACGACACTCGTGCAGTTCGACTTTTACCAAATCGTCAAACGCGACTTCCATCCGAAATCCAAGCCGAAATTGACGCGTTAACCAAAGAACAAACTGATGCACGTCAACCGGAAAAGGACAAGCTACAAGGTCAGATAAATATATTGCAAAACGAACCTCTTTTAATATCCGGTGCCGATGGTAAGCATGAAACCCATTGATACAGTTAATATTTTAACATCATTTCAATTTTTTTTCTACTTTAAAGCCTGACACTTTACTTCAGAACCTGCACCCGCGTCGAATCCACCGATAAAAGTCAAATCCGGCTCGAAACGTCAACCTTCCAATATGGATCCTGCTTCAAAGCCTGGAAGCTCAGGGAACTTACCCGCGGAGGAAGAAAGCGCGACAGATGTTACTGCTCGTACGGTATGTTGTTTTCCATTCCCAGAATTGTTTTCAATTTCCTAGTTTTATATCTAGTCTCCAAACTGACGCAAATCTAGATCAAGTCCTCTGGTAGGCCAAACGATACCCTCAAGGCTGTAGAGTATGATGTTATCGACATCCTCTGGTGCGATCCTAAGCAACCTGAATTTTCTCAGAAATTGATTGCAGAGAAGATCCATGCTTTTGGCGATTATTTCGTAGAATTGTTGCAGAAAAGTAAAGACCTGAAGGGCAAACTTGACGACGCAAAAAAGAATGACCCGGCTAAGGTGGACTCACTCAAAGCTGATTTAGATAACACATATGACTCTATCCGTGCTGGTATTGAGGCTGCTCTTAAGTTTGGTGATGCATTTACCATTAGCCAACTTAGTATACACCTCAAATTCCTGGCCAACCTCGCCGTTCTACTTCGAACCCTGTTTGTGGCCGAAGACTACAATGGACGCCTACCGAAAGCTATATTAAAACTCTTTTCACTGTTCGTTACGGTGGATATGGACATTTTGAAAGAGAGATTGAAGTTCGATCGCCTCCGTCAAAAAATGAAGGACAATCTTGATGAAGAATCCCTTGATTATATGGATGAGATCTTCGAGAACGCTAAGAAGCGTTCTGCATTGAAGACAGAGGAGGCTCGTGAGGGGGCTAAGAAGACCAGTCAAGGTTCTACCAAGAAATCATCCTCTCTGGGTACTAAGGATCCTGTTTCCGCTCCACCCAGGTTATTACCTTCGAAGAGTGATACCTTGTCAAAGAAGAACAGCGCAGACATAAAAAGGCCCATCGACTATTCCAGCCTAAGTTCAGCTAGAAAGCTCCCTAGCACTACTACGAAAGCGAGCCCCTCTCTTTCTACTTCTAAGAGACCTGGCGATGATGGTGTCGATTCAAGAGCATCGAAGAAACTTGCCGTTGAGAATGCAGCGGGTGCTCCGTCAACTACTAAAACATCCTCTAGTGGGACTTCCGCAGCTTCCCAGAGCTCACCAGCGAACGTCCAGTCTCGTTCTAGACCCAGTGGCTCAATGCTACCTGGCAGGCTACGACTATCTGCTAAGGCACAACCGAAGAAGCCCGTTGCCCGACAACCCGCCTCTTCCACAATTGGTGGTCTTCTTGCCGAGATTAATTCAGAAGAGAAGCCTAAGCAGACTAAAGAACCAGAAAGGGCTCCCGAAACTCCGGAGGAGACCGAGCGCAGGCTACGTAAGGAGGCGCGGCGAAAACTGCATGTCACTTGGAAACCAGACGATGAGCTTACTGAGATACGATTTTTGGAGCACGACACGGCTGAGGATAAGGGCCGCGACGACAACATGCTACGAGATGCCCGAGACAACCGTTCAGAAGGTCTAGCACTAAGGGAGTCGATCAAACGAGAGAAACAGGGGGTAGATGAAGAAGATGAAGAAACCCGAGAGAAAGCAAAAGATATCACCCTGAAGAACTGGCACGAACCTGACCCGTATTCACCGCATGAAAAGAGCCATATATCCCAAAAGCGACGAGAGGAGATGTTTGCATCTAGAGGCGGCATGCGTCCAGTTGAGTCCAGGCAGAATAAGGTTATGGAAGACTATGAAAGTCGGGAGTTGATGTCTATTTACACAAGCTTCACGGAAATTCCCGAGACGCCTCGATCGCCAACTGGTAGGGTCGCGGAAGTTGTGCCACAACCCAAAATTCGAACTCTACCATCAGAACCAACCCGATGGAATGAATTTCTGCCAGCGACGAGTACCAAACATGCGGAGATTCAACATCGTTGGTCGGACCAGTTGAATTATGGAGGCGAGACAGCTCGAGTCAACGCTCTTCATAGGATAAATAGTTTGGCTGGTTCGATGAATCCTCCTAACGCGATGCCTACTTCTGGCGGACGAGATGTCTCAAGCGGACGAGACGATGCAGCAGAGGTACTTGCCTTGCTACAATCAGATAAAGTGAAAAATTTTGTCGATCCAGATCCGTTCGACCCGGCGCATCCCAAGACTCATCGTCGACATGATTATGGAGATCCTAAAGTCCAAGCAGACATCGACGCTTTGGAGGACACGTTCGCAATGTTTATTAGTAGCCAACCGCCTCCTAATCAGCCACCTGTGCATCAGGCACAACCTAACCTTCAGCAGCCGGCCCAACCGCAGCAACAACTTCCCCCGGAGTATTTAGAAGCTCTCCAGAAGATCAACGCCCTAAGTGCTGCACAGGCGTTCCAACCCAGTGTTCAGCCTGCACAGGCCCTGGTAGCCCCCTCGCCTCAGATCAACCACCAGTCATTATTTGCTGCATTAGGTCAGCCCTCGGCGCCGGCGGCTCAACCTACTCAGCCTGCCAGTTCCATGCAAGGACTGCAGGGTATTCTAGATGCGCTCAAAACGGCGTCGACACCTGCATATTCCCAAGCCCATACCACCCCTAATGCTGGGAACAACACTGCCTCCTATAACGGCCATCAAAACTATTGGCCCGACTGGCCTCAGAACCAGATGCAGTCCCAAACGCAGCCCCAGACCAGTCAGGGGTACGCTGGCTACGGTCATAACAACCAAGCCTTCGGCGGCCAACCCCAACACAACCAGGGGCAGGCCGCACCGAGCCAGCATGACAGTAATGAGCGGGGAAGTCGCAGAGATTTCCGAGGTAATAGGGAGCAAAAGAGCATCAACCGCTCCCTGATCGGCACGAAGGCATGCTCGTTCTGGGCGAAGGGCCAGTGTGCCAAGGGCAGCAATTGTACGTTCCGGCATGATCCAAACGATCTTCAGAGCCAGAACCAAGACTCGGCTCACGGATACCACCCCTAACTTCCCCTAACTTAACCCGCACTTTTCTTCGTTATTGTACAAAATTTGCATCGCAAGGAGTTCGCCTCACAAGAATATGAGGCATATGGTATGAAAGGGAATTCTTGCATTATACTCTCCGTTGGCTGATCGGAGTAATTATGACCGGCTCCATCGGCCAGTCCGAAATTAATGTTTTTTTTTCTCTTTCTTTTTTTCTTTCCTTATTTTTTTCTTTTATTTTTCTTTCATTTTCCTTTTAGAGACATGCAGGCTGGTAGCATGGGTTTACTCATGTTACTTAGCCTTGCTTTTGAGTTACTATTTGTTTTTGGCCGGATGGAAACGGCATAAAAAACCAGCATTCAGACCTTACGAGGTCTCATATTCAGGAGAGATGTTGTACGAAACGGGTATTACGAAGGATGAGATGATAACCAGGAGGATATGTATAATAGTTGCTTTGCGCTTTTGCAAACCCTGTCGATGGATTCAATGACCTAGCCCATTCATCTCGATGATATATTTCCGAGAGGGCTTGTGTCTTTCTTTCCATCCTTGTTGCTCACTTGTAACGATAGTTTTTTTGGCCCCGACGAAATCGTCCAAGGTTCGCCCATATTCATATTAAACCTCGTACAATACGAGTACACTAATAACATGTAAAACGAAACACGCCTATTGTGTTTACCTAACGCCTGTTCCCTGCACATATAGCCACCCGGGTCGTACTGCTCCACGTAGATTAACCAGTTTTTCTCTTAATCACAAATTAGTAACGTGCTCGCTCATTCATCCAATCCAAGTCTATCCTCGATAACAGCAACGATGTCCTTCCATTCCATCATAGCACCATCTCCTACATCGCCGCAGGCAAGTGTCTTCTGCTGCGGTCGTAGAACCTCGAACCAACCACCGTCGTCGTTGGCCTCGCCGTTTTGAGCCTGCTCTTCTGTCGAGTGGCCCTCCTCCGTCGTAGTTTGGGGTGCCTTGCTGCTGTTGCGGTGAACGCCCCATTCTTCTTCCAGCACGCGTAGGGATTTCGCGGTGACTGGATGCCGCCACATGGCTGTGTTCATGGCACTGGGTCGGTGGAGTTAGTAACGTAATCAAGTGACGCTCGCAATAATCTGGCTGTCTAAAAAGTTCTTAAAAGCTGGTCGAGGAGTGCTTACGGCGCAACGATAATATGCTTCTTCTGTCTCCTCCTTCTGTTTCCGTTGAGAAGAGGTTGGTCGCCGTTAGTCAGTAATAGGTCGCTGTCGAGCTCGCCCCACGCATCCCACGCGCGCACGACACTTGTTAGAATGCCATCGGCAAAGCCGCCTACGATCTTGGCCATCGTATTTGCGCTCAGGGGAGCGATGACAAGGAGGTCGGCCCCTTTTCTTCCGAGTCAGTTTACATTCCACATTTCTCAAGAGAAAAGTAAAGCTAGAACCTAAGTTAAAAAGGGGGTGGTAAGCTTACATCGTCGTAGCTCAATGTGCAAAATCGCGTCGCCGCGCTTCCAGGGCTCACGCCACTCATCTGCGTCTACATAGACGCCATCGACGCAGGGCATAGACAGCAGTGATGATACGGTGGGCTGTTCATGGGATTGGCCAGCTAGAAAGCGCGAGGCAGCTGGTGTCAACAGTACACGGATGCTAAGTTCCTTGTCGCTATCTCGTTGAGCGTGTCGCTGCGCTAAGGACTCGATAATAAGGGGAAGCTTGATAGTGGCAACAGATCCAGAGGCCGCTAGTAATAGGTGTACTTTGTTGTCCCTTAGCGAACCGGTTAAGCTGGCAAGAGAATTCTTGCGCCGCCGCTCATGGTGAGCGTCATGCTGAGAGGAGATGGCTTGAAGCATATCTTCTTGTCCTCTACTTTCTTAAGCAATCTTATCTCGTATATACTGTAGGGAGAATGTGATGGTATGAAATCAATAAGGTAGGTAACTACTTGAGGTCTAAGGACGATAGGTCAGACTCAGTTTACATCAGGGTCAAGCTTAACTAAATAACATCAAAACGCCAGGATAATGGCAAGCTCCGAAGAACGAGATCGGAGGTTCAGGGGTCATGTCTTTGTTAGGTAAGCACAAGCCGGATCACAGGCGAGGTCATCGCTTGATTATTCCGAGGATCTCCTTTGTAAGTTTTTGTGTACCTAGGAATTAGAATTGTTTCCTAGCTAGGGAGTTCCTTGCGGATTCACCTGTTGACCCTAGATCTTTGGGACCAGCCCAACCCACTTGGGTGCTGGGTGCTGCAGCGTCATGCCATGCCACTGGGGTTACCGGTAACTAGGACTTCGGAAAAAGGAATCCGATAGGAAAAAAAAAAAAAAAAAAAAAACATGAGAAAAACTTACGTTGTCTCCAAGGACTTTTGTCGCGGCTACTTTTTTGGGGGTGTGGTAGTTTTGTCATATGATGGAGTTACAAAAGTATTAATCGCATGACGGCAGATTGCGGGGTTTATTCAGTTCAGTGCCCCGTTTAAGGCCTTGCTGTTGCTATTGTACAGGTACCTGAGATTATTAAGTCGTAAAACCTCTTGATGAGGGGTAGGTGGGGCTTGCGATCGATACATGATTGGCTTCATAGTTCATAGCATTCTGGCCCCACAAACACCGGCGTCTTCCGAATCTTTTGACGCCAAGAATCGGCCCCACTACCTTATCTTCTCCCCCCTTTTCCGTACTTTCCCCGTGTCTGCCGTCCCTTAAATCCTGAATGCCCTACACATTTCTTTGCCAATATCCTCGCATACAATTGTCCTCACGTGCGACGTAGCGTCGAGAGCCTCTCCGTTGTAGGAGTGCGTAGGAGCTGACGCGCTCGCATAGTCTGGGACCAAGGAATCCACGGCGCATTCTCGTCATCCTCTTGTTCCGCCGACGCCGGCGTTCCCGGCAAGCGCGCGGGGCTAGACGAGTAATTGGTGTGGACCCAGGGAGCATCCTCGTCAGTCAGCTTCTTCTTAGATGTCTTCTTGGATGCCTTTCGAGGCTTCTTCTCGAGCGCCTTGCGAATCTTCCTGTCCGTACGCTTCTTGTGCATTCGCTTCTTGTCCGTACCGCAGTCTTTAGGTTTGCTGCTTGATATCACCTTCTCATCAGTGTGCTCATCGTCCGAGCCCCACTTCGCACCCTTTCCCTCGATCATTCGCTTAATCATGTACTGTTTGAGGTCCTCGGGCATTCTCGCGTAGAATGGTTTGGGATTATCAACTGGACGCGTCTTAGTCCAGACGTCAATCGCGGCCGCCAGCTTTCCCTGCTCTTTACCCTTCTCCGCCTCGGAGCGGCCCAGGATACGCGTGATTTGGTTGTAAAGAGTACGCGCGTGGATTAGTTTCTTTAGAAGACGTGGAAATCGACCGTCGGGGACGATTTTGGTCCAGTCGTGCATCTTGCGAGCTGACTCAAGAATGGCATTGGTGGAGAGGCAGCCGGGGCGGATAGAAGATGAATGGATTCGCCGAAAGTTGCTGACAATAGTATTAGCGTCCTCCATGATAGCGGCTAGTACAGAGTCGACTTTTTCTTTCTCGAGAGTAGGGACCGGCGCCTCGATAGCCCATTTAACTCGAGCCCAGTCTTCCTTGACTTTGAAGATCTTGTAGCCTTCTGGGAAGACAAAACCGTCACGGGGCAGGATATCTTCTAATTTGATATCATACCAATTAGCGAATTGCTCCCACGGAGGGAGCGGCATTCCCGGTTCCATGTTGACTTCGCTGTGTGCCGTTTGCGAAAGTTGTTGTTGTTGTTGTTGTTGTTGTTGTTGTTGTGGGAACACCGGCGACGCTTTGAAATTTTTGTGGGAAAAAATTATTGTTTTAATCAAATTCCCGGAGTCTGCAAGCTGCGCACCTAGGCAGAGGTCAAAAGGGTAGTGCCTATTTCGCCGCTGCATACCTAGATAAGGAAGACTCGAAGAACTACACATTATGAGGAAAGGGCGGCCACGGGTGGGATTATTTTGAACAACTACACAGCTTTCCCCCACCACCACAACGACAAAAGGGTGCACGGTTGATATTTATTGCAGTCCTGCAGCAGTCAAGGTAGGTACGACTTTTTTTCATCACTTGCTATAGTCTCCACTCATTCCGGTTAACATTTGAAGACGGCTTCATATCTCATTTGAATTCCTTAACTCCTGCTCTCCGGCCCTCCTGAGTTACAAGCATCTCGCATGTGCCTAGAATTGTAAGAACCTCCTTTAGATAAAACCATCAATAACTGCGACAGCAAGAACATGTGCAACGACTCTACGCTTTGTCTTTTGTGTCAAGGTTAACTACTTGTTAACAAATTTTACCTGTTCAGTCTAGAATCATTAAATAGTGTCAGAAATTATGTCGGCTTTACCGAGACGAAACTGGTTTTAAGAAATATGGTTATTTAATTTGACTTGAATACATACTATTAAACATTATCTGTTATTAGACCTCGTAGTAGTCAAAGTACGTGATTAAATGACTGGGTAGCCTTTCTATTTTCTTCTTCTTTCTCTGTAAGCTTCCCAATTTAGAAGGGTTTTCTCTCTATACGAGCGGCTATGAGACTAGAGGTAAGCCAGACGGCTAAACTAATAGAATCGGGTAGTAGTAAATATTTCTCTTCCCCTACATATAGTTAGTTTTAAACCTTGCACCTAGTCCTATATATGGACTATGTTTCTGTGGGATATAAATATCCACCGTCTCTAATCCTTTACAACCCTCCGACTTTACCGCTACATGATGTGTTTGGTATTTTCTTGATATATCCTAGGTACCGCTTAGCCATTAGAACCAGTCTCCGCTTTTCAAAGCGTACCTTTATTTTTACAGGGGCCTTGCCTCTTATAGACGATGATACCTAAATACGCAAGTTTAATACCATCAACGAGTCAGCCGAGAGCTATAGGGTTCGCAAAGTAAGCCTTAGAACAGATAAAAGGGTGTAAATCTGACGATAACGGCTCCAGAGGGCTTACAATATGATGATGGGAAGACGCCAATAAGAAAGAGCACCTAGATGAGAATCCCGTGCGTGCTAGATATTTAACGTCCTGAAATCAGTTGAACATAAATTTTAGTAGTATTTTTAATGCACTATTTTTACTATCACATTCACTCCTCTAATAATTAACCTCGTATTTCGTAATGAGGTCTAGTTACGACAAAGTCTCAAAATTAGAAACTATTTTGGGACAGTTGATATAGTCAGGCGAACCAATTTCGAGAGCCTCACCAACAGCAATTGGCAAATGGTAGATAGTGTATAAGTTTAATTCCATAATAGTAACCGAGATAATTAGTACAGGTCTCTTCTATAAGTATATTCGTGCATGATATTAATATTTGAGATGAGTCTACTTCATGTTACGGGAACTTTTATTCGTGGGTAATAGGAAATGATACGCCTGATACCTCGCCTTCGCTATTTCGTAGGGAATTTCCATAGTTGTTCCTCATGGGTATGCCAAACAGCCAACATAGGTAGGTAGTTAAAGATCGTCTATCCTAACTTAGTTTAAGTTCGATTAAATTTAGCCTTTATACATACGAGGTTTTCAACTCCGCCCGGCCTATTGTTGACGGCAGAATCTCGCAGGTGTGCACGATGATGGGTCTGAAATATATTGTTCAGAAACTTGTAAGGTATCGATCTGCATATATTTCACTGGACGAAGACAAGGGGTAAATGATGCGCATGCATCTCAGCTTTAACGATTTCTTATAAAGATCAAGTTCGCTGTATTTCCTAGTCTTTGATTGTTAGATTCGGTGTAAACACTTAACACAACTCCAGTAACGCAATGCTATCTAATACAATCCTGTGCGGCTTCGCCCTTATTGGCGGTAATATACCGACTGCTCTTGGTCACTGGACCTATAGCCGATTGATTGTGAACAATGAAGTCGTCGGAGAACCGTGGCAGTATATTTGACATCACAATAACTCAAATGCGCCATTGACAAACGTGAACTCGACAGATTTCCGGTGTAACGTGGATGCCAACCCAGCCGAGACATACACTGTCCATGCCGGCGACGAGCTCGGTTTCGGGATTAACGAACACTTCGGCCACCCAGGAATTCAGCAGGTGTATTTGTCTAAAGCACCCGAAGGCATCGCTGCCGCTGATTATGATGGGTCAGGCGGCTGGGCAAGGATTTACTCTCTTACATCGTCGCCTACCAACTCTACCAACTCCTCTTCTACCAACAGTGACGACGGGGAAATCCTCACGTGGGCTACGCATAATATTCAAAACTTCCGATTTGCGCTGCCGACTTCAACTCCGCCAGGAGAGTACCTCCTACGGGCCGAAGGGTTAGCGATTCATGCGGCGCACAAATGGGCTTGCGCTCAATTCTACGTGTCGTGCGCGCAGATTAAAGTTATAGCGGGGGGAAATGCGAGTAATCTGGGCGCGGGCGTAAGGGAGGGAGATCTTGGTCCGCTGGTCAAGATCCCCGGCGTGTACAGGGGGGATGAACCAGGGGTTTTGATCCCGGTTTTCTGGTCTTTCTTAACAAATTACACGGCACCTGGCCCGGCTTTATGGCCGGAAGGCACGCAGGAACAACATGTTGTTCGGCAGCTTTAGGAAGTGATATTTTCCACTAGACTACATGGAGATGGTTAAGGCATGGGGGACGAGGAACGGATAGATGAAGCTTCCAAACTAGACGAGAACGTGGGGGCGGGGGAAGATAGTTTAGAGGGGTTCAAAATTACAAGACGGAGATGTGAGGAGAAAGAAAAACATCCAGTTACAATGAATAAATGAACATCGCACTTATAATACTACCCTCCATATCACAGCATTTTTGATAGAAGATACCTAGGATGAATATAAAAAGAGAGGATGATGATACTAACCAGACGATTCCTGTTCTTTTCTTAGGTTATAGTTTTAATCCCGAATTAGACAAAACAAAGTTCCCTAGGCGCCGTTGACTACGGACGGCTCCGAAATTCGGGGCCCCGACTTACGCTATAGAAAGACTATTAGGTATTCTTTACCGAGGCAGGTTTAGAGTCTTCGGGTACAAGCGCGGGCGGATACATACCAAGACCGCGGGATAGTTTAGAGGCAATCGCATACAAACGTCATTCGCAAGCTCCCTTCTTCCCGAGAAGCGTGAACTCTAAAACCACAGTCTACTTGGTCTTGCTTCACCTCCTTGATGTTGTTTCTATCTTCACGATAATATACTATAGCGTTTGCTTTGTCGAAGAGAACGAAGCGTTTTTGCCATCGTCAGTAATTCAAAATGCCTCTCACTACCCCGTCGCTGTTCCCACCGGAATCACATGTCTTCTCCAAGTTCGCAAGTAGGCGGAGTGTAGTACATAGTACTAAAGGAATCGTATCGTGCACACAACCGCTTGCGGCGAAATGCGGTATCGAGGTTTTGGAAGCCGGTGGTAATTGCGCTGTAGGTGTCTTATTAGAAAGACTTCGTAATGAATTAAACGCTTATATCACCTATTAGGATGCGGCCGTGGCCGTCGGTACGACTTGACATATCCATAGGTTCAGAACGTAAATAAGTTACTAACCAGATAATATAGCTGCCGGGCTCAACATGACAGAGCCATGCTCAACAGGCATAGGCGGCGACATGTTCTGCCTCTTTTACGACGCTAAGACCAAGAAGATCTCGGCAATGAACGGCTCTGGCCGCTCGGGTAATAAGTGCACGCTCGAGACGATCCGTAAGGCGTTGGGCATTAAAGATGGTGAATACGGTAAGATCCCTATGAGCAGCGTGCATGCTGTTTCCGTCCCCGGCGCTGCGGCAGGGTGGTATGATACAGTTCAACGCTTTGGCAGCGGAAAACTGTCCCTGGAGCAGATCCTAGCTCCCGCCATCGAACTTGGCGAGAAAGGCTTTCCCGTCTCGGAAGGAGTCGCATACTTTGTAAGCAACCCTATATCTTATCAAGTTTAGATATGCCTTGGACTAAAACGTAGAACTTCTTGAGTAGTGGAATAAATCAGAAGCGCAGATAAGAGGCGCATCTCCGAATGGAGGTGAGATACTTAAGAAGGACCCGAGCGCGCAAAACGGCGTACGTGCTCCTCGAGCGGGGGAAATCATGAAGAATCCGAATTTGGCTCAGACTTTCCGAGCCTTGGCAACGGAAGGTAAGAAGGGATTCTACGCCGGCCGTGTAGCGTCGGAACTTGTGAAAGTAGTGCAGGATCTTGGTGGCTATCTTGAACTTGACGACCTAACCCACCACCTCGAAACCGGCACCGAGCCTGTTGAACCAATTTCGCTCAAGTTCCGGGGACAGAATGTAAAGGAGTTACTTAAAGATAAGATCGTAGGTGGAGGCGAAGGACAGGATGTTGGCCTTGAACTGTGGGAACACCCGCCTAACGGCCAAGGCATCGTGGCTCTGATGGCGCTGGGAATTATACAAGAGCTTGAGGCCGCAGGGAAAATTCCTACCTGGAGTCCTACCGACTTCAATACAGCGCCGTATTTGCACGCTATTATTGAGGCCCTGCGTATCGCTTTTGCCGACGCTAGCTGGTTCGTTACCGACCCTAACGTCACCAAAGTACCAACACCTGGACTTATCTCGCAGCCGTACTTGGCGGAGCGCGCTACATTATTCAACCCAGACAAGGCATCTCAAGTGATAGACCACGGTTCGCCAGCGCTACAGAGTAGCGACACTGTCTACTTCGCGGTATCTGACTCAGAAGGCAACGCCATCTCTTTTATCAACAGCAACTACGGCGGATTCGGGACATGTATCGTGCCCAAGGGATGCGGATTCACGTTACAGAACCGAGCGGCCAACTTCTCGCTCGACGCAACCCACCCAAACGTGCTAGAACCGCGAAAACGCCCCTACCACACCATCATCCCGGCGGCGGTGACCAACCTGCACGACGGCAGCCTGCATAGCGTGTTTGGGGTTATGGGTGGGTTCATGCAGCCCCAAGGGCACGTGCAAGTCCTCCTTGGACAAATCGTAGGTCGTCTTAGCCCGCAGCAAGCGCTCGACGCGCCGCGTATATGCATCGGCTCTGGTATGAGCCAAGGGGGCCAGGCAGATCTCACCGTATTCGTGGAGGAGGGCATGCCTCAAGAGACGGTGGAGGGTCTGCGGAAGCTAGGCCACCAAATTGAAGTCGTGACAGATGTGGAAAGGGCCCAGTTCGGCCGCGGGCAGATCATCCGTTGGAGCATTGACCCCGTTGAGAACGTAGGCGTGTGGTCTGCCGGGAGCGATCCGCGGGGAGATGGCGGGGCGTATCCTTTATGAGATTGTATATAACTACCTCTTAATGTAGACGACTCATACTAGTTTTGGTACATAGTAAGCTTGATGACTACATGTAGGTGTTATATAGAGACTACATAGGTACCTACCTAAGGGATACGAGACATGTCTTAAGATAACTACTAAAAAGCCTTAATTCGCGCCAC
Organism: Daldinia sp. EC12; assembly: GCA_002120325.1. Classification (NCBI taxonomy): domain Eukaryota; kingdom Fungi; phylum Ascomycota; class Sordariomycetes; order Xylariales; family Hypoxylaceae; genus Daldinia; species Daldinia sp. EC12. Next base: position 83,339 of record KZ112988.1, read on the forward strand.
GAAGCGCTATGAACGCTATGATTCAGCTCGTCTTAGTGCTGGTCAAATTTAGATACTACACTATCCCGTGAATACAAGTCGTCGATTGGATTTAATGATATCTTATTTGATGACCCAAACCAACCAAGTGCTCCCGCATTAGATACATACTGACGTCTATATATGCATAACCAAATCGTACACCAGTCGTCTAACTAGCTAATTTTTAACTTGGGATAGGTAGACTCATGACCCCTCGCATATTGTGCGTTTCCTTTTTTAACTTGCTTTATTGTTTAGCTTCGGATGTGCCGTCAAGAGGAGCTAAGACACCCTTCTCCTCCAACATCTTAGCTAGCGAACCGTCCTGGTGCATGGATACGAGAATGTCGCAACCACCGACGAATTCCTTGTCGATGTAGAGTTGTGGGATTGTGGGCCAGTCCGAGAACTCCTTGATGCCTATTCGAGTGAAGCAATCGTTAGTCCAAGTTCCCTCTATCTTTGTTACTCACCTCGTGATGCGACTTTAAGTTAGAGGTGGAGGAAAAAGAAGAATCGTACCTGATCTGAGCTCTTCGTCCTCTAGCACGTTGAAAGCAGCAAACTTGTTTGGGTCCACGCCCTGCAGACCGAGAATCTGGATGCTAGCGCGCGAGAAACCGCATTGCGGCGTTTCGGGGGTACCCTTCATGAACAACACGACGGGAGCCGAGGAAACAGCCTTTTCAATCGCCTTCCGTGTTTGATCTGAGAGGAATCGCTGCTGGAAGGCTGTGAGAAACGGCTTTGGCCGACTGCATACCACTGGACGGGCAATGGGCCGTGCGGCTTGCCGGATGGTCTATCGCCACGAAGAAAGTTTTAGTCGACGTTATTTCTACACGGGAAGTTGTAATAGAAGACATACCGCTGAGAATAATGGTCGCGCGAACATTATGATGTGCTGCTCGCGATATTATAGTAGTATAGTCTCGAGCTGGGTTGGTATTCTGGAAAAAAATACCCTTTCGTCACGTTTTGCGGTTGAAAAGTTGAGATGGTCAATGGTCAATTGATAAGTCGGGATGATGTAAACGGCTCGTGCCGGGGGCTAAAGAGCTTTACAGGGTAGCTCACGCCACATGGACATTGAGCCAATCATAGTTCGGATATCCCTCGATTACAAACCAGGTACTTGAGTACTTAAGATGGACACAGTGTATTATGTAATTTGCTTCATACCTAGCAAGTCGTCGTTCGAAGTTTTTAGGGCTTGTGAATGTCTTTTATCCTATGCAACTTGGGTGGTATGAAGTCGTATATTGGCATGAATACATATGCAACGTATAGTACTGTAGAGGGTATGAGATCGTCATGAAAGAGGGGGGAGAGATTGGATTTTGAATGGTTACGTCTAAAATGACCCCAAATATTGCCTGACAATATTAACTACGGTACTACAGATTTCACAGATTTCGTATCGAAGTGCAGGTCCATGGGAATACCTGATCGCTAGTATGTATACCTACCTTAGTACGTATCTAACCTTAGGTATGGGATAAGGTTCATCGAACGAGATCGAGACTAGCCACGTGCCCAAGAACTAACAGACAAATATTAGATCTTAGTAGTTAAGTCATAAGACTATTCATGACAAGTGTAATTAAGCCTAGACCTGATATTAGAACAAAGAGTTTAAAACTTGGACTATAACAACCATCTCGATGTGAGACTTTGTCCTAAATCGGATCGTCATCAATATCGTTCAGAAAAGGTGGTTGAAAGAGAACAAGTCCGGAACAGACCAATTGAGAGATGGATGTATAAGTAAAAAATTAAGGGACCAAATAGCTTATTGGCCGATAGGAATAGACCTAGGAAGGTATGAAAGTAGGAAGGTAGATTAGGCATCGCCACCCATCGAACTAAAGCTTTCCCCGCATTCTAAAGAGATCTAACCAATCAAAAATCTAATTAATTGCCTTGCTCGGCCAAGTCGGACCAGTAACGTTAAAGTCAAAACCCAAATTTGATAAAGTCAAACCCATCCACTTTTTCTGTATCGATAACACTTGGACAGCCATACATATTAATTTCTATGGAAATTCGTCCGCTTCCTAACACATACTAAGGCTTCAACAGTGGTTTTAGCCTTAGAATCAGTGGCCAAGCTAATCTAACCAATCAAGTCAGCGGCGCGAGGCTACTCAAGAATGAAGCTATTCCGATAAAAATATCAATTCCAAAAAAAAAAAAAAAAAAAGAAAGGGCTTAATTCAATTCAATTGAAAACAAGCTAATAATATATATATATAAGATTTAATGTTGGCTTATATTTTTTTCAGTCAATTCAATTGATTGTTCTTAAGATGCGACCGGGTAAGGTATTTTGGGATGTTAAGGGGTGGACAAGCACTCATAGAAATTAATATGTATGGCTGTCCAAGTGTTATCGATACAGAAAAAGTGGATGGGTTTGACTTTATCAAATTTGGGTTTTGACTTTAGCGTTACTGAAGTCGGACCCATTTAGTGTAGATTACACTAAAATTGAACTTTTTTTTTTTTTGCAGCGCAGCGCAGCGTCGGAGCTCGGGTGGATTTGGGTCGGCGTCGAATGTTCTGTCTCCGTTATCCGTTCAATAATTCGTTGGCCGTCGTTCGATGACCATCCATTTGGTCCCCATCCTCCATTAGCAATCGCACACACATCACATCACCTCGCATCACCACCTTCTTCCCTCCCCCCTCCTCCCCTTTTCCCTTTTTTCCCCCTTCTTATTTTCTCTTAAGGTTAGGACTTCCTCGAAGAATTATTTATTGCTGATGATTGTCTAACACCTTATTAATCTAGCCTAGAGTTGAGGGCATTATCAACTACGAAAGCCTGGGGAAAAGGGAAGGAAAAAAAAAAGAGGAAAAAAATTCGATCGGTTTCGAAGTAACTATATCAAACAAAACGTATTCACGAGCCTATACTTTTGTCGATATACACATCCTAACGCAACCCGAAATTCCAATTGTCTCTACCTACTCACATAAATTCAGATATTCGAGGCATATAAGCCGTGTCTGAAGGAAAGCCGCAAACTCGCCACTATCAAGATCCAAGATGGTTTTAACGCACACGACCAATCACACTTACTCTCACCCATTCCCGACCGTGACCTTGGCATTCTTCCTTCGGTACTACTCACCGCGGCTCAATCCCTTCTCCAGCCATGTCTTGTCTACCGATACCATCTCGTCGCATGTCGACCCGGAAACCGGTCGTCTGCACACGACTCGCATCCACATGAAGAAGACCCGCTTACCCTCCGCCGTAGTCAAGCTACTTCCCAGTAGTGTTACCGGTGGCGGCGGTGACAAGTCGAGCTATGTCCTCGAGACTAGCGTTGTGGATATCAAGGAAGGGTGGATGAAGACGGAGAGCCGGAACCTGAACTACACAGGTGTTTTAAGTGTAGTCGAGGAGCAGCACTACTCGACTACCCCTCCCGACCAGGCCACGTCATCTTCGCATTCTACTACTGACACAGCAAGACGCTCTGTCACTTCTACACCTCACCGGCCTCTAGCTCCTAACACCTATGTCACAACTACTTTTTCCTACCGATCTACCTTGGGTGGCAAGAAGCACGAAAAGGTCGTGACAGAGCCTGTAGATGGCAATGATGAATCAGGCACCCGACGATTCGGCGACTGGATTTCGGGATGGGGTGCCAAGCGGATCCAGCGCAGCATCGAATCCATTGCTTCCAACAAGACAGACGACCAGATAATCAAGTCGCGCGACGGAATGCGCATCGTCTTGGAGCGTCTACGAAGCAACGGTGTTGTCGCAGTGCTCAGGGAGCTCAGACGGCGAGAGGGGAACGTCTTCGAGCAGTGAACATGGATTCGAATCCTCTTCTTTTTCTTTTCCTTGGCGATAGGACTATACCCCGTGTTGCAACACAAAACTCTGTATATCCATCTTTGACATTTCAAATTAGCAAGGCGTTTGGGGAAATCAGCTGGAGGCAGTAAAAGCTATGGGAGGCTCGCGACGTCTCTTTTTTTTGGGTCTCATGAATGGCCGTGGCTCGAACCGGAGTATCGAAATTTTATGGGGGTGAGAGGGGAGAGACAGACAAGGGCAGAAAGGAGGGGGTGGGGATGGTAAAGGCTTTGTTAAGGCTGGCTGTCTGTTGGAGGCTTCAAGTGCTTATGATACGATACTATCCGCTCGTTGGGTAGGACATGGTGTAGTTTGTTGTGTTCTACTCCCCTCGTGTACAAGAATTGCTACGAGTATATTTACCATTTATGAGTTTCTCAGTTCTAGGACAACTTGTGCCGTGTTAACGTGAAATTTATGAATAAAGACAAACTTTTTTTTTTTTTTAATCTTGAATAGGCTTTCACTAGAATATTCATGCGATTCCTTACATGACAGCTAATACTACTTTTTCCGCCTTTCCAAGCCATGGAGCTGGAAATTTTATCAAGTTAGATCATTTCTATAGTCGGATATGCAGTTTCTCGTATTAGATTTTACATTTAATGATACCTAAAAATGTCATAACAGGGAGTAAACTACAACTCTGTCATCGCGACCATAGCTATGGCACCAACAGTCAGAAATACGGCACTGAATCCCACTCCGATCCTCCCCGCATCGGAGCCCTTTACCTCTGCACTCGCCGACACGCTACCCGCACCCTGCTCCGCCGCTTCCGTGCCCGAGCTGAATGTGCCGGGGCCGGTACCGTTGCCCAGCGAGTCGGCGGGGGGCTGCGGGTAGTTTGGCTCGATGGTGAAAGGCTGGACGGAGCTCAGGCCGTCGACGCGGCCGAGCAGGAACTCGAGGTGCCGGAACGCGGCACTGGGGGCGTACTGGGGAATCATGTGGCCCGATAGATCAACGCTGACGTACGTCAGGCCTCGCTCTGTATGTGCGGTTCCGAGCACTCCGGCGGCTGCGATGCTGCCTAGCTTCGTCTGGTCTGTCTCGCTCTCGATCTCGTCCGCCGTGCTGAGGGTGTGGAAGGGCACGAAGAATGGCTCGACGGGCGGGGATTGGAAGCCCAACTGGCCACCCCAGGTGGTATTCTGGATTGTGAGGAGTGTACCGTTAGGTAGTAGGATCATGTCGAGGGAGCCGTGTCCGATGATGACGTTCTTCGTCGCGTCGATGACGTGCGGGAGAACTTTCCACGAAGACGGGTCCGAGCGATCGCCGCCTACGAAGACGTCGCCGTCCGCGCACTCGGCCCACTTGGTGTTGAGGTCCGCGTGGATGGCCTTCTTGACGTCTTCGCGGTCGAAGTAGATCTCCGCGCCCTCGGGGAGGTAGTTGATTGTGCCGGGGAAACCGAGGACGTCGTATAGCAGGGGACATGTGGTGGCGACTTGGTACACGTCGAAGCAAGGGTTGATGCTAAGCGCTTCCTCGAGGATGACTTCCCACAGGTTCCGGCACTCGCGGCTGACGCTTTGGGTGTAGCCCTTGGGTTGCGGGCCGGAGGGCGGGTACACGAGATACTTGGCGTTGTAGTCGGCGAACCCGCAAGACTCGTGCAATTCGTGGATGTGAGCGTTGAAGGAGTTGTTAAAAGTGAACAAGTTGTGGTGGTAGTCGACGAAGGGGACAGTGGTAGCAGACTCTTGAACGACATCGTCACCGAGAACGGGGTCGTATACTATCAGACCCGACACGTTGTAGTAGGTGGTATCGTTCTTGTCCAGCATAGCAGACGCAATGTACGGGCAGTACGCGCCGGCATACGACTCTCCCGCAATGTACACCTTGTATCCCTGCAGGGAAAAGGTGTCGATGAAGTTCTTCCAGAAGCCGAGGAATTGAGAAGCCACATCTTCTTCCCCGCGGGCTGTCACTTTACCACGCGAGAAACCTGTTCCAATCGGTTGCTCCACCCAAACCACGTTTGTCAGCCTATTCCAGGCCCACGGGTTAGGAATTGGCTTCAAGGTGCCGGATTGCCAGATGAAAGGGCCGTTTTCTTGCAGGAGGCCTTCGAAGGATGAGCAGCCAGGCTATAATTAAGAGTACCGATTAGCTATATAGAACAATACTTCGCTCTATAAACGAAAAATGCGAGTGATAAGTAACTTACACCGCCGTTAAGCCATAGTAGAATCTCCTTCTGAGTTGTGTTCGTCGGAGATGATGAAGGGAAGAACCAGAAGAATAGCTCGTCCGTGTCATCTGGGTTGTCCGTGATGGGTAGATACCCAGCATACGACTCGCCTACATCGAAGTCGACATCGGGGATACCGGTGCCGTTGACAGCGAACTCTATCAGTAAGACAGTTGGGTTAGGCACTTTCGAACAGACATCACATACGGTCTCACAAGATCCAATATAACCAGGTGAAACGCAAAAAGAAGGGTATCTTACTTGTGGTGTTCGCATTGGCAAACCTGGGTGGCGGCAGCTGTCGCGTAGCTAGATAATGCGTAGCGAAGCTATCGTGCTCCGAGATGGTTGACTTGGGCTTCGCGTCTTTCTTGCCCACATGCTGCAAGCTCCGGCGTGCATCCGCCACGGCGGCGGCAGACAGCAGCAGCACTGACGCAAGCTTAGGCCAATGCATGGCTGTAGCTATCAGACCTAATGCAAAGAGGTTATAAGAATTCTGATAACCCCAAGAGAAGAGAAGCCAACGTTGGTCTGGTTTGAGTAGGCGTTCCCAAAGAAGATAGACTTGTGGCTGCGCCGAGACTCTGGGCAATGCAGCTTAAGGAAAATTTGGGAATGGGGGAGGGGACGGGAGGAATCCAAGATAAAAGACATCGAGGAATGCCAGAGCGACGGGTGGCTGGCGGTGACAGGGTGAGGTGAGTGAAGTGAATCACCAACCGGGATTACGGCAACGGGTCTATTTCGTATTCAACCTACAAACCCGGTCTGATCACCAGCATATTAGACTAATACGCTACTTAGTTGCCTATGCTATGGTCTCCCGCTTGCCAAGATAGGGAAGCTCACGCAAGAGAAGCCCTGCCATGACCCAATGTCCCATCGAATGCTACGTGGGTTTTGTTTACGCCATTCACTTACACATTCTGTGAGATACGTAATGCAAAGACTACCGAAGTGGTTTACATACATGCAGTAGGTAAAGAAAAACAGGGACCTAGGTGAGGGGAAATGAGCTGTGCCTAGGCCTGTGCCGCAAGGGAGCTGGGGAGCTGGGGAGCTGAGGATCCGCGCTGAGATAGGGAATATTTAACTGAATTATTCACTTGTTTGTGTATAAGACAAACCTTGTGGAAGAAGACGAAACACTCAGCAAAATCGAAGTAACTATCACACATAACTAGAAGAAAACGAAAGTAGGATAAATAGAAAGAAGCAACTCTGCAACAAAGATAGCTTCTCCAAATCCTACCCCAAACATATAAACGTTTATTCATACATAACTAAGGCACATATATTACGTCGATGTAATTACTTACATTTATTCTCTTCAGCCCTCTACGTCAAGCTACCGCTTATCTGCGGGGACGGGGATAATACCCAATACAAAAACGCGGGGAGCCACCGTCTTTTTTTTCGAGACTCGACCCGTTGCCTCATTAGGAAGCTGTTCAGGTACCCGTTACCAAGCTTTCTGATAAGCTTTTCTTGCCCCAGTAGGTATGTGTTATAATGTAGGTGGCTACAGGTAAGTTAGGAAGAAGAAAAGAGGAGCTTTCTTTTTTCTTTGGTACAAAGTGAAGCAGGCAACACGCCAACGCGGGTCCTTACAGATTACGCGATTATTGCCGCCAATCATTTTGTTTATTTACATTCCCTAGCGGAAACTACCTATGGTAAAGTATTCAAACGAAGAGTCCGGCCGAGGTGGGTAGCAATCATACCTATTAGAAAGTATACCCGTAGGTTAAAGCGCAGATACGAGATCGATCCGTGTACGTCCCCAGCCATAAAGGTTACCATTAAGACAGAAAAAAAAAAAAAAAAAAAAAAAACGTCTTAATGACGAAAACCGTCGCATTTTAGAATATATCGGTTTGAACCGGCTTATTGGGAATTAGTCCACCTCTACGTGTAAAAGCAAGAATATAGTTTATATGTCGATATTTAACAACACGACCGGTGTAGACAAGGACATCATCGCAATTGGAGTAGGTGATTCTCTATCGGGGTCGGCCCTTTATGCACAGAACTCTTTATCTATATGGTAATGTATATACATCGTCCATGTAGCGAGCTAAGCTCGTTCATACAGCATGGACGAAGGGATAGACGAAGAGAAAACTCATTTCTTCCCCTTCTTCGTCTCCTTAGGCTTAGCTGCCGCAGCAGTCTCCTCAGCAAGTACCGCCTCGATAGCTTGCTTGATCAGCCAGTCCTTAGTGCTCTTCATAAGCTTATCCAAAGTCTCTCCGCCTTCCAGTACGTCGGGTAGGTTGTGTACATCCAAGCCGCTCCGGTGGTCTGTACATCGATCTTGGCTATAGTTGTAGGTGCGGATCTTGTTACCGCGAGTGATCTTATCTTTGCTCAGCACGCTATTGCGCAGCGCCCACGCCTCTTCTTCACGCTCTTCGCGCCGGCGCTGACCGATGCGCGATCGCAGTAATGTCCAGGCTGATTGACGGTTACGGTGCTGTGACCGCGAATCCTGCATCGAAACCGTGATACCCGTAGGCTCGTGCGTCAATCTAATTGCACTCTCCGTTTTGTTGACGTGCTGACCACCCGCACCGCTCGCCCGCATCTTTTCTTCTCTGACCTCTCGCGGATCTACGTAGAATATGCTATTGGGGTCGTTGTAACTCTCCTCGTTAGGCATCTGGTTCTCGTCTTCGGGAAACGAGGGTAGAACCCATACTGCGACAGCGCTTGTATGTGTGCGTCCGCTTGTCTCTGTAGATGGTACACGCTGTACACGGTGCATCCCCGCCTCGCCACGGAACTGATCGAACGCGCCTACATCCAAAATTTCAAGTACGGCCTCTTGGAGCGGAGATTCGCTTGAGCCACCAGTTAAGGTGTCACCGCCGTCTACTGTCTCGTACTTCAAAACGTTTGTGCGCAGGCCCTTACGTGCGCAGTACTGTCGATACATGCGGAACACTGCATCCGCAAAGTAACGACCTTCCTGACCACCAGGCCCGGGACGTATTTCCAGCAGACAAGGCATATCGGCGAAGGGGTCGCGCGGGGTAAGAGAAGCGGATAGAGCAGTAGCTAGAGAATTAAACTTGGCATTGGTCGTGGATAATTCATCTTTTGCTAGCTGGCGCAACTCAACATCCTGCGACTGTATGAGGCCATTGAGCTCTGCTATGGAAGATCGGGCGGCTTCCCATTCTTTCAGAGCGTTGGCGACGCGCGACAGTTCGCCTACACGCTTGGCTAACTTGGAGTCGAATTCATTAGCAAGATCGGCTACGAGTTTATCGTGCTCGGCGGCAATGTTTTGTGCGCGTCGTAAAAGGACGGACGGTAAATTTATCTGGGATTCTTGAGTCGTGTTAGTTTCAGAGTGGAAGCAGAATGAAGGCAGAATGAAAGCAGAATAGTTGTAGACTATATTTGTTACGTACCTGTATTCGTACTAACAAACCGTAAGAATTGGACATTCCGAGGCTGTGCCAGTGCCTTGATACAGCGACGGCACACCCATTGCGATGTCAACATATTTGTTCCATCAAAGAAGTCTTAAAGACTCTTTTTTTTTTTTTTTTCCGAAGCCGCAACCGAAAGCCACAAGGTCCCGCCGGTTTAACGAGTGAAAAATTAAGGTTCAATTATTGTCGTACCTACCTAATCTTATCGATAATATACAGATAGGACTTCTTTAACCTACCTAGGTAGGTTAGTACGCGTGGCCCAACATGCTGTGCGGGGGAGGGGTACAGTAACGCCTCCAAGCGGCCAAGTTACTCAGCATATTTCAAGGTTCATGTACGGATGACCCTTTCAAAAGTTTTTACCATAGGAGGACCCTTGTCAGTCCCGACGCGCACTGACCAAGCATGTAGACAGCTGTTAGCTTAAAGGTGTTAAGTACTTCATGTAAGCTTATATTTCCACAATGCTATAGTTATTGTAAACATTTATATAAAATTTCAAGAACTTAGATTATGGTAGAGATCTTTAGAGATTATTTATTGAACCTTTTTTTATATTTTAAAATATTGTGTTTGGTTGAGAAGTCGTATAATATATAAGATTTGGATTTAGATATACATGGGAGCTCTAAGCTCTCAGGTGTCAGTTTCTGCAAGCCAGCTGTTGGTAGATTGACAGGGGTTTCCCTATGGTAAAAACTTTTGAAAGGGTCATCCGTAGGTACCTAGGTAACTGTCTAGGTTATGTATCTAACTAGTGTAAATGCTCCTATGTTCTGACCAATCAGAAAACAAAAATTGAAAAATGTCGCTGGAACTGGCAAGTAAAAAACTGCATGTAATACGCTAGCAAATCGAGCTATCATTCATTTCTACCACGGAGAACTCTTCAGAACTCTTCTCATCTAAGAGGCTGAACTTCCCTAGTTTTGAAGGCAAGATCAGCGTAGAAATGACGTTCTTCAAAGTCTGTTTTCCTTCTGCCGTGTCGCTGCCCGAGGCCGGCTCCGATTGATGTCGGTTCCGAACACGGATAATGGGGAAAGTCAATAAGGTACCTCTCTTAACACAACCGAATATTAAGTCACTGCAGTCTAAACTTGGATCTGACAACTTACCTACTTACATATCTCCGCTTCTACTCTCGGTGTGACTCAGGAGATGTCCTTGTAGGAGCGACGATGTTGAGCCATCGGACCGACGACGGCAATGTGGATTCTATTTACATTTCAAGAATCAGGACAAGCCCTCGTTTCGAGGCATCTGGGCCTATATAAATATTAAAGGCGATCTAGTAATGATTTTTACCTTTTTGTGTAAGTGGATGAATCTCGAGTAGGCCATCTTTAGTCATTTTCAACATTCGAGGAAAACAAGCGACGTCATGGTCCAAGCGCACGACGAAAAGGCGGCAGATGGCTTGGACTCGGTAGCGAACAACTCTCCTGGCGCCGGGTCAATTGCCGCACGGGATGATGACGGCGCCAATAATGAGGAGCACCACTCCATTAGCGGGAACACTGGTGAAGATGAGCCGGAGGTTTACTCTGTCTTCTCTCCCAGGATGAAAGTCTTCCTCGTCTCCATGACTGTTTTCGCCACCTTGTTTTCTCCTTTTTCGTCTTTCATCTACTTACCCGCCATCACGCCCATCGCCGAATCTTACGGTCGGTCTATTGCCGAGATTAACCTCACCGTAACCCTCTATCAAGTAATGCAAGCGGTTGCGCCGCTCTTTTTCGGTGATCTTAGCGATCAGGTCGGTCGTCGTCCCGTTTACATGCTCACCTTTGCTATTTACCTCGGCGCCAACATCGGCCTGGCTTTGCAGCATAACTATGCGGCTCTCATGGTACTACGGGCTCTTCAGAGTACCGGAAGTAGTGCTACCGTTTCTATTGGCAGCGCTGTTATAGCAGACTTCACTACAAGCGCCGATAGGGGAGGCTATATGACGACCGTCCAAGCGAGCGTCATGTTTGCACCTGCTCTGGCTCCTGTTCTAGGTGGTATATTAACTCAATTCCTGGGCTGGCGCTCCACGTTCTGGTTTCTTGTCATTGCCGCCGGTGTATTTCTGGTCGTTTATATACCGTTCATTCCTGAAGTAAGTTTACGTCTGGGCGTTGATAGATGCGAAATGGAGCTAATACTAGCATAGACCGCTCGTAAGGTAGTTGGGAATGGTTCTATTCCCCCGCCAAGGTTGAATATGTCCCCCCTATCAGCTTATCAATGGCGCAAGAAGCGCCGTGATGTTGAATCGCAGCCCAGTAACTCAACCTTACCACAGCCAAGAAAGACACCAAAAAAGATTCCTATCCCCAATGTGCTTGCTGCCGTGCTTATAGTCTTTGAAAAAGACGTCGGTTCTCTCATGCTCTTCATGTCTCTATTCGTTATGGCCAACTATGCGATGTTGGTTCCCCTACAAGACGTTATACGCCGCCAATACAACTTCAACGACCTACAGGTTGGGCTGTGTTATATCCCTTACGCGATAGGCTCGGTCCTCGGAGCCGGCATCGCAGGCAAGCTATTAAATTGGAACTATGCGCGGGTCGCCAAGAGTATTGGCATGTCGCCGGATCGCAAAAGGGGCGATGACATGCGCAAGTTCCCTATTGAGAGGGCCCGGCTGGATCTGATGTGGCCGTGGACGATTCTAGCCGTGGGTATGATTATCGCATGGGGATGGGTCGTTGACTCAGGCACCAGCCTCGCTGCGCCGCTGGTCGTCCTGTTCTTTGGCGGGGCAGGCTTAAGTGGGCCAGTGAGTATGTTGACGACGCTGCTAGTCGATCTTTATCCTATGAACCCAGGACGAGTTTCATCCACATTCAACTTGACGCGTGCCGCGCTCAGTGCTGTCGGAACCGCTGTTGTGCAGTACATCATTGATGCGTGGGGTTACGGTTTCACGTACCTCTTCATGGGCTGTATAGTTCTGGCGGCAAGCCCCTGTATCGTGGTAGTGAGGAAATGGGGCCCTAAATGGAGAGAAGAGAGGTACCAGCGCTTCGAGAAGAAGAGAACAGATGAGTCGTGATTTCAGACGCCTCAAAAGCCACTAATCTGTTAGAGTAGGTAACTTGACGGAATTTCGTTATATTTAGCCCATGAAGGTAACAAGCTGCGAAAAGCGATTCGTAAGATAAGGATACATATGAGTCATATACATAATCATATAACTACACAAGGATGGGAAAGGCACTTAGATATATTGATACCCATAGGTGGATCCGAATACATTTAGAGGAAAGGAGCACTTTGTGTTATGCCTTTATAGCTCTAGGTATTACAACTGTTCTCCCTGGGGTCATACCTCGGGGTCTACTTTGATAGTTTAAATGGCCCTACACCGGCATTCTGAAAGAAACCTTCTGGGTCATATTTCTCACTAACGGCCTGTAAATGTGCCTTACTTTCAGGTCCATATGAACTAATAGGATCTTGGTAGGTGGACGCGTAGTTCAGATATCGGTAAGAGGCAGATACACTCTTACTCTGCGCCTCTTGATCGATAACGTCGAGGGCTTCCTTGCTAACGTCAAAAACTGTCTGATCATCCTTAGGATTGTCCCAGGAGCTGTAGAACAGTATAGCAACAAGAGGGCCATCTGACGGCTTGAGCCCCAGAGAGTTACCGCCGCGAACTATAGACTGTTCCATTATGGATACAGGCAGGGGTTCGAAAGTAATTGAGAACAGAAGGTTATGCATCTCTTTTAGCTTTGAAAAAGCCGTATGATATGCTCTCACGGCATACTGAAGAATGCTAGCGTCAGCCTTGACGGTTGTAGACATCTTCACTACCCTGCCGGGATTTAGTATCTCGTCAAGTACCAAGAAATATGAATAGACCTACCTATTGGGGGCAGCACCGGAGAATGCTTCAGTAGTCAGATTCTTCAGATTATCGATCCGCAAGGTCTTCATCTGGTCGATTTGAGGCTGAATATCGGCAAATGGCTCCAGCGCTTTCGGTTTGTCTGGCTTCGTATGGAAGATATCATTCATACAGATGATGCTTCCAACTGCTGCAGCATATCCAAGACTGACGCATATATGGACGTTAACATCGGCTTCTGGGTCATGCAGATAGTCGACGAGATTCTGTATTTGTTCAGAGAAACTGGGCTCGAAATAGAAAACCTTGCCGCCCCAGAGCTGGCCTTGCTTGAAGATACTGAGGTCAAACCGTGTAACAATACCAAAGTTGTTACCACCACCTCTAAGTGCGATCCATAAATCTTTGTTTGTCTCGGCGTTTGCGTTTACGATCTCCCCGCTAGCGAGGACAACTTCGTAATTGACAACATTGTCGCAAACGAACCCTCGGGCATAAGAGAAATAGGATAGACCACCCTGGACAGCATCTCCTCCAATGCCGCCGCTCGAATGTCTATTGCCAACAACACCGTATCCTGCTGGAATCAATTTATCATATACCTGCCCCATCTGCTCTCCAGCCGCAATCGAGACGATCTGCTTCTCGGTGTCAATCTCAATTCCCCGGAGATTTCTCAGGTGAATTGTGAGGCCATCGCGAACATTTGCCACCGCAGGGGTTGCTTGTTGGCCGGAGCCACATATTGCGACTGTGGAAGGACCTGCGAAGGGCTTTATAGCTTTAACTATGTTTGAGACTTGCGATGCTGAGCTAGGAGTTAAGAAGCCTGCGGGCTTAAGCTCCCGTTCTAGCTCCGTGAAATATGATGAAGTAATATCATCATACTCTTTGCTGCCAGGAAGAACAACTAAGTCGCTCGAGATTCCCTTGACGGCTTCTATCGCGTCTAAGATGGACATAGTGGAAAGAAGGTATCGTGAAAAGATGATTTAGGATTAGAAAGGGGACATCTACTAGAAAGGCCTATTAAGTGATTTACCAAACGAGCGGTAATAATGTTGTGAACAAGTAGGTGAACAAAGAAGTTGAATGAGGGCAAATGGAAAGTGGAAATATTGAATGTTGGTTGACTTCAAGGAGCCATGGAATCTGGTAAGCGCTTCTAATGTCGGCTGTGGTCTGTATGTAAGGACCTCCTAAGGTACCTAGGTAGGTACCTAGGTAGCATAAGGTTGGTTGGTTAGTAGACGGGCGAATAAAGTAAATCAATTGCTTTCCCTTATTCTGATGCCAAGACTTGACTTTTTATGTAATGTGAGGCTGTAAACAGCACAGTACAAGGTACCATGCAACCCACTTGCATAACGCTGTGCAACGTGATATGTGTCTACCTGAGTTAAGTTTAGTAGCTCAAGTCGCTATCTGCTACCACAGGTGCCTTTTTGGACCCCAACGATATATGCATGTTGTTTCTACCTAACCACCTAACATACCTACCTACATGTAACATCGGTCGTCGTGTTACCCGCTTACATGATATCGAATAAACGGTAGTATACACCTATCTAAGGTATCTTTCTAGGTATCTAAGCGAGTCCTACCTAAGTAACAATACATGCAGGTAATGTTGGTCTTCTTATAATATGGGAATAGACAGTTGATTCTGGATTGTAGCTAGAACACATGCTTTCAAAGTACCTAAGGTAAGTTTAAATTATTTAACATCGTTAACCTCCAGATTGTATCCCGTAGCTTCGAATGAATTTCTTCCAAGATTGTTATTCCTATCATCATACCTATAATGGATATACCACCTGGGACGGACCTCACCAAGGTCCCATTACTACCAAACCCGAATGGCTCGCCACCTAATTTTGACAACCCCGTATCCCTTATGCCCGCTACTTATTCCGTAACCATTATCTTATTGGTTATATCATCAGTATTAGTGCTGCTAAGAACTCATACGCATATGAAGACATACAAGAGGCTTGGGTTTGACGACTGTTGGTCCCCCTTACATCTTATATCCGATCTTAAAACTAAACAACAGATTAAAGATTTTTGCCTCATATCTTGGATGCTTACGACTGTCTATAGTGCAGTTGTCATATCTTGTAATGGAAACCGTCACATAAGCCAAATAACATGCTAATCTAAACTAGCAACATCTACGGCTCGACATGCTTGGGACGTCCCAATAAGTGCTATCGATGCGTCGTGGCTTAAAGTAAGTGTTTCTTGCACTCCAAAGGCCACTCTGCTCAGAATCTCGCAGCGAAGTGCGGTTTTGGGCACAATATATGGCCCAGCTATGTGGTTTGCTAAAACTGCCATCCTGACAATGTACCTGCGCCTATTTAGCGTTAAGGTATGGATGAAGTGGTGCTGCTACATTGGCATTGGCTTCCTCTTTTGTGCTTACTGGAGCCTCGTTCCAGTCTCAGTTATATACAACTTTCCACATGGGAATGAGCACTGGGACCTTTCCATGTCACTAGATAGCCAGCCTGCCCAGGTCCCCTTTGTTATCATAGGTCTTGTTAGCGTGATATCCGATCTATATATCTTGGTTTTGCCTTTTCCGATTTTGTTGGTGCTACAAATATCATGGAAAAGAAAAATGGGATTAAGTCTGGTCTTTTTAACCGCTATCATGTTAGTTTTTACTCCCTATATTCATTTGGCATGCGCTTAATTCAATAGTGGTATCGCGAGCAGCTGCTTGGTATTCTACTTCCGTATTGTTCTATGGCGGAATGAATCAAATGACTTAACATGGAACGTAGCAGCCTCCTACTTAACAGTGTAAGTATTCACCACTAAGTCTACCAGATGATAATATCAGATCACTAACAATTACCAATAAGCAACGTTGAAATGAACGTTTCTGTTATTGTAAGCTGCGCACCAGCTGCTACTACGGCATGGAAACTTATGCTTCAAGACTCAAAGCTCTTTTCTAGTATTCGTTCATTCCTCAGTAGCTCCAAGAATGTGGCACGGATGTCCCCTGACCCATATACAACTAGAAGCAGGTACTCGGAGAGAGCACCAGCATCTGAAACTTATCTTGTATCCTTAGAATCGATAAATGTGCGGCAGTAGGATATATCTATAGCTTAGCAGTTGGTACATAGATAAATATCAGGTATGATAAATACGTGGATTAGGATAATGGACCGTTTGCCTCAGTCGACTATTGCCATCAGTTGTAATCCTAAATAGGCAATTAATCTAGAGTGAGTCAATATCTTAATTAGAGGATTTACCTTCATTGTAAACGAAACGTAGGGAACTATTTGGTCATCGCCATAGCCACCCCCAGTCCCAAGTCGAGATGCACTGTCCTCAAAATTATTTGTATTTGAAACTGGTTTGTCCAGCATGGCCAGCAAAGTCCATAATGACGTGTCGTTTTCCGGACATTAGGAATACAACCTTTACAGTCTTACATATGGGGTTATCTGAGGCTTCAATAAAAACGCATAACATACATAGGTAGGTATGCAACCCTCTTGTGCTTAGTATCCAGCTCCGTGTGGTTGTAAGACGATACTATGTTACATGGATAAGTCTTACGGAAATTCGAGCAGCTAACAAGTAAATACCCCGAATAACATGTGTTAGCCGCTCCCTTACCTAGCTAGGTACCTATTTACATAGATACTTAGGATAAGCACTACCTAACCGTCTATAAAAGTCCCAAAAGCGTACATGATGATGATCTACCTAGCATGTCATACTTGAATCGTCTCAGAAGGTTCTTTTGTCAGTCAATTTCGAGTTATATCAGCCTATATATCTTTCTTGAATATCTTCGAAAGTAATAGCTATGGAGATACATATCTTTACTTTTGTATCTTACGCTATGTTTTTCTCTGTGGCTTTCTATCTTAGCCTTAACGACCTGATATCGGTAAGGATGTTTTTTATAGGAACCATCCTATTATGTCTAACACTTGTACTAGTCTAACTTCATAATATTCTACAACAAAACGGGTCGATATGTGCGAAAGAGAGTTAATGCCTGGAGATATCTCTTTCAGGGTGCAGATATGATCACATCTGGATACCAGAAGGTAGGTAATAAGACTTTCATGATTCTGCAATTACATCTTAGTACACGCAAATATAGTTCGCCCTAACCATATATAGGCTGCCGGCAAGGCTTTTGAAGTCCCTGGACCAGATCATAGTCACATATTTGTCAGTTCCAGTCAGCACATGGATGAGATACGCAAGGCCCCTCGTGATGAGCTTTCCATGTTCGGCGCAACAAAACAAGTAAGTTATTCATGTTTTCTTTATCATCCGCAACGTTTCGCTAAGCCCTCTTAGATGTTTCAGCCCGCCTATACTATGCTTGGTCATAACTGGCATGACGAAAGGGGAGTCGAAGGCATTGGGTATGTTAGAGCTGTCGGAACATTGTTCCCCAGGCAGCTACTTCATATCATGCCTGATATGCAAAGGATTGTTCTAGAGTCATTCAACTCATTTGCAGATGGGAAGAAATCCGTAAAAGGTAAGACTGGTCCATTGAGGATATTAAGCCATAAGCCATTACTGACAAGTTAGGCGACTTGACTCTCCCCGCTTACACGCTGACGAAGAAATTACTATGTGATTTGAACGGCTTTTGCTTTTTCGGCGATGAACTTGGTAAGTCTATGCTGATGGTATTAGATTGATATATACTGACAGATAGTAGCTAAGAACGAGGTGTTTATTAAGAACATATTTGAATATAATGAGCTGGTCATCTCCGCAGCGGAAGTGCTAAGAGTTATGCCAGAATTCATGAAGAGGTACGTAGGAAATCAGTACTTACAATATTATGCTCCCAGGGGGGTGATATCCTAACTGCCTACCTCCTTCATTTATAGAATCATTGGTCCGTATGTTGGAAAGCATACAACGATACAAGACACTGTCTTCAACATGATCAACGAGCTTGTTACACGACGGCTGGAAGAAAAGAAACTTAGAGAATCCGGGGAGATCTCTACTCCACTACCAGTAAGTCATCTATAACCCTATATGGCGAATTCATAACTAATCAGACCCAGTGCGACATGATTCAGTGGATTATCGATACCGCCCCATCTAAACTAGGATGGGGTTCACGCCGCATCACTTATGAGGTTATTGCTATCTGGTTTGGCTCCGTCCACGCCTTATCTGCCGTACGCACTGTTGCGATTCGAGTTTACCTCTTTGTTCCTCAACTAACCGTTTATTAGACTGTTACTTACGTACTTTTTGATCTATGTGAACACTCTGAATATGTAGAAGCGCTTCGTAAAGAGGTTGAAAGTTCGGAATTCGACGACTTCATGAGAACTACGAAGGGCCTGCCACTTCTAGATAGCTTCATCAAGGAGTCTTCGCGTCTTAGTCCTATTGAAGCCAGTAAGTACTCCTAGATTTGGACTTTCTGGAACGGACATCTAATACAGGATATCTTACTAGTGTCCGGTCGAAGGCAAGCCCTTAAGAGCTTCACGTTCTCAGACGGAGTCAAAATTGCAAAGGGCGACTGGGTTTGCGTCCCAACAAAGGCGATCCTCAATGATGCCACGTACTTTCCTCATGCAGACAGATTCGAAGGGTTCCGATTCGCACCCCTTGATAAGCTCCCAGCAAATATGGGAACTGTATCGCAGCCTGAAGGGCCTTCGAGATACTCGGACTTATCCGAAAACTACCATGCGTGGGGGATCGGGGGAATTGTCTGGTAAGTGATTCCCTCATGGGAGAAATCTTGACAAGCCAGCTAATACACATCGTAGCCCCGGTAGATTCTATGCTTCCGTAGCGGCTAAGCTGATTGTGGCACATGTCCTGAAGAATTATGATTGTAGTCTTCAAGGTCAAACAACGAAGAAATCACATTCTTGGAGGTCTTATGTGCTTCCGAGGGAAGACGTGCTTATAACCTTCTCACCTCGCAAGTGAAAGGTATAAATGGCTGCAGCCGTCTCTTCTAAGAAGAGATCTGCATTGTTTAGTTGCTTATGTCGGCTGGGACATTTTATTGTAGTGTGTCAATGAACATTAGAAGCTGTTCGCTCGCGTATTACTCGGGGACATCTCCAAAGAAAATACCTATTCATTACCTTGTATAAGTCAAGTTCTGTAATACCAAGCACCCATGAAATAACTATGTAGATTGCAATTTATTTCTGCAATCTACCTACTTTATTCCGTGAAACGTTCGTGGTATATAAATACACTACCTCCCATTAAGCCTTTCGCTTTGTTTAGTCTGCCCCCATGACCGTATGAGGGAAGCGTGAAAAGCTGTTCTGAGATTGCACTAAGTGAAGGCTTATCTGGCGATTGCAAGAAGGCTAAGTTAGGAATATGAAGCACCTACTAACTACCTAGTTTGCAGTGAAGTCCTACGAAGGCTGTAATTTAGGTACATAGCTTGGTATATCCTACCCAGCTTAGTTCAACCAACACATAGTAACACAAAAGGGAACAAAATGCACAATAATTCATTTAAAAGGTACACAGTGTCTTGCTTACTGTATGATAGCCAATATTTGTACGACTACAGTGACCCGAATTGGTATTTATCTAGGCTCCTTGAGGCATTCTCAATTTGGGGGCAATGCATATTCACATACGATACTGCGACGCGTTGGTTGGAGACGTTACAAGGTCTAAGCGATTGGATAAGAGGAAATATGAAATCAATATGGGTTTCGGTAGGTAGCTGTGTTATATGCACTCGGACTAATATTCTATGCATGTTGGTTAGGCGGCCTCGTATTTTGGATTACTTTATCAGGAACAAGATTGACTAATCTGAGGGTTTGATTTGTTGGTATAAGTGAGACGTCGTATTATGAGGTAGCCTTATCGCGCTCAAGGACATAAATAAAAGTATACCTTAGGTAGGCAGTTGATTTATAGAGTGAGATTCATTTTACATGTTTGTGATGCCCTCAGCTATATATGAGGTAAGTTACACCTGATTTGCAGTTACGTTTTTTTAACTCGTATAAATGGTCTATTAATTTCGCCATGATCTAGGCATTGACACCCTATGTCTTGGCTGACAGAACATAATTTCAAGATTTCCTATTAACGTGCGGCTCGTGAAATGCGAAGCGTAGGTTGGTTACACAATGTGTTTGCCATTCTCTGTGATAAGCCAACAAATATCAATGCAACGTCGAGCTTAGATAAGTACGATCGCAGTTTCTTACCTTCAATTCTGCGGCATCTTAATATAGATTTTGCGGCAAATATCTTCTGTGGGAAGAGCCTCGTCTCAGAAACGTGCCTAAGCCCACCTATCAAACCTATCAGTTCCTTCGAGGTTTATTATACATAGGTAGGTAGGTAGGTAGTTTAGGTAAGAAGTAATACCTTAGATACCAACCAAAGATTCCAGTTCGCGTGATGACCCCTTGCCGTTTCAGTCACTGTTCTCAGGAGAACTTGAGTTTTTACACTTCAATACGGGGTTGGCAGTGGAAGTTAGCTTTCATCATTTCCTCATTGATAAAGTAGTTGCATACCAGTCTGAAGAAGCACCGTACGAGTAATCATGGAAAGAAATTCAACTACTTTCCAAAATGGTACCGACACGCAAAAAACGATGGAGAATACAGTAGAGAGTATCGAGCAACGAGCTCCTACACCATCAAGGTTAGTTATTCCATTATAGTTCTTTTTAACTTATTCTAAGCCTTCAGCAATATTATGAGCGTAGCCTTTCGAAATCTGAGCGTCCACGCATTTGGTAGGCAAACGGACTACCAACGCACCGTTTCGAATTTCTTCGGCGCAGTCGCAGCAAACTGGGTTAGGAAGAGTCCAAGGTTTCGAATCGACATTCTGCATCAACTCCATGGAGTTGTCCCGAGTGGCGAAATGCTACTCGTACTTGGTAATCCAGGGAGCGGATGCACAACTATGTTGAAGGCTCTAGCAGGACAGACCTACGATATTTACATAGACGAGGAGGCAGCTATCAACTACCAAGGTAAGCATACCTTTTCATGCATTGGAATTATAGTATATCTAACTCTTTAGGGTTGTCGTCGAAACAAATGTTTACCGAGTTTCGAGGCAAAGGGACATATCAAGCTGAATTCGATGTCCATTTCCCTTCCTTGACTATGCGAGAGACCCTTGAATTCGCGTATAGAGCAAGGAGACCGCCGAAGTATTGGGAGCTCACAGAAGCTACTGTTGAAAATGATGTTCGCTGCTTGGGTCTATCTAAGTCCCTTGATACCAAGATGGGAAACGCCTATATTCCAGGGGTTAGTGGAGGTGAACGTAAGAGAACAAGTATCGCGGTATGTGTGACTACCCCTTATACGTTTACACCTTATGCATTCGCTAACAATCCATACATAGGAGATACTACTGGGGGATAGCGTCTTACAATGTTGGGACAATAGTACGCGAGGATTAGACAGCGCTAATGCTCTCGACTTTGTCAAAACGTTACGGCGACGTACGACAGAGAATCGCTCTGTTGCCATTGTGACCCTATATCAAGCAGGCGAGGATATATACAATGTAAGCACATCTGCCAAACATTGACTCAAGGTACCTATTCATGTATTCTAATGACATATAGCTTTTCGATAAAGTAATGGTACTACACGAGGGTCGACAAATCTATTTCGGATCTACCCGAAATGCGAAGAAATATTTCACCGATCTCGGATACATTCCTCCAGCCAGGTCTACCACTCCTGAATTTCTCACATCCGTCACACGACCTCTTGATTTGCGCCCCCAAACAAGGGACGGTATAGGATGGCTACCAAGAACCGCAGAAGACTTTGAGCAGCGATGGACGACATCCCCTGAATACAAAACGTTGCTAAACGAAATAGACACCTATAATGCAGTTTACCCCCTGGGAGATGAGAAGAACCTTCGAGTGATGCGTAGAGAACTCAAGGGGTTTGAAAACAAAAGGCTAGCATAAGTTAAGTCATACTTGGTTGTAGAATAAATTTGCTAACTCAACCTAGAACCCCCTACGCTCTTTCAATTCCAATGCAAATTGGATTGTGTGTAAATCGAGGATTTCTTCGTTTGCGCCACAATCTAGCAGTCCCAATATCCACCATCATGGGAAACTTCGTTACTTCTCTCATCCTTGGTAGCATGTTTTACAATATGAAAGAGGATACCGATAGTTTCTTTGGCCGAGGAGTGTTGCTGTTTTTCACCAGTCTTGTCAACACAACGTTGGCTGCCTTTGAGGTAAGACATCACTCCTATGATGTTACCGCGCATGCTCACTGTTGATACCTACTAGTCCGTGGCATTATGGGATGATCGCCCAATAATTGAGAAGCATGCTCAATACGGATTTTATCATCCCTTTACGGAAGCCATCGCCTCCTTTATCTGCGATCTACCTAATAAGCTTGTCCTCACGTTCGTTTTTAATTGCCCGCTTTATTTCCTAAGTAATCTTCGACGCACGCCTGGAGCATTCTTTACCTATTATCTCTTTGGTCTCATGTGCCTCCTCAATGGGTCTGTTATATACAGATCTATGGGGGCTATGTCACGGACTCTGGCTGGTTCCCAACCCCCTGGTGCCGTCCTAGTTGTTCTCTTAACCATCTACAGTGGATTTGTCGTGCCCTTCAAAGATATGCGTCCATGGCTCCAGTGGTTCACATATATCAATCCAGTCCATTATGCTTTTGAGGCCATGGTCATCAACGAGGTAAATACTGTATCTAGCTATCTCATTAACACATATTTGCCTTTGTTCGCTAATTAGGTACGCTTAGTTTTCTGGACGAGAATTTGCCTGTAACCAATTCTTCCCACAGCCGCATGATGACTCCTTGCCATTCATTTGCACTGCAGTCGGAGCTAGACAGGGGCAAACGTCTGTATCGGGAGATCACTACATTGCCGAACAATTTGGATTTGAAAGTAAAGACCTCTGGAGGTACGTTAAGATATCTGCCGAAATGGTCAATTGTTAATATGTATAACATACAGGGACCTGGGGATTTCGATTGCTCTCTTGGTCTTTTGTTCATTTGTTTATATTCTTGCTACAGAGTTCATAACCATGCTACCGCCAAGATCAGATGTTTTGCTTTTCCAGAAAGGACACATTCCCTCTAGCTCTACGAGTGACGACGAAGAGAAGGGTCGAGCTCCTCGAGACAATGCCAGAAGGTCAAAGTACGAAAAGAAGGACGACTATGATACACTCGAGAAAAGTGACGGTGCACACCTTCTTTGGAGTGGCCTCACTTACAAAATTAAAGTTGGGAAGGAGGAAAAGGTTATTTTAGACAATATAGACGGTTGGGTCAAGCCCGGAACCTTGACAGCACTCATGGTTGGTTTTTCTTCTTATGCTCTCTCCCCCCTCCGGACTCTTTGGTTCCAGGTTATTAACGCCTATTCTTTTGTTATCTTAGGGGTCATCCGGGGCCGGTAAGACGACTCTTTTAAACGTTCTTGCGGACCGAGTTTCTATTGGGGTTGTCACTGGCAGTAAAGTCGTCGATACCTGTTACCAGAATGTCGCCTTTTCTCGAAAGATTGGCTATGCCCAACAGGAGGACATACATCTTGAAACGGCATCTGTGCTAGAATCGCTTACGTTTAGCGCACTGCTGCGACAGCCAGATCATTATTCCAGAGAAGAAAAACTAGAATATGTCAATCATGTCATCGAGATGCTCGATATGCAAGCGTTTCAACATGCTGTAGTTGGTCAGCTTAACGTCGAGCAAAAGAAACGTGTCACAATTGGCACCGAACTAGCCGCACGACCGGAACTTCTTCTATTCCTTGACGAGCCAACGAGCGGCCTCGACAGTGATTCATCTTGGACTTTTTGCACTCTCCTACGACGGTTAACGGATAGCGGACAGGCAATCCTATGCACAATTCATCAGCCATCAAGTCCCATTCTTACCCTATTTGACAGACTGCTCTTCCTTAAGGAGGGTCACACGGCATATTTCGGTGAATTCGGACCTGAGTTTCGTACCCTGATTAGGTACTTTGAAAGCCACGGAGCCCGAAAATGCCTCCCGCATGAAAACCCCGCCGAGTGGATGATGGAAGTTACCAGCATGGATAAAGCCGGGCATTCGCTGGATTGGGGAGAGATTTGGGACAGATCTGCGGAATGCGCCGCTGTTAAGAACGAATACAATGAAATGAGGCAACGGTTATCTAAAGCCACGACAGTAAACACTCTTAGCGAAAACCGTGCCACTGAATTCGCAACGACCTTCTGGTACCAACTGGGTATCGTAACGAAAAGAGCCTTTCAGCATGATTGGAGATCTCCAGAATACCTCTATTCTAAGAGTCTTACTACATTCGGTTATGTAGGTATCTTCTGCATACGTTCAGAGTCACGCAGCTAATTTGAATAGGCATTCATCAATGGAGTGAGCTTCTGGGCATCGGGGACCACATCCCAAGATATCCAAAACCAAATCTTCTCTCTCTTCGTATTCGCCACCATTTTCGGGACGCATGTACAACTTATAATGGAACGATTCTACAACAGCCGAACACTATATGAGAACCGAGAGCGCCAGTCCCGAACATATTCGTGGCTCGTGTTCTTGATTTCGAACGTTATAGTTGAGCTCGTATCGCAAACTGTCATCAGCGTCATCGCGTATGTGTCGTGGTATTACCCAGTAGGCCTTTGGAGAAACGCGATCGCTCAGGATGAGCTCAACAGCCGCAGTGGTCTCATCTTCCTACTCATTTGGTCCATGCTGGTTTTATTCCAAACCCTCTCCCAAATGTTGATGACAATCATGCCCAATATTCCCACGGGGATTAACAACGGTAACTTGTTATTCATGCTGTCGTTGATATTTGCTGGGTAAGTGTTACCTACTCCCTTTCTTCTATCGCGAAGACTCAGCTATTAACATCTGCGCAGAGTCCTTGTGCCTCCCAGTGCCCTCCAGAACTTTTGGATCTTCATGTACCGAGCGACTCCGCTTTCGTATTACATGTCTGCCATTATGTCGACCGGCCTCTCAGGGGCAAATATTACATGTTCCGACAAAGACATACTTCAACTTGATCCTGCACCCGGTCAGTCTTGTGGTTCGTACAACATGACTTCCACGATATTATTTTCAGACCCCGAGGATTTAAAAGGATGTCGAGTTTGCATGTCGGGGAGCACTGATTCATTACTCGCAAACTTTGGTATATACTATCAGGACCGCTGGTGGCAATGGGGAGTCACCATAGTGTATAATGTCATCAATGTAATATTGGCGGTATTGCTATATTGGATGGTGCGGGTACCAAAGAAGCCGAGGAGGTAAACGTGGTTTAATACTTGCTTACATATATTCTATAATCGTGCCCCAAGGGTACTGCGCTCTAATTAAGGCGATGGTCAGCGACTAGGCTAGCGTAGTAGATCTTGAGTACCAATAGGAGGTTATTCCGACTCTTGTCTGCTTCTTGGATGGGAGAAATAATTATTAGCTAGGTACCTTAGGTATTAAGGAAATCCGAAAAATACGCTGAAATAGATTAGAAACACACGTGTTAGGAAGTCCTCGAGAAAAGTCCTTAATTAGGTACCTTGGCCGTTTTCCTAATGAAAGCGTAGTCTTAGGGTGTGATCGTTGAATATATGTAGGCGACCCTGGATAATACCTTGGAAGGTACCTAGGTACCTAGTCAAAGAGATCGAGAATAAATAAGGAAACGTAAATAGAATACGGACAGTAAAATCTCTCGCCTGCTATACAGATAGTCATTTCGAACGCCAGATCCATAACTGCCCCTCAGTAAATCAACAGAGACTTAGACATGCCGACTTAATCCTCCTTAAGTCTCGACATATCGCAATACAGTGTAGAAGGACCACCACTAGCAATTCTCCCGGAAGTAATTCAGATGTTCCGTGACAGTCTTACACTGGCGGTCGATCCAATATATATCGCCGTTAGCGATGTCCTGCAAGTCAGAATCAATCCACTCATAAAATCTGACACATTTGCCAACTGCAATAGCACCAAACTTGCGGTGTGTTCCTCTCACTCCGCCAAGATATATCCTGAGTTGACCAGCTGCTTCTAACCAAATATCATCTCTACTTTCTAAACCCGGAGCCTTGCATTCAACTATCAAGAATTTCTTCTCCAGCAATCTAGGTTCAAGAACAAAATGGGCGGCAAAAAGGTCAGCTTTGCCACCCCCCAATGTCATCTCAGGGCCAACGGAAAAGCACTGTCC
Organism: Daldinia sp. EC12; assembly: GCA_002120325.1. Lineage (NCBI taxonomy): Eukaryota > Fungi > Ascomycota > Sordariomycetes > Xylariales > Hypoxylaceae > Daldinia > Daldinia sp. EC12. Next base: position 109,999 of record KZ112988.1, read on the forward strand.
GCCTGGAAAACAAAGATGTAAAATATCGTCCCATACCCGAGAGGTTTCGCCTTCGGGTTTACCCTTTACTAGACGATTTTTAATCAGGGCTTCCATGTATGGCAAAGACTCGAGATACTAGATATCCATTAGTTAAAACCTTGGAACGTCTTCAAATTTGCCAAGGCTGAGTTAGGGCGAATGCCTTTTCCTTTGCTTCTTCATTACGATCCTTAGGTAAACCCATTGCCTTACACGTCGCGTAATATCAAGGTGGGTGGTATCATAGAGAGCACTAGCCGCCTATTTATTTCAAAAGTGTTGAAGTAGGGCTCGAGAATTTCCCATGCAGAGAAATCCTACGTGCGCATTGACTTGTTGATTAGGGGTATAACACACCGTTCCTTCTTTCTCTTCTTGTTCTGGAAGCCGGTAAGCCATTGTAATTGCGAGCGCTTTGGTAGGACAATGGAAGCGGTAACAAAAGTCTTCCTCTACCAGTGTTTGGAAGGTCGGATATGAAATTTTAGATCAATAATTAAGAGTACCTTATTTATGATATGTATGGGTATGGCGAACGAGAAGTAGATGTTCTATCAGCTATGTGATTTATTATCGTAGATTCTAGGAGAGCATAACTAACTTATATACTATCAAGTACTGGGCAATACGTATATGATTAACAGGACGCCACATACTATTCTAGCATTGACGAGTGTGATGAACGAGGCTCTGGAGTGTATCTCAGCCGACCTTGGAGGCAGCCCGAGAGTGGGCGGTTCACGAAACTCGATAATGCTACCCTCTACTGACGTAAGGAAGTAATCTATATCACTGTTATAGGCAATTATTACCAATTATTATTAGCCTTTAGATAACGAGGCTACACGAACGCGCATGTTGCTAAAGATATAACTAGAAAAAGGAAGTCGATAAGCCTTGGCATCGTAAAGCGCGCTTACGTAGGTACCTTAGTAGGTAGGTACTAAGGTAATTTATTGGTGCTCAGCTTATGAAACTGAGAAGAGATAGCAGCCGCAGCAAGAATAACTGCACTTCACCAATGCCTACCTGTACTACCACAACATGTACCTAAGCAATAGTACATGTAGGTAGGTAAGGTAGTAGGTTAGTAGGCAGCTCTTTCACCAAACAGAGATTGCCTCCTATCCGAATTGAACTGATAAATTAGCACGTGATATCAGGTATTAATTGCCCCACTACGGAATTTATTAGGAGGTGTACCTATTTCAGCAGGCTGTGCATTTCAAACTTACCTACCTACCTACCTACCTACATGCTTACATGCCTGCCTACATGCGGGCACTTTAACAGATAGATCAGATAAATCACTTCAATTACCTCAAATATCTAACCCTCTCATACCTAAGTCATATATATATATATATTTTTTTTCAAATTATATATTAATCCCAGGCTTGTATGAAGCAAATACCTCGACATTTTACCAATACTGAAAACCAAATTAATATGCCGATTACTTCTGTATCGTGTGTCCTTTGCGGCGCTCGAGTAGAGGATATATCTCACCCCATCCATTGGCTGCAATCCTTTCGCGTCGGTTAGTATACCGATTCCCCACAGTCTACTCAATTATTTAACCTTCTCCCTCACTCAGCTTATACCATCCTCGAAAACTGGGATGAAGCTCGTCTATCGGGAGTTGGACAGCGGCGACAATTTGAGGATGTTATCCCTTTGGACAAATCTGTTGATGCGGGTATTCCTGGTATTGACTACGAATCACCTGGAATCCAAATACGGCTTGTGGCTACACAATTCGGTGGCAAATATCCACCAAACCCTCCTCTGATACCGCAGCCTGCATGGGGGTTTGCTCTTCATTCCTCCTGCTTGGAAATCTTGTCTATTGCATCTCCTAGTTATGGGGGTCGCCTTGATATTCAAGCCATTTTTGATCTCTGTAGATCACAACCACTCAAACGTGGAATCCTCGATTGGGGCCATGATTACGAAGGGCTTATTGGTTTTCCTAGGGACGTTGATTTATTCTGTCCAGGAGAAGAGCCTGAATTGTCCCTCGCCCATCCTAAGACGAACGTATACACACACGACCCTCTAAATATCCCCGAACTACACCATATATTTACTGATAGAATCGAACTCTCCGCGCCGCATGACGAATGCGGTTGCCCTAAAGTGTCTGCTAATTACTGCAGCGGAAGCGACCCTCTAAACAATCTGCCAACCGAAATCTTACACATGATTCTCATTTGGATGGATTCAAAAGACGTAGCTAATCTCAGACTAGCCTCTCGAGTGTGTGCGTCTCTTGTCTTACCGGAAATATTCTGGAGGTCCCGTTTCTGGGAAGGGAGAGAATTTGAATACGTCTTCGAAGAAAACACGACCGGCTCAGCTGATAGAGACTGGAGGCAGCTTTTCCATAAGGTTAAATCATTAGCTGCCTTGCCGCATATGGCAAATAGGAAACGAGTTTGGTTCCTAGCCCGTCACCTATCTAGCCTTATTGATCGTAGGCAAAGCTATAACGCGTGTAATGGCGTAAAAATCCGCACATTATTTGAACCTGACGGCGTACTTGACTCTGCCCAGTGGGTTACAGCAGGACCTACTCTTTTCAGACCGACTGAGGCATTCAGGGCCGGGGCGAGGTCGCTATATGACAGAAAGATAACACTAAGAACTCCATTGAAATGCATATACGTGTCAACCATGAGAATAAAGAGCAAAAACTACGTTACTGGAATTCGATTTGCCTATGACGATGACCAGAGCACTCTGTTCGGATATTGTAAAACTGGTGATGGGACCACGCCTACTTGGGAGAATCTTCAGCAGGCGACGACGTTGGTTGGGTTTCATGTTGCTTTTGACAGTAAAGGGATTCGGGGAATTCGATTTTTATCTGCCTCGGGAGAGCTCTCAGGTTGGATAGGTGATCGGGAAGATCTTTCTCAAAGGATCCTTGTTCTACCCACACACCTACCACCACAAGACCTTAAAGGTGGATTTGATGTAAGATCTTTTTTTTTTTCTTTTTCTTTATGATTTTTATCTCAAATATATAAATCCTCTAACAGCTTCTATAGGCTCTAAAATTGGTCTCCCTATCCATTTCTGGTGGAGAGGATACGTCAGTAGCTACTCCTTTAAGCCCTCATCATCACTCTCTGGCCTTACGAGAGAATTCCATATGGCATGGCAGTATCCCCCCTAAGGAATTGTCGTTCCTGGGGCCTCATAAGACGCTTGAGCGGAACTACAGAGACAGTTTGCCATTTTCCCTCATACTTTTTGGGGGGGTTGACGGGACACAGCTGCCACATCTGACTGGCATAACTGTCTGGGTGGTCGATAATACACAATCAGGTGTATATGCTGATCGCACTCATATTTGGGGTATAGAATTCTCCTTGAACAGTCCAACCGACGGTAGATCTTCGATCTTACTTGGTCAAATCCCCGATGCGGAGTTGTCTACCTCGGATGTTTATCATATGGATCTCGAGTCTAGTCTCGGTGAACGCATTACGGGTTTGGAAGCTTTTTATGAGGATCCCGCTTTCATATTCGGCCTAAAGGTGAGGTAATATGTCCTTTTAAGACGGTAGGTATTTGCTAATAATATTCAAGTTCTGTACCAACCGCGGCCGCGCTATCGAGTTTCCTCCTGCTTGCACCGACCAGCTACCTAGAGACGAATATTTCTCTGACGTACTTAAACCAGAGGGCGGGACCATTGTTGGCATATATGCCGTATTGGTGAGTTTATCTATGCCCTCAACGTTTTTCATAATCTCCCACTAATGGCTATCCCATCAAAAGAAACACGATGATGTTTTTAGATCTATAGGGGTTGCATATATCCCTTCTCATTAAATCTTTGTTTTTTTTTTTTCTGGCTTTGAAACTCTCTGGCCAAGCCAGTCTATGCAGTTAGGTACTACAGGCATTCATTGGGAGGCGGACAGGCTGTATAGATTTTTTATGGCAATGCTTTAAGGAGCGAACAATCAAGTCGCTCATAGTAGAAAATCAGCCCACGACTTACGATATTGTTTTAAAAATACCAAAGGTAAATCAGTCCATCTCTACAATTTGCAGTACTTAGAGTAGAGTAATTACGTTATCTTCCACATTGTATTCCACCGGATATGTAACGCTATATTTGATCTATCCATCAATAGGAAGCGTTTTTACGATCCCCGCAAATTGGAAAATGTCCGTTTCAACTCCGACATGGATATAGCTGTCGCTTGGGACAGCACTAGACCTCGTTAAGCCGTACCCCTGAGCTAATGCGTGAAATTGCAGGGACCCCTAGCATTCAATGGGGGCTGAATAACGCTGTAATATCTGAGAGCACCTTTCCCCCCCTGCCGCTACAGTGACTGCGGATGTTGCTGTAAGGGGCACATTTTCAACTCTTCGTTCTCGAAGAATATTTGAAGTGCTGCTGATAGGCTATCACATTGTATAAAACGTGAAATATACATATAAGTAGCATCATATTGCCTTAATTATATCTCTTACTTACTATGTATTGCTGCCCCCCTCTTGTCGCATCTCTTCGCAATCAGAGTAGCCAAGACTCCGTTAGGATAAGACAGGGGAAAGAAATCCCTGCTGGTGTCACATAGTCATACAGAAAGACCTCAAGCTTTGCCGGGACGAGATAGACTCTGGCCGATCTTGGTGTTTGTATTCATACGCTAAGTTAAACAAGGGTCGCCAAGGTATGATAGGATCCTGCGGAGGTGGGTATCATTCAACGATAGTATGTCGGGGTATTCAAGTTGAACGTGAGATAAAAAAGCTGCGACGCCTCAGGACCGATGCTATTTACCCCGGAAATTTGTGATGTAAACTTCTCTTGCCAGTCTCTTCTCTCCGATATTTATCTGTTAATTCTACCCTACCACGTCGACTAATCCCTTGTTAACTTTCATCGCCGGCCGAAGAAAATAAACCATACGCTCTTTTACGTGGAAATATATATATATCGATAAACAACAATCTCCTTTCAAAATGCAGTTCAAGACCCTCGCCATTGCTCTTTTCGCCGCTGCGGTCACCGCCGAGAGCGTACAAGAACTCGTCTCGCAGATTCCGTCCTGCGCGAAGCCGTGCTTAGACAGCGCCTCGACTAAGATCGGCTGCTCGACTACTGACAACAAGTGTCAGTGCAGCAAGATCGATGACCTAACCAAGGAGGCCATAACCTGTGTGTCGACCTCTTGCGATACCGATGATCTGACCAGTATGTTGGCTCCTTATCCCCCAATGTCTTGAATCCTGGCTGGCAAAGAAGACAATCGCTAATGGAGAGATAGAAACGACAAAGCTTTCAGGGGAAATCTGCGCATCTGTTGCGGTTGATGCTGGTGGTGCTGCCGTTTCTTCCCTCATTTCAAGTGCTAGCGCTGCCGCGACTTCTGCGATCGGCTCAGTTGTCTTCGGTTCAGCTACCGATGCGGCTTCGACCCCGACTGCGACTCCCGGAGCCGGTAATCGGGCCGCTGCTGGTCTTGGTTTCGCTGCGGCTATGGCTGCGTTAGCTCTATGAATAGGTCGCGTAGTATGGTGTGGTCAATAATAAAGTTCTTGTAGCATTTTTGAAGAGCTCCAAATCGTTTAAATATGAATCGATGAGAGAGGTTCGAAGGTTAAAACTTCAATTGATAGTTTCTAATTACCATCGGCATTTACTCTTCTAAGGTCGCGTTTATGATAGTTGATAAATATCGATCTATACAATATATGATCAGTTACATCTGTCGTGAGATCAGAATTCTAATGTGTGCCATCCCCAGGGGTATGCTTCGCAGCTGCGGTGTATATCATGCGAGTCCAAATTTACCAAGAGCACCATCTTCGCCGCTATCAAACTGGCTCTGTAGGCCGTCTAGTGCCGCAAAGTGTGCTGCAAACTCATAGCCTTTTATTCTCAACCTTTCTGTTTGCTTCCAATCCCAATCACCATGTCCAGCCTTAATCTCGGCCTCCGTAGCATGATGGCCGGTGATCAGATGAGATGGCGGGGCCATTCCGCTCTCCATAGTGGTCCAACCGTCAGGTCTCTCCGGTAGCATTCCACTGGCGTCGATAAGAACAGCAGGGTGTACTGTTAGTCGTCCGATCTTGAACACGTACTTGCTGATAGCTGTAGCATGTATTTTCTTCTCCCAATCCTGAGGTTCTCCCTTCTCCTTCCTCGTCGCGCCAAAATTCCCCTCGTCCCAGGATCGTGGTTTGACGGCACCACGCTCAACGAAATGTGTGACGATATAGAGCCACTTGCGGTCCCAACTTAGTACACGGGACCACATCTCGTACTTTTGATACGGCTTCAACTCCTTCTTAAAGCTACATTGCACGGCGCCAAGCATAACTCCGAATGTGCCCTTCGCTGGTTTCGAAGGGTCCGACGGATCCATAACAAGCCGTGTTGAGGCATTATTAGCAAGATCGCGGCACCCGCGCGCAAATAAGTGTGAGACTAGCTGGGAACGGCTGACATCGAGATCAGCGAAGTATGTCGAGTTGGACTTGTGGATGTTGTAATCGACTTCGAGCAGCGAGACATGAGAGGGTGTAATTACTGGGTGAAAGAGTTGGTCGGGAGTATGCGAATGAAAGCGCCTAAAGCCCATATGCGTAATCATGGCGCCAAAAACGCGGAACTGCCAAGTTTTCTATCAGTACGTGCCACATCATATGCAATATAGAACGGGTTGGTAAGGTATAACGTACAGTCCAAGCAAAGGGTAGGCTCTTCCAATTAACAAGCACGATTACTAAGGCTACAACACGACTTGTTTTACCAGGGCCTGTGAAGAAAGACTCGAGCATTGCCAACACGTTTCCTTTATAAGCTCCATAAGCGATAGCTGGTACGAGTATCGGTCCCGCGACCTTCAGCACTCTATTAGCTGCACCGGCAGCAGACGCCATGATTTCTATTTATTGTTTAGGTATCTTATCCGATCTAGTTATTGTACGACCGCTGATGGTAGCCGCCAGTTGCGTCCTAAGGAACCCGAGTAGCAGTATGATAAGGGCGATTCCCCAGAGAGGTACAGATCGTAGATGGCAAAGGATCGTGTTCGTGCACTTTGCGACAAGGCCGGTATTATTCGATGCGAAAGGCATTCGATTAGGGGGAAACTAAATATCCGACCTAGGAAAAATGAATAGGAATTAAAGTCTAAAAACCCCGCGACGTCTCCATTCCGGACCAATTCTTGTATGTACTAGTACAGAACAATTAGAAAGAAGGAAAGAAGTGTACCAAGGTAGCGAATAAAGATTGTTAAGATTAAAAAGTTGCAATGACGAAGAAAGTGGGGACTAGATGAAGCCGACTAATCGCCACCTTGTATTTTCAGCTTACTAAGTACTGGAGGTCACCCCAAAGGCTGACTTGAACCTTAAGTTTTACGTTTTTAAGTTCGTCAAATTTATCTCAGTAAGCTCAGACCACATTTTGCGTTCGTCTTTTTCATTTTTTTTATACCCTTTTTACCATAAGCTTTTTTGATTAATTATATATTTTAAAAAAAATAAAAATATTTAAACGAAAATGTAATTTAAAAATCAAATATGCGAAATTAATTTTTTTTTAATTAAAAAATAATTTAAAATTAAATGAATTTATTAAATAAAATATTATAATAAATAAATAATATATTAAAATAATTATTAATATAATTATAAATTTAAAAAAAACGTTATGTAATAATTTTTTATATAATAAAAATTACGGTTATAATTTTATCGTAATAATTACATTTTAAATAAAAAATCATAATTTTTTAAAATTTATTATTTAATAACGTAAAATTATATAAAATTTAAAAAAAATTAAAAATAATAATAAATCATTATTTTATTTTATAATAATAAAATATTAATAATTTTCGGATATTATTATAAAAATATACATTTAAATATATAAGATTTTTTAATAAAAATATAAACGTATAATTTTTAACGTTTTTACGTTAAAATTTATAATATAATAATATAACGTTATATTTAATTAAAAAAAAAAATATAAAAATTCGGAAATTATTTATTTAACTTTAAATAATAAAATAAAAATTATTTTTAATATTATTATTAATTATTTAATATATCGTTAATATAATAATAAAAATATATATATAAAACCTTTTTTTTTTACATGAAATTTTTAAACTTTATTCAACCAACTACGCTTTCGGTACGAACATACGGACTAGCAGTCCGGTGGCGCAACCACTTTAGGTGGCTGATGAGGTTTGAGAACATTAAGATAACGTTAAATGTCATCAACCGTTTACATTATTAATCATTAACGTATATAATTAAAAAAAATTAAAAATTATTAATAATAAATTTTATTAAATTTTATTTATTTTTATTTATTTTTATTAAATAATTATTAATAATATATATATAATAAAAATAATAAATAATATAAAAATATTAAAAAATTATATTAAATTAATTATATTTTAATATTTATTTATTTATATATAATTATAAATTAAATAATATATTAAAAAAATATTAAAATTAATTATATTATTTATTTATTTATTTATGTATTTATTTATTTATTTATTTATTTATTTATTTATTTATTTATTTATTTATTTATTTATTTATTTATTTATTTATTTATTTATTTATTTATTTAT
>KZ112989.1:2477-108321 GCA_002120325.1 Daldinia sp. EC12
CTATATATTTATAATTAAATTAAAAATAAAACAAATTACATATATAAAATTAATCGTTAATTTTACCATTATTATTTCATTTATTATTTTATTTTAATTTATTTTTTATTATATGTATAAATTTGGTTTTTTAATATTAATTAATATTTATTTAATTAAATAAATATAATATTTATTTAAATAAATATAAATTAATTAAAATTTAATTTTAAAAAAAATAAATTTTAAATAATCGATTAAAAATGTATTGTTTTAACGATTAAATTATTACGTAAAATTTTTTATTTAATTAAATTACGAATATATTATTTTAACGATTAAATTATTATAAAAAATTTTTTAATTAATTTTACGGTTTTTATTATTTTAAAAATTTTTAAAATTTTATTTAAAAATTTATAACGTTTATATTTATCACGTACGAAAAAATTAATATTATAATAATTATTATAATTTATAATTTAAATTTGTAAATTAATAATAATAATCGTTACATAAATAATTTTTTTTTAAAATTTTAAAAATTAATTTTTTTATTAAATTCGTTAATTATTTATTTATTTACTCATTTATTTATTTTTATTTTAATAAATTTTATATTTTCATACGATATAAAAAAATTTAAAATAATGTATTTAAAAATTATATCGTTAATAAATATAAAACCATTACGAATTTCAAATTAAATATTATAAAATTCGAATTAATCATTAATAAAAAAACGTTTAATATATCGTTTTTAAAACGTTTTTTATGGTTAAACGATTTTTTTATTTATTAAAATATTATTACATTTATAATTTATAATTATCAATTATTTATATTACTACGGAATTTATTATAATAATTTCAATTATTATAACGTTAAAAAATTAATAAAATTTATTAAATTTTAAAAAATTTCGAAATTATTTAAATTTAAAATAATTATTATTAATATAATTATTAATTAAAATTTAATAATTTGAAAATTAACGAATTAATAAAAAATAAAAAATTATAAAAAAATAATATTAATTTATAAAAACGATTATAAAAAACGATATAAAAATATAAAAATGATTAAAAAAAATATAAAATTTTAAAAATAAAATTTTAAAAATAATTAAAATATAAACACGTGTCACGTAAAAAAAAAATATAATTAATATTAAAATAATAATTACATGTTCGTATAACATGTAATACGTAAAACTCGTGTTTTATATTTAATAAAAATTTTTTTTATATATTTATAATTAAATTAAAAATAAAATAAATTATATATATAAAATTAATTATTAATTTTATTATTGTTATTTTATTTATTATTTTATTTTAATTCGTTTTTTATTTTTATTATATATATAAATTTAATTTTTTAATAATATATTTAAATATAAAATTATAATAAAATAATTATTTTTTTTAATTTAAATTTTTATTAAATTTTTATATAATATTTATTAAATTTTTATATAATATTTATTAAATTTTTATATAATATTTATTAATTATTTTATTAATTATTTTATATAATTTTTATTTATTTTTTATAATAATTTTTTATTTTAAATAATTTAAAATTTTATAATTTTATTATAAATAAATTAAATAAATTAAATAAATTAAATAAATTAAATAAATTAAATAAATTAAATAAATTAAATAAATTAAATAAATTAAATAAATTAAATNAATTAAATAAATTAAATAAATTAAATAAATTAAATAAATTAAATAAATTAAATAAATTAAATAAATTAAATAAATTAAATAAATTAAATAAATTATTATTTTTTATTTTTCATTTTTTCATTTTTATTTTTTACATTTTTATTTTTTATACGCATAATGTAATGCGATGGCTTGTACTTATATACTTACTATGGCGTTGTGGTTGGACCTGCATTAGCGCCCCATAAGCCCCTCACTAGCCACAATCACTTTTGGACCAATCACAACTTTCCATCTTCCACCCTGACACATATCCTTAAGTTAAAACTTAAGGCATTAAGTTAAAACTTAAGGCAAAGCTAACAGATTAGAGAATGATGTAAGCACACACTAATACCTACACCATCTTATACTTGGGTACTTTCATGACACTACATGTATTAGGTAGCATGGAAGCTGCAGCATATGCCAATTATGTAACAGTTTCACAAGAGGCAACTTTCTTCTCTTCTCCAAAGTCTTCTCCGTTTCTTTCATCCCACGCTCAAAGCCTCTCTTCTTTCCAAGGGTATTCCTGCACAAACACCCTTGCGACATCTTGAATCAGCCGACCGGAAGATCTTGTAAGCCTTATTAGTGCGGCAATGCCCGACAAAACTTACCAACCGCCGGCATCGGGTTCTTTCAAGAGCTACCTGCCTACTCAACGAAAACTACCTATCAACTATCAACTTGTTTCAATTTCTCAACGCTCACCCACACTATTTATAAAATACTGCTATTGCTACTAATAGGTAACTAGTGCATTACTACCATCTGATAGGTAATCCGGCCTGTCTAGATCTAGATTCATCCCACATGATCGCACTCCACGGAAAACCAATGGCGCCATATCACCCGCAGGTGAAGAGTGGCATGTGCCAATTTTCCATTTTATTAATCACCACATAACAAGATGAAGAAGTTGTCTATACTCAGAACAACGCCAAAAAAAAATATTGGTTCGCCTACTACCAACATATACAAGCCACATAATCCTTAAACAACGCTTTTCACATCTAATAACCATGATAATACGATTAATCAGTTACCAATACAAATTTGAATTGCTATGGATTAACTTGATCGTTTTTGTACTGGGTTATTACAACATTGGTCTTGGATTTATATTGTAAAGCTTCCACAGGGGGAAAGTATTACAAGTTACAGCATGTTGCTCCATAAGTACACCACTTGTTTTACGTTTTTCAGGTACTCTTATTATACTCCTCGGTCAAGAAACGTCGGGTTGTTTATTCCCCCTTCTCAGAGAATTAAATTGGTAAGTGTAACTGATCCATTATTAATACCTGACTCTTGTTGGATCCGCCTTTCCGAAACCTTGATGGTCCCGGGAAGAGTTTGGTCTAATGAATTAAAAACGTTTTCTCTTTATAAGTCACAACCTTTCCCACTTCCTTAGCCTTTATTTATTTCCTTCCTTAAAAAGCATCTCTGCTTCAGCCCTAAACCTTTCTATCACCAACTCTTAGAACAGTCACATGCTCACAACCCAACAGTTGTTTCGCACGGCTGAGGAGTATTACAGGATAGATCTGTATACTCCTTGCGTCAGGAATTAGACTTTTCTAATAGTTTAAATACTTGAATTTACTTCACACTATCTAGGTATCTATTAACTACTGGATTGGTTCTTGATCCGTCAAGTACCACAAATTCGCCACAAGGTCAATTTAGTATATTATCTTCAAGAAACAACTACGCCGACGTGATGAGACCTCCTATTCCAGTATTATCCGAGTATGGAATCTCGCCAAAGTATGGTTTCTTACCTGACGTCTTGCCTTTAACAAGGCTACCGGACCCTTACTATAACAAGTGGGAGTCTATCGGCGCCAATCTTCAGGGCTTGATTCTTAGCAAGCGGCTCCGAGGAGTTATCGACCGTCTCCCAGTTCTCTCCACCGTCGGTCTGGAACACGACGCAGAATGGAGGAGAGCCTACATGCTCCTCACCTTCTTTGCTCACGGCTATATCTGGGGAGGTGACACTCCTTGTGATCGCGTGCCGCCGAGTATCTCTGTTCCCTTGCTGGATATCTGCCAACACCTCGAGATTCCACCTGTCTCTACCTACGCCGCCTCGGTGCTGTGGAATTTCAAGCCCCTCTTCATTGACGAAGAGATCGATGATCTTGACAACCTCTCCACCCTGGTCACTTTTACTGGGTCTCTTGACGAGTCTTGGTTCTACCTGGTCTCGGTCGCCATTGAAGCCCGTGGTGGCCCCATTATTCCTCTGATGCTAACTGCAGTTGCTGCTGCTCGGCAAGGCGATAGCGTAACCGTAACACGTTGCCTACAGGCCTTCGCCGAGCGCCTCGATGACCTCGGCGAACTGTTGCGTCGCATGCATGAAAGCTGCGACCCAGGCTTCTTCTACCGTCGCATTCGCACGTTCCTTGCCGGTAGCAAGAATATGGCCGAGGCAGGCCTGCCGCGTGGTGTGATGTATGATGATGGCTCAGGAAAATCCGAGTACGTGCAATACAGCGGACCTAGCAACGCCCAAAGCAGCTTGATCCAATTCTTTGATATTATTCTTGGCGTCGAGCATCGTCCCACCGGTGAGAAGCCTGATCCGTCGTCCGAGTCGGAACGCGAAGGGCGAAGCCGTGCGCCCAAGCACAATTTCATTCAGGACATGCGCCGTTATATGCCGGGACCACATGCGCGCTTCTTAAACGACGTCGGAGCCGTTGCTAATATTCGCGAATTTGTCGAGAGCCGTGCCGCCTCCGACCGTCCCCTAAGCATCGCCTACGACGCGTGCCTATCCATGCTCCGCGCATTCCGCGATATCCACATTGCTATTGTTACACGCTATATCGTCTTACCGTCTCGAGAGAATCGAGCACGAAGCCGATCTCGCAGTCCCGAAGCTATCAGAAACAGAGTCAACCTAGCCACGGCTTCTAAAAATGAGGCGCACAAGAAGGTTAAAGGAACCGGTGGCACTGCCCTGATCCCTTTTCTTAAGCAGGCTCGCGACGAAACGGGTGAGCCCTCCATCGAGACTTGGGCTAGAAAGTTTATGAGTCGGCAAACGAAGGTGTCGGGTCAAAACGACTTCTTCCTCGGAAAAGACGAGAAGTCAGAAGCACTGGATGAACCGGTTGTTGAGCACGGCCTTGCTGGGACTTGGAGTATGGATGAAGAGATGGGAGGCATCTGTAACTACTGAAATGTAGTAGCGGCCGAGTTACTTTTACATAGCGTCATATTGATGTAGAGCATCTTGTATAAAGATATTCTACCCTAGTCTATAGCCTTTTTGAACCTTGTGAAAAACCATTTAGAAGCAATGCGGCTGGATAAGCATTTAGTACTCCAAATTTGCAAAATCAAGCACGACAAAGGTATTTAAGCTAGGTACAAGTACCTAGGTGGTTATAATCTAAGTACGAAAAGTATCTTTCTCATAAGACAGATTTATGCCCCTGAATACTTTCTTATTGATACTTCAACCGACCCAAGTCTTTCATTCCCTCTGTTCTATCTCTACTCTCGTTTCAGCAAGATACTATACAAGTGCCCGACATCATTATCGCGATAGCATACGCGAGAGCAGTATTAATGCTTACTGCGCTGGCGCTGCTGGGAATACGGGAGGCGCACACGTTGTGCGAACTACCGAACTTGTAGTTGGTAGGGAGGAATTTCAACATATCATATGAGAAGATTTGCAGCATCCACTCGGTCTCAACAAGTGCCATATAGAAGAAGTTTACCGTCATATACTAGGTAGAGAGAGACGGAAGTTAGAACCATAGCATTCGATTTTGACTTGCTTGTCACATATCATCATCTTAGAGTCTGTGTGAATAGGTGGTAGTGACAAGTAATTCCAGTGTACCTAGTCCCCATTGGTACATAAATATACCTGGCTCGCTTTCTTCTGACTCAGGGGTCCAACACAGACCAATGATGGAATGATCAAAAGAATATGACTAATATCTCTCATATGTATATAATCATGAAGACACACCAATAAGGCTTGTTATATCTATATTAAAACAAGTATCCCACCAGTTCTACGATCTATTTTCCCGTACATGCCAGCTCGCTTAAATCAAGTTTATTCCCAAGCATTTCCAATCTCCCTCTAATGACATTGTTTAAAGAAGAAACAAAGTTTCGAACGCCCCTAGTTACCATTTCAAAACCTTTTGAGGGAAGAACTCATCAATAAGCTCCAAGTAATACGGCTTCAGCTCCTCTACATCTGGAACCTTATCACTCTTGCTGTATAAATCGTATGGGTTAAACGCTCGCACGGCGCGTAGCATATCCTCGTCATGCTCATCCATTAATTCGCGGTACGCGTTTTCCTATAATCGGTTAGTCGTCGTTCAAGAGAAATTGGATATAGAGAAACAATGAAGATTACATACCTTGTGCCAAGGGTAAAATGAATGATACCGAATCATAGCCAGTGCCTCAGGTGGCAGTGTTGATTGGTCCTTGACCACATGGTATAGGTACTCGTCATGACCCCACGACAGCATCACGTTATCTAGTCCGCAGCCTGGTGAGTATATACCGAACTTGGTGCTGTAAATAGGATCGCGGGAATCTGGGTTTGCAGCGAAAGTATCGGGGTATATGATACGCTTGTCGAAGGCGCAGCCAACGGGGAACGTGTCGCCGACAACATCCCATTGGCCTTCAGAGCCATAGAAGTAGAGAAGCTTGCCAAGGTCATGGATCAGGCCAGTAACCTGCATCCAGCGCGGCTTGCCGTCTTTTCGGATTGCCTCAGCAGACTGGAGCAAGTGCTGGATCTGGGATAAACTTGTGTCCGGGTCGGACTCGTCGATCAATGTGTTAAGCTTCTCAATGGCCTGCCATACTGTCATCTCCTCTCGCCGCCGTGTCTTAAAGTCATTTCGTGCCTTCAGGTTATACGCCACCGTCTGCTTTGCGTGCTGCTCCCGATAAAAGTTCTGCACACGGTCGCAGGCTTCTTCGTATTGTCTGAATTGAGTCTTATCTTTGGCTGAGTCAAATTGGGAGTCATCATCGAACTTGATTCGACTCTGGCCCTTTAGCACGTTGACTGCGTCGATTTGATCCGACGTTTCCTCAAGCTCAAGTCCGTTACGACTTGTAGTGTCGTCAACTAAGATGCCCGGTGCCATTATTCGTGAGGTTAATACGATAATCAATAACAAAAAATAGGGAGCAAAAAGGGGGGTATCTCTTCGAATGTAGAAAACGGTTGAAAACAAAGATATCAAGTGCTTTGAATAGATGGGCAAGAATTTTCTTGAGACGTCGTCGCCTTCGACTAGTTTATGTACTCTGAGCTTCGTGTAAGTGGTAAAGGTCCCCACATAAGGTTTATGTAGGGTCCAATCTATATGAGGAGAAAATCGCCGAGCATAGCTATATTGAGCTGACTAGCGAAGGCGGCGATCTCCCGTGGGGGAAATCAGGTACGCCTCCCTTGCGGAACGAGATCCGCGAAGCAGCTACCCCTTCCTTTGCGAAAAAGGTAAAATCGACCGATCCCCAGATGCAAAGTTATCTCATTCACTTGGACTGCCCCAGATGGATTAACGTCATTTGGACGTCACTCGGTATTTATAGCCATAGATCTCATTATATTCCCCGCGTCGAATAGCGTGGCATATGGACCTGACCAAGTTTGGTAATCTGAGGCGATGCTGAGCGTTCCTCGGTCCACTTTGTAACCCGCTCAAATTCTCGTATACCATGTCTTCGCTTGGTAATGAAATTGATTGAATTCGGTAGTGTTTTTATTCGCCATTTTCTGGTAGCCAGCCCCACGCCCTCATTAGTTGCTGCTGTATTGATGCAGTTGGTCGGGCGTGGTCTGCCTCTGTTTTCCTCAAAATATCTAGCAAAGCTTCCTGGTCGGACCGTTCGCCAAATTGATCGCCAACTGTAACTCGTATTAGCTCAACGTTATTGCCGACGAATTAGGTTCTTCCATACACATAGCGATACCCATGCAAGCCGTGAACATTCCCGGCGGCGTCCACTGGTTGCATATTCCGATACCACAGAGCTCCCTTACAAGATTCTCAATCCGGTGCTATCTTCGCGTAAGTATATGATGGAAATCTTCCCCAATGGAACATACACTTACTGTCATTTGTTTTACAGCTGCTCGGCGATTTGTGCCTACTTTAGGTATCGAGGGATCGAATTGGGTCAAGAACAGCTGTGCAAGAATATGATGTTGTATCCCGATAACTGGCAGGTTAGCTTCTATGTCATACATGTATGTACCTAGTTAAGCATTTTTGGGAAACTTGAACGCCCTACCGTGACAACCTGATCCGTGCCATATTTCTGGAAAAGCCGAGGATGCCGTACGTCCCTGGTAAAAGAACGGGTTGAATGACGGGGGACGAGTGCTAGCCCACTTTTTGCAAGCTTCGTCTAAGGCTCTCCAATGGCCAGTAGTCAGTGTGTTATTACCGAAGCAAAGATTAAGGACGTCGGCAAGAAGCACGATCGCCCGATTTGACCAAGTGTAGTCGTCGGCAGGTTCGAATGACCGGTCCACTACGAAGTGATCTAAAGAGACCTTAACAGGCTGCTGCGTAATTACCGCGATGTAAATCTCCTGTCGTAGCCCTACCCAAAACGAAGCTGCACTGAGACTCCCTGGACCCATGTATTGGTCGCCGACATTGACGAAGGCATGAATTCCAAGTAGGTGACTGTAAGTGTCCTGACCCGTCGTTGGGACTATCTATTTATTAGCCGCCTACTCTTAGGAATAATCTAGGCTAGTATCATCTTACCATCCATCTCCTCAAGCATACGCAAGATAATAGTCGCCGCGAACAAATTCTCATCGGACACCGTCGAGGCATGATTAAGCATGGGGATAAGGTATCTGAGACATTCATCGTGATATCTATTCGAAGCCAACGGATCAAAATCCGTCGTATGACTTAAATGTCTCGCAGCTATGGCGAAAATGGCGTTTAGGAGCATATAACATTCGGCAGCGCGCTCTGGAACTACCAGCTCGAAATGCCGATGTGGATCGCACAAGTCCAACTGCTGCGGTTAGAATTTTGAACCATTAAGAGTAGCTACTGCGACGCATATCTTTTGACTTACACAAATAGCCAATTTTTGGATGTAGTGCCGGAATAAAAGTGCCTCTGTCCGATCCTTGAGTGGCAGACTCGATGCATTGTGCAAATTAGGTGTTATAATGCTTTCATCAAGGGGTATACGCCTGCTCTCTATATCTACGGGCGGCAGAACGTAAGAGCTCGTAGATTTGGGTCCTGGAATAGGCCTCTGAGTGTGAAGCCCAGAGATTGATGTACCCCCATTTGGAAATCTCCCATTGCTTTTCGGTATACCTTGTAGTTGAACATCATCTACTGGATGACCTTCTACCCTGCTGTACTCTGTTGGGTTAGGAATGACTGGAGGTGTGACACTAGAGGAAGTCGATTCTTGCTGCCAATTATGACTTTCTCCCGTATGAAACTCATATTGAGCACTATCTTCTTCTGGGGCTCCTATGGTTAAGCCTCGTCGTTCATCAACGTAGATTACTTGGTATGAATTAGCTAGACGAATTTGCATCGTCCCATGTGACAACCCAAACTTACACTTTTTCGGCGGCTTAAGCCATCTTTGGTTTCTCTTAAACGTGTCTACGGGAATGAGGTTTAGCTTAGAACGAATAGGACCTTTCATTTATCATACCTTTACTAGGCTTGAACTTGAAGCCTAGTTTACATTCGCGACCTGCTCGGACGCAACGACCGCATCTTGGAACCGAGCGATCGCCTACTCATTCAAAGTGATTAGTTCCACCAGTCCGAATGTATAACAAGTATATCCACGGCAACTTACATTTTAGATGATATTCACGGCATGTAACGCTGTTCGCCAAGCCCGTGTCAGCAATCAACTAGCTCTCAGGTGAGATATAAGTGGATAAGAACGGGATGAAATTCAGCTGGAAAGCGAGCACCGGTCTCGGCGTAGCCTAGGTGTTTCTATGGGGAAAAGCAGATAAATAAATCGTACCATGGTGTAGCGAGCAGCTCGATCCGCTCTGGTGAGGGCATTCGCAACGTCGTCGGTTCTACGGCTTTCTATATTTACTCGGTGTAATTCGGTCAATGTTACCGATAAATAGATCCAAGGACCCAGCTGCGAAAGGATCATCTGATAAAGACGGGCAAAACCGCCGAGCGGGAGACGTGGATGGTCTAAAGTAGTACAGATAGACCCGGTCCATGGGACACCGAAGCCCAGACCCAATTGGCCGGCTAGGTGTTTCGCCATTGGACCGTCTCCCGAATAACGGACCTAGACGGGGCCCACGAGGTCTCGTTCGTGTAGCACGCCCACATGCGCTTAGCTGGTGTGGATAGGTGGATGCAGTCGTGATACCCCCGTGCATATACAACAACAGGATAAAACTAAGCTAGCTGACCATTATGTGAAAGCAGTCTGGCCAATCGACTCCCCAGATGACGGTCCTAGGTGAGCCAGGAGTCCAAGTTATTAGACCGGTCAGGGATATTCAATTAGGATTCGAGAATTCCAACTTCCAAGTGCTTCTTCCCCGCAACTTTCTCTCCACCATTAAGAGCGGATCGAAAAGAAAAATGCAACTAGACTAAACCCCTTATGGTGTATAGCGACCTGCCTCGGTATTGCTAGCGCGTTACTTTCCCGACTACTGTTAAGGTTAGTTAGACGGCTAGAATATTCCTTTGTTTATATTTTCCCCAAGATAAAAAGGTGCTTGAAGGAAGTCCAATCGAGACGACGGAACTGCTCGCACTGTCGCGCAGCATATTATATCACGTCGGTGGGCATAACTCCAACTCATCTTGGCGGCAAATTCCTTACCTGCGGTGGAAGCCCACAACTAGTACATCGCAGCCATGACTTCAAGCTCGGCAAAGAGCGTTGGCGACGATGTCGTCGAGACAGCCCCGGAGCCGACTGCGGCGCCCAAGGAAGAGCACGAAACCATGAACGATATTATCCGGAGTGCGAGGCTCGCCAGTGAGAAGGAGCAGAAGATGACCCTATTACAGGGGCTTCGTCTTTACCCTAAGGCGATTGCATGGTCCGTCCTCATCTCGACTTGCATCGTGATGGAAGGCTACGACATCTCCTTGGTCAACAACTTTTATGCCTTTCCCCAGTTTAACCAGAAGTACGGCGTTCAGGTAACCGACCCAGAAGGCAACGTCTCCTATCAAGTCCCAGCGGCGTGGCAAGCCGGACTAAGCAACGGTGCAGTAGTGGTAAGTCAATCCGCAATACGCCCTGGCGTATGTTCCAAGTTAAAGTTGTCCGCCCCCCTCCCCGAGCCTAAGTTCATAAGGTATCATTGGTTACCCGTAACGACTTTTACATTTATATTTAGGGTCTCACGACGCACCGTGGTGATACCCCTGATCGTCAATTTGATAGTTGATAATTCATTTTAATACTGATTTTTCGCAGGGTGAAATCTTTGGTCTGCTGATAAATGGCTGGGTTTCCGAGAGGTTCGGATACCGATATACGGTTATCTCCTGTCTCGTACTCATCATCGCCTTTACCGCCATCTTCTTTACGGCGCAAAATGTTGTGCATCTTCAAGTAGCTGAGGTCTTGTGCGGAATCCCATGGGGTGTCTTCCAAACCTTGACCATCACTTATGCTTCCGAAGTTTGCCCCGTGGCCCTGCGTGGCTACTTGACGACTTACATCAACTTTTGCTGGGGTATCGGCCAGATGATTGGCATTGGCGTTATCATGGGCAATCTCTGGCGCACTGACGAGTGGGCGTATCGTATAGTAAGATTCCCTTTAACTAATCCTTATTTTTTAGAAGAAAGCTCTAATGAAAACGGATAGCCCTACGCGCTTCAATGGATGTGGCCGTTACCTCTCATAATCGGTATCTGTTTCGCACCTGAGTCGCCTTGGTGGCTTGTACGAAAGGGGAAACTTGAAGCCGCCAAGCATTCCCTTCTCCGCTTAACTAGTCTGGATCGGGAAACAGACTTTGATGTGGACGAGACGGTTGCCATGATGGTTCATACATCGGCATTAGAGCAGAAGGTTATACTCTTTCTCCCATGCTTTCGTGCCTAGCGTTAACCCTCTTGTGTAGATAACCAAAGGAGCCAGTTACTTAGACTGCTTCAAAGGAGTCGACAGGCGTCGCACAGAAGTACGTTTGAAGCCATTTCTCTCTATATTCACCCCCGCGATATTGACTTAAAATAGATCGTGTGTATGTGTTGGGCGATCCAGAACCTAAGCGGTAATTCATTCTCCAACTACTCGACGTATTTCCTGCAGCAAGCCGGCCTCGCGAATGATAAGGCATACTCATTCGCCATGGGCCAATACGCCATCAACTGCGCTGGCGTCTTCGGGGCCTGGACACTTATCACCTTAGGAATCGGACGAAGGTAAGATGAAGTCGTACATACTGATTAAGCTGAATATTAATTCTTTGTGAAGGACATTATACTTATATGGACTTGCTGGTCTTTTTGTCATGCTTATGATCCTCGGATTCCTCGGTCTGGCTCCTGATAGAAACGCCGCGTCGCTTGCTACAGGCAGCATCATGCTTGTATGGGCTCTGTGCTACCAGCTAACTGTTGGCACCGTATGCTACTCTCTCGTAGCAGAGATTTCAACAAGGCGTCTCCAAATCAAGACAGTGGTGCTGGGACGTATCCTCTAGTAAGACTGCTTTGCCTTGGCGGACTAGCTACGACCAGAGATGCTAACAGATTGCAGCAACATTGTCGGTATCATCTGTGGCGTTTTGACGCCGTACATGTTAAACCCTTCGGCCTGGGATTGGGGTAATTATGCTGGATTTTTCTGGGTAGGTATTCCCTCGCGCATGCATTGTTCCTACTTACTGACGTTTTACCCAGGCGGGATCATGCTTCCTCTGCTTTGTCTATGCTTACTTCCGCGTACCTGAGCCGGCTGGTCGTACGTTTGCAGAACTTGATTTGTTGTTTGAGAAGAAGGTTAGCGCAAGGAAGTTTGCTTCGACCGATGTAGACGTGTTCGCAGAGCACGTTGAGGGGGCTGTATTGAGTAACTATCAGGACCAGATCGCCATTTCGAGCATGAAGATCAAGGTTTAATATAATGTAATGGTGAGCGAACCACGATACAGCAATGGCTGAACGGGCCAAGCTAGAAGTAGTGAGACGACATGAGACGGCTTGTGTGTTAAGACTTTGGATGTATATTCTTTGAATGGCGCTATGGTGTACGAGATGATGTATATAAATATATTTTCTTTGAATTAACTAATTCTTTCTACGTGAGAAGAGGTTTGAGCGGCAGTCAATAGACTGGGTGAGGTTGAGAAATGACAGATGCGGGCGTTGGCTGACCGATAGTCCAGAGGAGAAATGACCAGGAGCCGTGGTAAGTTATAGCTTATCCTATTGGTCGCGCGGAACTGATGCTTTTCGTCGTACCATATTCGGGCTGTGGTTGGTTATGGGTCTGAGATTGATACGAGATCCCAAATGGTTATGCTGTACACAGGTAGTCAATTTTAGCAACATCTGCAAACTGACATCGACCATGCTATCCTGAAATAGATTAAATGAATATTTTTTCTATATTGCTATGTTGTTACTCGAGATACTCATTAAGGCACTCTAATGAGTTGGGGCCAGTAGAGGAGCATATTGACCCCGAAGATAAATTGGAGAGGAGAGTATTGATGTTAATATTAAGAATTCTCAAATCTGGCTCTTCGCCTATTGATTTTTGTGTTAGTGGGAATACCTTCGGCTCGGACAATGGTATTGACTATGGTATTCCTAATAAATTTGTTGTTCCACGACACACCTAATAAGAGTATCAGTTTCGCAAAACGCTATACCTCCGGGTTCTCGGTGAAGTCAAACCGAATGGGATATAATAGTAGTCATCGCACTTAGACTGTAACAGTTCTAATTGACAAAGACTAGACTTGAATAGCGAGCACGTACAAGCATAATATCATCGATCTGGTAATGGTTTGACCTGTGCTTCGTCTGTAGTATCTCGGACGGTCTGGCCCTTTTTATATTCTTCCTCTAACGCTCTTTGCATGTCGAAGTCGAGCTGGCGTTCCTTCTTTATCCGCTGCTGTTCCATGTCGCGCAAAACGCCCTGATGCATAGCCTATGGATTTTTAGCGATTCTATATCTAGATTGGATTGTATAGCGATTTCCGTACCTCTTTCTCCATCTTCTGTTGGAAATGCACCATGATAACCGTACCAACAGCAAAAAGCGAAGTGCCCGCCAGCGTAAGTTTTGAAGCGCGCGACATATTTGCCCAGATACAAGGTCTGAGTGGCAAGTTGAATATATTTTATTCAAGTCTCGCTATCGGCCCATCCCAGTCTTAGCTTTCTGTGCGGACTCTAATGGTTCAAACTCTGTAGAGCTTGAAGGCGAAAATCCCGGAACCTCGAAGCTTAAGTGATGCTAAGAATGAATTCATTATCGATAAAAAAAAACAATGGCTGAACTGTGCTGTACTGTGTGCCATACGTAAACCGCATGTGGGGTGCTGATAGCTTTATGCCTTTATAAGATATTATGCAATAGTGGGCTGTTTTCAATCACGTATGTATGAATTTTCTCAGAAAGCTCAGTCTGCAGACTCACTCGCCTCGCCATATACGGGGTTATATAAGATATATAAAAGCTCCCGAAATTAAACAACATGGTGGACTCTACTTCAGAGTATTATTTATTTCGTTTTTTTTAACGCTTTCCTTCCATGAAATGTCACAGAATGTATACCTCTTTATGGCATGCAACAGCCAAACCCCGGTAAATGGTGACCAATTGCGCTCAACCCATTAAAAATTGTGGTCTAGGCTTGCGGATATAAACCGTATTATAAACGACGTCTTATCGCTCCAGGCACATGCAACAAAAAAGCTCAATCCAATCCGCCTGATGCTTATCAGAAAGAAGCTACCCGCGGTTCAGCAGGGCGTAAAACAGCAATGGTGCGACCGAAACAGCCAATCAGAGGCGATTAAATCTATATTACGCCGGATGCACTTATGCACCCCATGTTCCTCAGCTGAGTCCGAGCCGAGGCATCGCTTTCCCCAGATCCACTACGGGGATTTCCCAACCTGACGTCAAAACAAGGGACAAAGAGTCTCTTTTTCTCTTCAAAATGCTCAGTTCATTCTTGTCGAGGTTGCATCTTTTTTTCTGTCACTGAACTTTGTGCGTTGTTGTGAAAGCCCACCGCGTCTTGTAGGAATAGCATCATCAAATTGAGCTTCGTTCCTTTTAAATAGGCTACTACTCTTTCTTCGAATCTTCTTTTCTATTTTCTTTCTTTATTTATTAACTACCTACTTTTATACATCCTTACCTTCTCTCCCGCTACCATGTCCAAGACATTCACTCGTGATGAGGTGGCTAAGCACAACACCGAAGATTCGGTGTGGTTCATAGTCGACAGCAAAGTCTACGATGTAACCGATTTCGTCGACGCGCATCCCGGCGGCGAGTCCGTCCTCCGCCAGGTCGCTGGTCAGGATGCCACGGTAGCTTTCTACAACCTGCACCGTCACGAGGTCCTCACCAAGTACGAGGACCTGTGCATCGGCACACTCGAGGGTGAGAAGCCCCAGGTCGTCACTCCCAAGCCCGGCGACCTCAGCGCCGTCCCCTACGCCGAGCCCTTATGGCTTACGCCCCAGTTCAAGAGCCCTTACTACAACGAGAGCCACCGCCGCTTACAGAAGGCGATGCGCATTTTCACCGACACTTATATCACCCCCGAGGCCTTAGCCCGCGAGGCCGATGGCAAGCACATCAGTCCAGAGCTAGTCGCCCGCATGGCCGAGAAGGGCATCCTACACATGCGGCTGGGACCCGGGAAGCACCTACACGGAGTAAACCTATTAGATGGAGCGGTCAAGGGCGAAGAGTTTGACTACTTCCACGACCTAATCATGTCACAAGAAGGCGTGCGGTCCAACGCGCGCGGTTTCCAAGATGGTCAACTATCAGGTATGGTCATCGGACTGCCCTGCGTCATGAACTTCATGCGCGACGCGCAGCGCCGCAAGGCCATCATGGACGAGGTCCTCGGTGGCAAGAAGTACATGTGTCTGGCCATTACCGAAGCCTTCGCCGGATCCGATGTCGCCGGTCTGCGCACCACTGCCACCAAGACCCCCGACGGCAAGCACTACATTGTCAACGGCACCAAGAAGTGGATTACCAACGGCGTCTTCTGCGACTACTTCGTCACTGGAGTCAGGACCGACAAGGGCCTGAGCGTCCTGCTGATCGAGCGCGGCGAGGGTGTTGAGACCAAGTCCATTAAGACTTCGTACTCGACCGCTGCCGGTACTGCCTACATCACCTTCGACAACGTCAAGGTACCAGTCGAGAACCTGCTCGGCGAAGAAAACAAGGGTATCTACGTTATCCTCAGCAATTTCAACCACGAGCGGTGGACCATGGCCTGTGAGTTCTCCCCAAAATAATAGAACATCATATTATTTCAAACTATATGTACTAACTAATCCCTCCAGGCGCCGGAATCCGTTCGTGCAGGACCATTGTGGAGGAGTGTCTCAAGTGGGCGCACCAGCGCATCGTCTTCGGCAAGCGACTAATCGAGCAGCCCGTGATCCGACAAAAGCTCGCCAAGATGATTGCGCTCGTCGAGGCGAACCGTACGTACCCCCCTTTCCCTTTATTGACAACATCATCCCGTATCCATCCCCCGCTAACTTCCCCCCGCAGAAGCCTGGCTCGAAACCATAACCTACCAGATGTGCCACATGCCCTACAAGCAGCAGTCGCAGCACCTCGGCGGGCCCATCGGCCTGCTGAAGATGAGCATCACCCGCGCCGCTCACGAGATCGCCGACGAGTCCGTCCAGATCTTCGGCGGCCGTGGCCTTACCCAGTCCGGTATGGGTCGCGTCATCGAGATGTTCAACCGCACTTACAAGTTCGACGCCATTCTCGGCGGCGCCGAGGAGGTCCTTGCCGATCTGGGTGTTCGCCAGGCTATGCGCCAGATGCCCAATGCCAAGTTATAAGCGAATGATAAGTCTATGTAGATATTATTCAGGGGGTCTAGGTTCCAGTCCCCACGTCATTGAATAGGGACATGTTAACATTGTATATATAAGCAGCTAGGCACGCATGTGGTATTACTATATGGGAAAAATACGGGTGCAATGCTATCGCATAAGCCGCGGCGTCGGGGTAAATTTAAATGAATAAATTAAATCATCAGGACGCTTGGGACATATTTCAATATGGCCTCAAAATGTACTATGTATTGTGACATTATGATGAGGCACCAAGCTACATATATATGCCTTTTAACTTCATACAACGGGGATCTAGGAACAGGTTTATATCCTTTTTTTTTGTACCGCATTAGTTACTTCATCATGGTAAAAGGAATAAGTCCTCAATCTAACAGTGAGGTTCCAAGAAAGGTCCAAAGAGGGCCTTTAAACCCAACCAAAACACTATGAATGTTGTTCTCAAGCCTCGCCTGCCAACCAGTAAAGTGAAATGGGCCTTTCATCCTGGGAAGCATGTGAGTCATTTTTAGGGGTAAGTTTAGAAAAGCCGCTCTTGTATCTGAGCGAATGTTCATCCCTTTAGAGCTGTCAAGGCTGGAAGCCCTGGGTCAGCATTTGATGTGTTAGAATCTGGCGGTTCACAAGTGGTAAACGACGACGCCCACCATATGGTCTCGGGAGTTGAGACTGAGGATGGTGGTGATGAACTTGGCTGCTGTTATTTCCGTTGGCGCTGTAGGGATTCGAGTGATTGGTATCCTTGGTCGCGGGACTGAATGCGGGATCATTAAAGTAACGGGCCGGATCGCCCACAGTGGTACGTGGTTGATTATGGCGCTTGGTTGTGCCACATTCTTCACAGACAACCCAGACGACTCTTTCGGATGGGCTACACCCTCGTCGAATGGTTGTCCTAGTTGTTTTATTGGTATTCGAAGTGTCCTCACTTCTACGAGATGATTGCGATGAAACTGATGGGGCCGCTGTATGTTGTCTTTCGCTCGTGACCGATGCAGCCAATGTATCGACGGGTGACCATCGCTTGCTTGGACGGTGTCCGTTGTCCGTTCGGGGATTCCGGGGCGGACTAGGTGGTGCTTGTGGAGGAACTGAAGTTCTCGGCTTAAGCTCGTCATTCTTATAGTCTAATGGTTCGTGTCCCGAATGACCTTGTCTTCCAATCCGGATGAATGGTACCAAAAGGAGAGAAATTCCTGCGAATACCGTGGTGGCCATGAAAGTATTGGTATATGCTAACTCAGGATAGTCATTCTGCCACTTTTCATCGTATGATGACCAGATCGCAGTAGTAACTCCCATGCCGAGAGGAACCCCGAGCCGGCTCGTGGTTTGAAGTAGAGAAGCACCAACCGAGTGATGTTCCAATGGAAGAGACGATAAAATATAAAGCTACAATGATATTAGACACCACGAATTGGAAAGTTTAACTACCACGGAACTACTCACCGACCCAACATTCATAATCCAATCCATTCCAATGGTACTCAACATGATAGCCGGAAATATCCAGATTAAGTAGTTGCTCCCCTGACGCAGAAATATGAGAAGCACATTACTAACGACGAGTGAAGTAGCCGCCACTGCCAACAACGCCGTCCCGGGAACTTTATGCATGATCAGGCCAACGAGAGGACTGAGCACTAAGCCCACAAGAGCCTGCGGTAGCAGCCGTACAGCAACATCGAATGGCTTCAGGCCCTCGAGATCTTGCATGAATAAAGAAACCCAGAACAGTTGGGAATAGAAAGACATAGCAGCAGCTACGGTACAGATGATCACCTTCTCACTACGTCAGCGATGCCTTACAGCTAAGCTTCAAATAGACTTTACCAAAGTCACCGTCAAGTTTTCCCAAATTGACGGGGGTATCATAGGCGTTTGCGTAACATTCTCCCAAAGAAGAAAGCATCCAAGAGACAGCACACCCAAAGTTAGGAGTAGAATAACTGTCGGTGTCTTCCATGGCTCGGGACCTTGTGGGCCAATGGTCAATGCGACGGTGAATAGGAGAAGACCTGTGACGAGTAGAAATAGCCCTAGCCAGTCAAACTGTAAGAGTTTGGGTTTCCTCTTAGGAGCTTCGATCGATAATATAGGAAATGCTTCCGGCTCAGCGATGATACGCACTTCAGTTTTCTCCTCAGTTTCGGGCTCCGAGACGTTCGGAACAAATACGCAAGCAAGCCCAGAAACCACGGCGTATAGGGCAGCCAGGGCTATGAACGGGGCCTTCCAACTAATTTCAAGAGCTAAGGCGCCAGAACCAAGACCGCCGATGATAGTTGCCGCAGGTGTGCCCATCAGAAAAGAAGAGAAGACGATATTCTTGCGGCGAGACGGCGTTGGGTAGACAAGACTTAATATGCCAACGGCAATAGGAACGTTCGCCGCACAAGCAATTCCAGTCAAGCCAGATATGATATCAAGCACAACCCCTGTTTGCGAGAAGGAGGTACATGAGACAAGTAGACAGAAGACGGCCAAGCTGATGACCAGAAGAGTCTTTCGAGGCAGAACGGGGCATGTATCGGCAATGTAGCCGAATGGAAGTAAGAATGCACCCGTCGTTAAACTGTGAACCAGTAAGTTGGCGCTGTAATCAACGCTGGCAGGGAATTAAATTACCCTGAGCTTGCCGTAGCCCACGCAATCTGAGCTGGAGTCATTTGTAGGGCCCCAGAAATAGGTCCAGCTACAACCACTACGGATCGCTGGAGGAAAATGGGCGTGGCTGCGGCGAAGGCGATAAGAGCAACAAACACGCATTCGTGGGCGGCATTCTTGAGACATTCAGGCCGGCTGCTAGCCGGTAAAGGGGCAGGAACTTCTTTGCTTTCATCGTCTAGACAAACTTCGTGTAATTCATCATGGGATACCGCCTGGGTCTCGGGATCAAAGCCCCAGACGTGTTTTTCGAGAGACATTTCCAATGGTCTGAGGGTATAACCAACAAAAGACCAGCGAGAGCAAGAAACTAAACCAAAGTGGGTGATTAACGAAAGTAACGCTTTAAAAGAAGGAATTGAAGTTGAGTTGGGTTCGAAGAGTAGTATGAAGTGGAGGAATTGTTGATTGAAATGCATCCCCTTGTAGGCGTCGTACGAAGATGGAGATTTGTGAGGAACACAACGAGGCTGGAATACGACTTCCACTGTTCATAAACTCAAATAGTAGCTATATCTCTCCCTCCTTCCGTTAGTACTTTGGTAAGCGAGGATTGAAAGTGGTCCGGGTATAGAGCAGCTTCCCTGGTTACAGCCGCTACCTGTGGTTTCACGATGTGATCTTGGAAAGATCGAGGAGGCGATCGTGTGACGTATGGCATTAGATATGTAGTAGGCATTCGCTTCCCATAGAAATATTCCTACCTACCTGACTTAGAAGAGTTATTCTCTCAGGCAGGTTTATGTAGATTCAAGTGCCCTAGACTACATACACTTGTGACCTACGACTCATATAGTGCTTAGCCGAAACAAAAACAAATACTCATTCTAATAGTTATCTAATTTAGGAATCGCAAGGAATTACCTAAAGATGGTTTCATTCGCTCTCTTGAGTATCGTCACAACCTCGGTTTTCGGCGTTGCGCTTGCAAGACCTCCAGTCAGATTCCCGAAGTTGCCATTCCCTAACATCACAGCTGCCTTCGCTGCCGGTGTTGAGTGCTTTCCATTCGAGGATCCGCATTGTTGCGTTAACAAGGCAGTCTGCCAGTGCTTCAATGGTATGTCTTAGGGTCGTTGCGATGTCGACGTCTAAACTAACGCTGGAAGGGACATTCTTCGGCGTGAATGTGATACCAACCAACGAAAGTTCTGCGCTCTGCTTACCCCCGAGCAATGTGACCTATGGACAGGATATGGGAAACATTCCCGGGTTCTGCTGCTAGATAGGTGTACGCTGTGGTATGGATCGAGGAGCGAGGATATCGGACGTTGTGATGTGAAGATATCATTCCTAGGAAAGGGTCGATAGATGATGCTCTCTACATTAAACTGAGGCCCCATTACTTGCTCGGAGTCACTAATTTCTTGTTAGCTAATATACTACATTTGGAAGGCTTTCGTATATCAAGCAGTAGCCTTTCTAAGGGTACCTACTAATGGTATAACTATCTGTTGAAACTCATTACAAAACTTAGGAGAAAAGCCGAATTGACAGGTGACACTCTCGCCTGACGGCTGTAAGATAACATTGTGAATTATAAATCTGGAGAAACTGGTATTTACTCAAAGGCCCTCAAGATGGTTTAAAATTCATACACACATAATACACGTATTATATACAGTAGCTTTATCCTCCTTAGTCTAGTGATTTTCGATATCCGAAAGCGTAACGTTGTCTTTCCTCCTCAGGGCTACGAAGAACGACTCACGCGATTCCTAACCAAATTATTAGTGTTAAAAACAAAAAAGAAATCTCGACTTTTAAGAACATACGCTTCTTGACGCCTCAGGCTTCTCGCGATGGACTTGCTCAAACATCTTCTTGAGCTTCAGCTCCAAGTCCTTGTCTTCGGAACCTTGATAGAATTTGCAAACGAAGTGACCACCGGCCTTGAGCGTATCGCTTGCGAATTGCAGAGCCGCAAGGCAGAGGTCCTAAGAATTTTAGTAAATATCCACCCTCGAAACGCACAGTATTCAATGCACGAAATACTTCAAACTTACCATACTACCTGCGTGGTCTCGGAAACTCATACCGCTCGTGTTCATCATCCTGAAATATGCGTGAGTTAACGTGCTGATAGAGAATCCAGAGATTTGTGGCCAGGGTTCTGACATGTCGCTGAGAACTACCTACGAGTTGTTGCCGAGTTAGCCTTCCGGATTCGAACGAACAGAAGTACTATGAATACACGGGGTAATACTTACATCAACAAGTCTCTCCCCGTTCCTGGAGAGTTCTCCATGATCAGACCCAACTGACTCGGCCCGTTCGGCATCGATGTAGCTTGGTCTTTCGGTAATAATACTTCCCTCTGGATCTTCCGGGTCTGGCTCAGGCGGACTCCTCCGCTGTGAGAACTCGATGAGATAGTCTTTCACGAGCTGCTGAACACCCGGATGTAGAAAATTGCCTTGGATGGTTGATACACCTCTAGGTGGCTGCGCCGGGATGATATCGATTCCGACCACACGGCCATTTGGTTTTGTGCGTTCATAGGCGACCTGTGGTTAATGAGTGACGAGAACAGAAGGGGGAAATTCGCAGTTTTCGTACCTGAGACCAGCTACCCGGTGCATACCCCTAAATTGCTTAGCATCATGAGGCACCAGGAGTAGAGTTACCTACCAGGTCAATTACTGTCTGTCCTCTTTTAAATAACCTGTACTTCTCGTCCATCTGAGAAAATCTAGGTGAGCGTTCGGTCGATATATCCTGAGAGTGAGCTGCATACTTACACTAAATAGTTTGAACGCAGCACGGCTCTTAAGATTTTGAACCTTGGCCTCGCGTGTAAAACGGTCACTCGATTGCCGCTGCTTCCATCTGGACATAGACGAGGCCCATCGCATGCACTCATACGCGGGCTGCGCAAAGAGACCGACCACGCCGGGAGCTCGAACGGCCGCCGCTACTGCTAGGAGCCCTCCATTGCGAGGCACCGCTATTCTTGCCAACACCCGCATCAACGTTGTGGGTTTTAAGAGGGGGGGGCAGTGAATAAAAAGCTATCTCATGTCCGTTTGGCGACGATAGGCGCTTCGGGGATAACTTCAAAGGGTCGATATCAAACTGGGATTTAACGGTGGCTAATTTTTAGGAAATTCGCCGTCTCTGGAATTCAATTATACGAAAACGAATACGCAGGCGCAGGTTGGGGTGTGACATCAACTACCTGGTTAACGGATGTATTTACTTAAAAGGTACAGACCTTGTTTGTTTCCCCGTCAGCTGTCAGAATAGCGAACTAGATGCCTTCAATTTTCCAGTTACTATAAATATTATATAGATTCTACCTGTATTTCTATCTAGATAATTGCTTATTATACAACCAATATCTGATTTGAATTAATATAAAGAGTAATAGATGCGAAATACGAAGGCACCTACTGAAAAGGAACATGCGGTTTTCAGCTCGCTACCCCAAGCCCTTCTAAAATCAAATAAAATTTTTGAAGGATTCCGAAAAGGGCCCAAATTTCTTTATGCAGTTTGGTCACATATACCTAGGTATATATGCGGCCTACCTTCCGGTGCATCCTTCGATAAGTCGGAAGGATTTTAAGCTTTCGAATTACTTAGGTGCCTTATGTTGTCGAACATATAATTGCAAGCCCACCTCCCATAGCTCTTCTCTCCTTATCCTGTTCGTGCTCTGTTGATTAGAACCTCATTTACCTTATCATGGCGCGAACAAATAAGCCTCCCCGTGGGTCCTCCAAGCCCGTCGTCCCCCAAACCAAGCGTCCGCTCAACGGGCTCTTCGTGCTCGCCTTTGCAGGGTTATCTGCCATATCAACATGGTTTATGCGCGTGGAGACCGTAGCGAAAGGCGTGCCCATTAACTTTAACACTGTCCTCGAGACGGGCCATTTCGATAACGGCACGCCTGTCGAGACAAATTACACAGGCATTAAGGTTATCGACGAGATCGCCAAGTTTCTCGTCATCGCGTTCCTCGAGGGTACCGCGGGCTGGGATGCCGGTGTACACGCCCAGCAGCTGTATTTCCTCCTGCAATGGTTTGCGGTTGTGTCTGTCTGGAGTATTGAAAGTAAACGGAGGAGGAATGCTTGGAAGGCTGTTAGTTTGTAAGTCGGTACCCTTAATGTCTCGGAGATCTAGTGATCAATGCATCGGACTTTACTAACTGAAACACCGCTGATACCTAGCGTTGGGCTCGCTGCTTTTGTGTACCAGCTCATCGGCGCGGCGGTCATCGCACCTTTGTATTACTTAGTTTATGTGATTACGTCTAGGGACGACGCGTACTACTTCCAGGGCCGAGAGCTGTCCGCTGGCTCTGCGGTGTTGCTGCTCCCTGCTGTCGTTATTAGTTACCTTATCCCAACTGTTGTCATGTATTACCCATGGGGCGATGTCAAGACGGCGCAGTACCTAACGGCGATCTGGCAGCCAACCCCTGCGTTCGTCAGCATCCTGATCTCGGTATTCTCCTTTCTCGTGCCCTCATCCTCTCCAACTGCGGTTGCCAAGAATGGCGATATCAAGCACCTCAAGCGGGTGTACTTGATCGTCGGGCTTGTGACGACGGTTGCCCATGTCGGTACGCTTTACACCTGTCTCACATCGGACGACCCGAGGCTCTCGCTTGGTTATGTGTTCTTACCGAATAGAACGACTTGGAAGGATAGTATGGGCTTGGGACTGCACTACATCTTTCAGGTTGACTTCTTCGGTGCATTTAGCTCTTCACTGCTGTGGTGCTGGCTCGTTATTTACGATGTTCTGCGAATACTTGGAAAGCCCACGGCGGCAGATTTAATCAAGACGGTGCTGGGCATTGCGTTTGTTACAATTGTGGCTGGTCCCGGTACTGCAATCGTTGCAGTTTGGAACTGGAGGGAGGATAGGCTTGTTATGATTGAAAACGGTGTTAAGGGAACTTGGGAGAAGTCGAAGGTCGCGTAGAAAATCGAACTGTTCCCATTTACCTACCTTGAATTTCAAAAGAAATATATCACCCTTAACGTCAGACTTATTAACCTACAATCCGTCATTACTTTCAATGTAATATTTCTCTCTGAGAAATGCAGGGCACCTATTCATACAACATGTGTATTCCTATTGACCTAATAATGCAACCGTAAACCTATCCCTATAACCTTTTCCAGACGCCAAGCCATGATATAAACAATCTAGAACGCCGGTAAATGCAAACTTAATCCACCCGTTACCAGTTTAAAATTCCGCTACCCTGAACCTGGAACCCGTACGTTATGCTAGAAAACTAGCACCGACACCCTTACGATCCCTCTTCAAAGGTGAGAATGAAGTTGCACCGGCGAATGCACTTTTTTGCACCCCGAGGACAGCTTTATTGATTGCTCTCTTGCCACCTAACTGAACTTTGCCCGGCTTCCTGGACGATGGCGCTTCTCCTTCTTCTTCATCGAATAGCGTCTTGGTTGAACCCAGAATCTTGCGCTTCTTTTTCTTCGGCAAATCGCCGTTCATGCTAGATGATATACTCTCGTCCTGCGGGAGACTAAAATTGAACTTAACAGTTGTTGTCTTCTCCGCTGGCTCTGTAGCATTTTGTTGGTTCTCTTGTACCTTGTCGTCAGATTCTTCCGCTACCTTTTCAAGACTGATCTTAGTCTTAGTAGACTTCTTCGTTATAGGTTGTGCGTTTTTCTTAGCGGATGGTGCTTCACCGAGAACCTTTTTAGGTCTACCTCGAGACTTGGTATTTGGCTTTGGCTTTTCGCTCTCAACAGGGGCCGGGGAAGTTGTTTCTCCTCGAGTCACCTCTGCCGCTGTAGCGTCAGGTTCTGCTGTTGTAGGCTCGGCAGCTTCGGTCTCCGTCGTAGCGGCCAGCGAATCATTCGGCGTTCCTTCATCAGCCTTAGGAGTATCTTCAATGATACTCTTAGTGCGGTTTAAGAAGGGTGTAATGGAAAACATTGATTTCTCGCCTACAAGACTCGGTTCCAGACCTCGCTTCTTGAATGCACGTCGTCCTTTTGTGGTATCATCAGCTCCCGGGGTTTGAATTTCAATTTGGGTGAATTCATCCGCAGCCATATCTTGGGCTTTTCTCTTACGGAAGACCTGTGATCTCCCATCAACTTTGGTGCTGTCGTCTGAGATGGTAGGATGCGATCGCTGCGCCTTTCGAAGGTCCGATTGACATTGCTTGAGTTGATCCTGAGTTTCACGCAGCTTCGTCTTCAATTTTTCAACCTTCTTTTCAAGCTGGTCGCTTCGCGCGCTCGCTTCAGATACCAACTCCTGGCTTTCCCGACGTATCCTAGCACTCTCTTTCCGTTGGGATTCTAGATTTGTCTCGAGTTCCTCGATTTGGGCGCGCAATTCATCCTCTACATTATTCTTCGAGTGGCTCTTCTGTGCCTTTTTCGCCGCGAGTTGTGCAGTTTGAAGCTCTTCTTCCAATCTTTCTCGATCGTCTTTCTCTTGCCTTAGTTGTCTCTGGACTTCCTGAAGCTTCTTTCGAAGGTCGGCTTCTAGCTCTCGAGTGCTGTCTTGCTCCTGTAGAGAAATCTGATGTGTCTTTTTCTCTTGCTCAAGCTGGTCTTCAAGCCGCTCTCGTTCTGCCTTCTCAGCTGTCAATTTCTTCTCTGTTTCACGTAGCTTCTGTCGGAGTTCGTCTTCGACCCGGTCGTTGCTTTCACGTTTCTGCATCACTCTCTTGGTTGCCTTCTTCTCATTCGCGAGTTCGACTTCAAGAGTGTTAACCTGCCGCTCCAAGGCTAACTTTTCAGCTAGCGTTGCTTGCTGTTGATTTACTTGTGATCGAAGGTGTTCTATCTCGGGTTTTAGAACAGCTAGCTCGCGACTTAGAGATAGTTTCTCAGCAAGCAAATTGGCAGAGTCTTGCGTCGCGTTGTTCATTGCTTGGAGTTCAGCCTAGTCCAGGATTAGCATAGGGTCAATTCCCCGTGTCTATTGATAAACTTTATTTACCTTCAAGTTTTTGTACTCTCGTTCTTGTTTTCGTAGCTGCTTTTCCTGAGAGCGAATCACATCCATCTTAGCTTCAATCTGAGTGCTCAGATCATTGCATTGTGCTGAGAGTTTGGTATTTGTGTCATTGTTGAGGGCTATTTGATCGCGCAATGATGTGTTTTCGTCTCGTAGCATCAGTATTCGGACTCTCAACCGACGGACATCCTCGTCTTTGATGAGGAGTTCAGTATTGCCATTGTTTATTTGGTGCTTCAATTCAAGGCTATGAAGTAGTTCTTGCCGCTGATTAAAGTGATGCAAGTCAGTAACTATCGAAAACCGAACTAAAGTGATTGATAAAGACCAATTTCCTGGTACATTTGTAATTTGGGATGTTAAAATACCTTATCGGCGTCCATGTTTACCTTCACCTCGCGGCCCATTGTAGCCTTGGCAAGCCTACCCATTTAGGTAGACGCGTCTTGGTCTCTAAACAAAGTCAAGTATGAATAGTATATATCAGATCAATGTCCCAGCAAGATCTAACAATTACTATCGGGGAGGTTGAGAATGTGTGTGTGCGGCGATAATGTGAGGGGTGCTCTATCTTGAATATGAAAGAGGAGGTGAGGTTACGGTGCTACTTAGTGGAGGAGCAACGAATGGAAGTGTTTGGTAGGTAACCTTGAAAGTTTCAATGTCAACAAAGTTCTGAAATAGGCTTAGCTGGCGGGATCTCTGTCGGCCCGTCATCTGTGGAGCCTCTTCCATTCATCAATGATGCACTGGACCTTAGGATAGGCACATAGGTACCTAGTAGTTAATGTATCTAGGTACATGTAGGTACTTATGTACATGCTTGCATAGGTATTCCAATTGAGGACACATTTTGAACTCCAAAGCTGCTGCCATCATCGACTTAGCGCCTTTGCTAACGTCGTCCATTCTTCCCAATCGTCAAGTGTGCGTAAGCACGGCGTTTTCAAAACCAGGTCCCTCTCTTCTGTATGAGGCATACTCCGGAGTATCGTCAACATGCGCTGGTTATCTCTTCTCCTCTCAGTCACCCTTCCTTTCGGGTCTCTTGCTGCCAAGCAGTCGTCCTCGGCCGATAGATTCAGTGAATTTTATGCTAAAGCCCAAGCTTCCTCTCCATTGAAGCTTGCCGACTCATCCTATAAAAAGCTTACATCAGTTCCACGAGATTATTCGGTTGCCGTACTGTTGACTGCTTTAGATGCTCGCTTTGGCTGTCAGCTCTGCACAGACTTCCAGCCTGAGTGGGAGGTGTTAGCAAAGAGTTGGACCAAAGGTGATAAGGATGGCGAATCTCGTTTGATTTTCGGTACCCTTGATTTCACTAATGGAAGGGAGACATTTATATCTGTATGTGAACCTCTAGCGAACCATATGCGATTCTGGGCGCTGATTATTATATAAACATAGCTCGGCCTTCAATCAGCACCCGTACTTCTCTTTTTCCAGCCCACGACTGGTCCACATGCTGTCCCTACCGTCGAAGCTATCCGTTATGATTTCAGCGGGTAAGTAACTTTACTACCCTATGTCAATTTCCCATTCTAACATGTTTATAGTCCTCAAACAGCCGAAAAAGTTCATGAGTGGCTTGCCCGCCATCTCCCCGACCGGCCTCACCCGCCGGTGAGCCGGCCAATCAATTACATTGGATGGATCGTAACAATCGTCAGTAGCCTGGGAATTGCTGGTGTTGTCTTCAACGCTTGGCCGTACATCTTGCCCGTTATCCAAAACCGAAACGTCTGGGCAGGTCTGAGTTTGATTGGTATTCTTATGTTCACAAGCGGTCACATGTTCAACCAGATACGTAAGGTACCATATGTCGCCGGTGACGGGCGCGGTGGCATCAATTATTTTGCGGCTGGATTTCAAAACCAGTTTGGGCTCGAGACACAAATCGTTGCTTTTATATGTAAGTGTTATAAACCATCTTGACCTCGCATCGTTGTCGACATACTAACGTGGTTAGATGGTGTTCTATCTTTTGCTACGATCTCCCTAGCTATCAAAGCACCAAGGGCTCGAGACCCAAAAATCCAGCAACTCACGGTTATCGTCTGGGGCGCCATTTTAGTCCTCATGTATAGCTTTCTGCTCTCCGTGTTTCGGGTAAAGAATGGCGGCTATCCTATCAAACTTCCACCATTCATGTGAGGAACGGTATAGCGGAGATAGGGAAGAACGGAACGCTTGGCCTGGCTCAACGGAAAAGGAGAGAGTTCATTGTGCAGTATGATATTACCGTACAACGTGAATTTGCCCCGCCTAGTGTATGTAAACTATGGGATTCAGTAGGGAATCTTCAAAGTTAGAGGCCTTAGACCAAAGTGAACTAGAAATTAAGATCTATATGACGAATATACCATGTCTCAAACCATGATTATAGACAATCTTCGTGGCCGCTATACATTTCAAACCTTCAAACTATATTCATCGAGACAATGGGAACCCGCTCAACCCAGATTTGGGAGAGGCTTGAGCCACTTAAAACTGCCAAGAGGACCCTTAAAATCCAGCTCTATTTGGCTTACTACATGTATGTATCTTCAATCTTAGCTTAAGCAGGTACCTGAGGCAAATGCAATCCATCGAATGATGTATACAAAGCTATCATCATAACAAAATTCTATTTGGTCATATTTGCTTTACGGAATCATAGTTGAGAAATGAGCCATTCGGCATCTTGTAGGCCGTGTAAGTCATTGATGACTACCTACATGTACCTTACTTAGGTAGGTACTGTAGAGTTGGTTCAAGGTGGCTTGAAGTTTCGGCAGATGGTGGAATGAGTAAAACCGTTAGAACCAGTTCAATTAGTTGGGTGAGGCGAAACAGGCTATGAGAAAGCACGGGTACAAATGACGAGTTTATTCCAATCCATACATTAAATGCACATGCATAGAGACTCATACATGTTTAAAAACGGGTGGTCAGCTGCCTAATGCACCCCCACATCCAGTAGATAGCATTCTAGTAAGTCACATTGCAGCTAGGGTGTACCTAAGGTATGTAGGTATGTCAGGGGGACCGTTGATACGCCGTTGATTTAGCGCATTACTGCTGTTATCGTCGTAATCGATAGTACAATTGATAGGGCATTCTGAATAAAGCGGATCAAATGACACACTCTGCGGCGTACTGCACCTCATCCTAGAAGAGCGAACTTAGAGGGGAGTCTAGGTGGTAATAAGTGAGCTACTAATACATAGTACTGCATACGTCCTACGGGTGCAGATACCAGGCACCTACCAGCTACCCGCATACACCTGCACTATCCCCCCCCCCTTCCCCATTCACTTTCTCTACAACCCAGAATCAACCCTGATTAACAACAGTCATACCTCCCTCCTTAGCATATCTTTTTTTTTTCTTACAGCTGCATCGTAGTTAGGACGTGCTTCTCCGGAGTCATCGTCATCCTAACAGATACAATACACATTTATCCTACTATCTAAACATATCCTTGTCTAATGGTTATTCAACCACGCCGTCAGTGCCGCCAACGATGAACTACCACCCCGCATCCCTAGTCGTGGGATATCGTGATACTCCATTTCAACTCCCCCACACGCGATCTACGCGTCGGTGAAGGCCTTGTCAGCCTCATCTTTTAGTAGTAGTTCAGCTTTCGTAGCTTCAACATCGACAAGCCTGTCGAGCCTATCAACCATGGCCTTCTTCAACTCCTTTTGGAGCTCTAACATGCCCAAGAGGCTGTTACGATACACATTATCGAAGCTGGATTATCTTGATACCGATGCCTTGGACATGGACAACTTAGACCTTGCCATGGGGAAGAACAACGTCTTCACACTGCAAAATGTCGGGATTAAACTCCAGGCACGTAACAATTTCTCATATACTAACGTCCCTACATATTCTAAGTATATGGAGCTAATACGTCGCAATGTAGAAATTAGAACAGTTGCTACAGCTCCCGCCATCGTTTGAGATCCAGAAAGCTAAAGTCCTATTACTCCGAATCACGATACCCTCTGCTATATATGCGAATCCTATAACCGTCGAAGTTGACGGCGTCGAGATCAAGTTGAGGCTTGCTTCTCGGAACGACAGCTCCAGGAGGGTGCCGAAAGGTGCCGCGCGTACGCAAAAGGGTTCCACATCAGATGAAGGAGATCCTGTTCCGCATGCCATCGACTTAGCACAGTCTTTCTTGGAGACGCAGCCTTCGAAAGATAAGGCAGCACTTCAAGCTGCGCTCGAGGCCGAAACCCATGATCTCAGTGCTTCCATATTAAGTAGCGAGGATGGAAGTGAAGATGACTACCCACTGGGAACTGGTCAACCCCTTTCCCTCCCCACATTCCTCGCAGATTTCCTGCAAGGTATACTTGATCGGCTACAGGTCTCTATCAAAGGCGTCACCTTTCATCTGGACGTCGAGGTTCCGCCCGAACCTAATTCATCCGTTCTCGAATTGGTTACTTTCCAATTAGCGGTCGATGAAGTGAATGTAGAGGGGGTCACAACTACAGAAGATGAGAGCATTAAAGACGGGAAGTCTGGAATTGTCTATAAGGAAGGAAAGCGATACGTTGGGTTAAATAAGATTC
Organism: Daldinia sp. EC12; assembly: GCA_002120325.1. Taxonomy (NCBI): domain Eukaryota; kingdom Fungi; phylum Ascomycota; class Sordariomycetes; order Xylariales; family Hypoxylaceae; genus Daldinia; species Daldinia sp. EC12. The sequence continues at coordinate 33,505 of KZ112989.1, forward strand.
GAGCGAGCTTGATCTCCGAAGCGAACCTCTTTTCAACACTGGCAAGATCGCCGTCAATACCCTCCTCTCTCGCAACTAATTCACCGGCTGCGACTCAGCATCAGAATGTTTCTCAGGAATCTATTTCGGAGCCAGAGCCGATGGCCGTATCAGAATTACGCTCTAGTGCTGGCAATCTTAGACAAAGTGAGCATCATGATGCCGTAATGGATACCGAAGACGCTTTCAATATACCATATGACTTGAGTGGATCAAACGATGGGCATGATGAAGAATCAATATCTACGCCATCGACGCCACGAGCTCTCGCGCCCCAAATCTTACGAGAGGATGAACCAAAGTCGGTTTCTTTGATGGCTTCGGTGCGGTCGTCTGTAGATGCACCGCCAGACCGTTGGTCATCTCCAGCACGCATTGTTCAGTCCGAGCCAACCCTAGAGCATCGAGAACAATGGGGCCAGGATTCTGTCGAGTCGTCAGAAAGCACCGAAGACCGGCCTCATTTATCAACTGAAAGCGATGAGATAGCTTCCTTAAGTGAAGATCTGACCCGATCCCATCTATTCAGCCACGAGGAAGCTGAGAGTATGTACATGAGCGCCTTCTCCCAAGCTTCATCTTCTGCAGCAGGTCAGGCTATTCAAACTATGCCCGGCGGCTGGGATTCAGATACATCAAGTGCAGAATACTCGCCATATCCGAAGCGCAGTTACCAATCGCCGCCTCCACATTTTCGAGAACCCGAGGTCGCCATATCTCAACAATCTCCCACAGCTAGTCACAATTCCCCACCAAGTAAAGACTCGTTAATAGGCTCTGATATTGGCCATAATCCAGTCACCGGCGGCCTTGAGGAAGCAAAAGAGACATATGACGGCCCACGCTACAAGCCAGGAGGGGAAGATGCTCCGGTAGAAGTCGCAACACCAAAGAGACCAAGATTAGTCAAAGAACTCGTTTCATTGGATACTATCTCACTCTACATTCCTTCGAACCATCAACACGTACAGGTAGCATTTGCTGGTGAAGAACCGGCATCCCGAACATCTCTACGCCACTTGGACCGATCTGTTTCTCCAAATTTCCCAGGAGCTTTCTCCCTCTATTCAGGCGACCAGTCAACAGCTGCGATAGCCTCGACTATTGGCGTGCAGCCCCTTAAAACACCTATAGACCGAACGCTAGAGGTGATAATATCTTCCCTAGACATACGCTCCGACCTTTCAACAGGATTCTTGTTGTCGATGGTAGTGTCGCGGATCCTTTCGGCTTTGAAAGAGCAGCCTCTAGCTCCGTCTTCTAAGCAGAAGGAAAAAGCTGAAAGTAAAAACGACACGCCGCTCACGCCTGATATAAAAATTGTTACAGAAAATATCACCATAAGTTTTCTAGAGAATCTAGTCGGAATCACAGATACACCTGATCGGTTGTTCAGCCCCAACCCTACTTCGTTCAGCGCCGATGCTCTTCTCACTGTGGCTATCGAAAACTTAAGCGTGGATCTTTCAGGCTCATCAACCTCAACCAATACCTCAGTAAATATAGGTAAGTTCAAACTCGGATATGGAAACGACGATATCATCTCCTTTGATCAACGCATACAAATGCGGGCCTCCGTGAATGATGCATTCCCTCCTGCCGGTGCCGACATATCTGTCAAATTCAGCCAATCGCCTACGACGACAAAATGTGAGATAACTACCCTGCCGCTTTATGTTAAATTAGACCTTCAACGACTGGATGAGACATTTAGTTGGTTCGGAGGTTTGAGTGGTTTCTTGAATATGAGCTCTTCGATGACTTCAAGTTCTCCAACTCCCCAGGTTCCTGTAAAGCCGCCAACGAAAGCTCGTGGGGTAAGGTTTGACGCGCCTATACGTCCAGACGACACATCCGCAAGCTCCGAGAATAAAATGAATATGAGATTAGGCGGTTTCCGTTTAGATGTCCTTGGAAAGGAGTGCAACGTGTCCTTAGACACGACTGCTGTAAAACTGGTTAGTCGGGAAGAAGGAATCGGTATTGGTATTTCCAAGATACACCTTGCAGGCCCATATATGAGACGTTCTATGGGTGACCCTCCTGTCAATGCTGTGATTACGAATACTCGCCTCGAGTATCTCATTACACCGAAAGATAATGACCTGGAAAGACTCTTAGAGCTTATCATACCATCCAAGTATAAATTCGATCAGAACGACGACGAGATCATGGTGGACACTCTGCTTCGACAAAGGCGGAAAGGCGCTGTGTTACGTGTTAATGTGGATGGCATTGAAGTCAATGTCGGCAAGATCCAACAACTCGAAGTATTATCTACATTAAGTGAAGAAGTTGCACGACTTTCTACTGTTGCTAAATACCTACCTGAAGATGATCGACCAGGCATACTCACCCTGGCTCTTATCCGCAACCTGGATGTGACGGTGGATATCGATAGGAAGTTCGGCTCTATACAAGCGTCTTTAAAGGACGCAGAAATTGGCCACATCACCATTCCTTCTTTGGTCGCTCTTGGGGTAGGGTCCATCTCAGTCGTTCGGAACCACAACGAAGAGTTAGTCGGCACAAGCACGCCCTCTTTCAATAAAGGAGGCCACGGACCTGTCTTGACTCTAAGGGTAATTGGGGATGAAATGGAGCCGGTTGTTAAAGTCAGAATGCGTAATATCAATATCGAGTATCGTGTACCAACCATTATGGATATTCTCGGTCTCGCCGAAGATGCTACACCCCAAGATTTCGAGGCAAGCCTGGCGGCTTCGGTAGCGAATATAGGCGAACATGCACATACAGCTATCACGGGAAAGTCACAAAACCGCTTGCCAGTTTCAGACCAGACCAAGGGTAAAGATGGGAAACCAACGAAAGTAGACTTCGTCTTCAGGGATTGCTTACTAGGCTTGAATCCACTTGGGCTGAAGTCAAAGATGACCATTGTGTTGACCGACTCTCACTTTGAAATCGCGTTATCTAATGGGGATGATGCAAAGGCTCTAGGCCATCTGAATAAGGCTTCCATCCTTCTTATCGATGACGTGTCGATACTGGAATCCAAAAATTCCGCATCGACTGCCCGACGACGTAGCTCAAACACCCCTTCTCCGCAAGTAGTGGGGTTATGCCAGCAGGGGTATGTTGATATATGCTATATTTCGTCAGCAAAGATCACGATTCAGGTTGGTGTGAACCAGAAAGATGGAAATAAATGGATTGACGTCGAAGTACGAGATGATCTTCTTGTCCTAGAGACATGCGCCGACTCAACTCAAACTTTGATTGCTCTTGCTAATGCACTTACTCCTCCGACACCACCAAGTAAGGAGATCAAATATAGAACAAATGTTGTTCCCGTCGAAGACCTACTCGCTTCTATATCTGCTGATGCGTTTGGTGGGGCCGAAGGCGACTACGACTTCGACAAAGATTTTGGACTGGCTCAAAACCTTGATGAGACTGATAGTGATTTTGGTATTGGAGATTCTGGCCAGTCAAGTCCTTTAGCTGTTGACTCTCGCTTTTACAACGAGTCCTCAGTTGAGGCCAAACTTTTCGAGGCGACGGGTTCTATGATCTCGGATGGGACGCGAACCCAAGACACAACAGACGGTGTCCTCCTCACAAACTTTAGCAGCCAGCCAGACATGGTTGATGATGACGATGATCTAGCTATCGATGAGAATTATTTTGGTTCGGGATCCGTGATAGAAGATAATACTCACCGCTGGAGCTCGACGAAAAACGCATACGATGAAGCCAAAGATGAGATTCCACGCAGCCCTCTCTGTGTCCGTGTGCGTGATGTACATCTTATATGGAACCTCTTTGATGGCTATGATTGGAACCGTACCCGTGAGGTTATCTCAAAAGTTGTAAACAATATCGAGTCTGCAGCGGCCGAGCGGCAATCGCGTCACGATCGCGCCCGCGCGAATACCGATATGGAGGTGATCGAGGAAGAAACTGAGATCGGAGACTTTTTGTTTAACTCGATATACATAGGTATTCCTGCAAACCGAGATCCTCGGGAGCTCACACATGCCATCAACCAAGAATTGAACGACGCTGCCACCGAAACTGAGTCAATAGCAACTACAGCAATGACTGCTACGCCCAGCCGACAAGGCAATGCTTATCGAAACAAAAAGAAGCTCAAACTCAATCGCAGCAAACGACATAAGATCACCTTTGAACTGAAGGGTATTAACATAGACCTGGTTACATTCCCCCCAGATTCTGGTGAGACCCAGAGTTCAATCGATGTTCGGATCCGAGATCTTGATATTTTCGACCTCGTTCCAACATCGACCTGGAAGAAGTTCGCGACATACGACCAAGACGCCGGAGAGCGGGAGATGGGTACCAGTATGGTTCACCTGGAAATATTAAATGTCAAACCACTTGCAGACTTAGCGGCGTCTGAAATTGTACTGAAGGCTACTGTTCTGCCACTTCGCCTCCACGTTGACCAAGATGCTTTAGACTTCATCACACGGTTCTTCGAGTTTAAAGATGATTCTACTCCAATTCACGCCTCACCTAGCGATATTCCTTTTGTACAAAGAGCCGAGATAAATTCCATACCCGTGAATCTCGACTTTAAACCTAAGCGTGTCGATTACGCCGGCTTGCGGTCGGGTCACACGACCGAATTCATGAATTTTCTAGTCCTAGATCAGTCGCGGATGGTCTTAAGGCGTACTATCATATACGGTGTCTTGGGGTTCGATAGACTCGGGAAGACGCTCAATGATATCTGGATGCCTGACGTCAAACGGACTCAACTCCCTGGCGTGCTTGCCGGGCTTGCGCCTGTCCGGTCTTTGGTCAATGTCGGAAGCGGGTTCAGGGATCTCATTGAGGTTCCAATCAGGGAATACAAGAAAGACGGCAGGATAGTTCGCAGTATAAGTAAAGGTGCCGTGGCATTTGCCAAGACAACAGGTACAGAGATCGTCAAGCTCGGAGCCAAGCTGGCTGTCGGTACACAGTATGCTCTGCAGGGCGCAGAGGGTATGCTAGTCAAGCAGCCACAACCTTACCAAGTCGCAGGATGGGATGAAGAAGAAATAGACACAGAAGAGCCAAAACAGATTAGCCTCTACGCCGATCAGCCAACAGGGGTTATCCAGGGAATTAGAGGTGCATATGCTAGTTTAAGACGTGATCTCAACATGACAAGAGACGCCATTATAGCGGTCCCCGCAGAGGTCATGGAGAGCGAGAGCGCTCAGGGAGCGGCCAAGGCCATCCTCAGGCGAGCACCAACGATCGTTTTTAGGCCCCTTATCGGCTCAAGTAAGGCAATTGGACAGACTCTCATGGGAGCTACGAATGCATTAGACCCTCAGAATAGGAGGAGGGTAGAGGAGGTAAGTCTATGGTGCCTAATTGTCTCCACGTTCTCCTTTGTACTAACGAATATACAGAAATACAAACGGTGAGAGTGCTTTTCTGGTTTATTGCGACCCAGCATTCCTTTTTTTTTTTTTTTTTTTTTGGCGCGGAGTACGGATATATCGCGGGCCTCCTTTTCTGTCTCCTTGCTTACACACAAATCTTGCATGTTAAACGTCATGGACAATGCATCATAGATGGGCGGACAAATTGACGTTGCACTTCCACGAGATTGGCTGGACTGTTGTTAAATTTCTCGTTGCCCGGGCTATGATTGATCGATTTCTAAAGGGGGAGGAGAGTCAGCATAGCATTAGTACATTTACATCGGTATCTAACTGCTCTGAGAATTATCTGCATGGAGGCTATTACGACCATTGAGTATGTGGGTTGAAGATCTGAATACCTAGGTACTGGACAGCATAGATGATGTAGGTACTACTACATATACTAGAATAATTAATCAAATTCCCACATACGACCATAGGATCTAGAAAATTCGGGATCCCGTCCGCTCTCCCCTTGGACAAGCTAGATACTGCCAGATCAGTAGTTGGGTCGGTGACGATCAGCGAATCCCTGGTGTTGTATGTTTTTTTTTTTCTTCCTTGTGCGTTTTTCCCCTGTGAATCTCTGATCTAGTGTGTCTTCGTGGAGGGTCACTGGGACAATTAGCATCTTATATGTCCTTCTCTTGAAAAGCTTCGCTAAAGTCATACATAGGATGTAGACTTGAATTAATCTTTACCTGTTACCGAAGTACCTACTCCAGCTGACGAAAATGCACGGGAAATAAACCCGTTTGGTAGTTATAGTTACCTCCCTACCTAGGTTATGTAGTTCTAATATGATGGACATCCTTTTTCTTTCTGACTGACGTAGGTACCTGTTCATCCTATGGTGGGCGGATTCGCAGCATAGTCAAATTCCTACCTACCCAAGGTACGCGGAGAATACCAATATAGTAACCAGTACAACCCGCTCACGTCAGTCGTAATCCTTGAACCACTTTTCGATCCTTTGAAGAACCCTATATTTCAATACCACCTTGACTCGAGTTTGCCACGGTATCTTATCGTATAGAGGAGAATACTCCCCTTGCTCTAGGATCTCCTTGATGGCAATTTCATATGACAATGTACGAGGCAACCTTTTGTTGTGCAAATAACTCCAGTTGGCGAGATGAATAACAGGCACGCCTGGAGCACGAGAGGGCGTAGAGCTGGTACCATTAGCGACAGTAAATTTGGCACCATTATCAAGAAGAAAAGCAACAAGTAGCCTCCTTTGGTTCGAAACATTGATATCCCAATCCTCCTTCAATTTTTTATGATGGGTTCCATACGGGTCTAAATAGGAAATTCCAAATATCGCACTCTCTAGTATTGATGGTATGTTGCTCTCTTCGTTGAGTATTGAAGGGTCCAACGTAACCCTTTCACGTACATAGTCAGTAATGCAGAATTGAGCTGCTAAAATAACATCAACATTAGGAGATGAAGCAATGCTGTTTTCAGCCCTAGCCCGCAGATTTTCCTTGGTGCTAATTATAGTGTAATTTCGCGTCCAGAGGGCGAACCCATACTTAGCAACCAGTTTTTGAACAATTTCGTGCACAAGTTCCAAATTCTGGCTGTATTTGCTGATCTGAGAGGCAAAACGATAACAGTGTTGAATAAGGTCAAAACTTTTATGCGTTGAAATCATGTCGGATTGAATGAGACGTGCAACTTGAGTCTTGAGTCCCATTGCATGAACATCGAAGTCCTCGGGCCCCTTGGCAGTGATATAATTCGAAGTTTCGACGGCCCAGTCACGCGTTGTGCGATGTAGATAATCAACTTGACCTGCGCTTGAAATCTCGAGCAGACCTTTCGTTCGGCTACCAATTTTTCGGCGCATTGAAGTAGATATATGCGCTTTTTGCTGACTTGTTAACTTATTCAAATTCGTAGAAAGAGCATCCTCCTTGTCGGCGAGCCAGAAATCCTCGATATTTAGGTCAAAATTCCATTGTTCTCTAATCTGTAGGAAGCGAGAACAATCTTGTATATACTTGGGTGGGATGCTCAGGAATATCTGGTTATATAAATCAAAGAGTTTTTCCGATAGTTCATCGATGATTGTCTGGAGCTCGGATACAGAGCCACCATCGCTGAGTGTTTCAAGAAGCGATCCAACTACTATGGACACCCACAAGAAGACACCGTGAGCCTTCTCAGAGATAGAGTGAATTAAATATTGAGCTTCGGTGTCGTATGCTTCTTTGAGTTCTTGAAAGCCAATGTGAGACTCGAAGTTGCTTCTTATGTAATGCTCGATGTCCTCTTTGGTCAAATCTTCAAGCCTAAGTTGAGGGCTATTCTTGAAGGAGTCTTCAAAGACGTTCCAAGGCCGGCTACTGACACAAATCTTCACCCATCCCCCTCCATGTTGGTGGATCGCATTAAGGAAAGCGAGAAGCTCCTGGTGGTTACCAGAAACCTCGTCCAACCCGTCAATAAACAAGGCTACCACGTACGACTCGCCCGCCCCTATCGCAAGAGTAATAAATGCCTCCTGTAATTCGGCTAGAGACCAAGGTGGGTCGACAAGCTCGTCGGGTTTGTTGAATATTTTTCGGAACGCCCACCTTTTGGGGGTGATGCGAGGGATAAGTTCGGGCATTTTCGACAAGCATTCAAGTAGAAGTGTTTTAAGAAGCCCCAAATGTGACATCTGCTCCATCGTTCCAGCGTTCCAGAAGTAGAATCCTCCAAGTAGAAGCTTTCTGTTGTCAGCCCAAGAGTCAAGGTGCGTGTTCAATAATCGGTTATTGAGGATGTATTTCATAAGCGTTGACTTCCCAGAACCAGGTTTGCCAGCAACCCAATATATAGAAGTGCAGTTGCCTCGAAGCCATGCTGGAAAATTAGGCCACATGGTATTCCCTTGTTCGTCCAACCTTGGATCCTCAAATACCCATCGAAATGTTCTCTCATATGCCTCTGGGATGGCCTTTTCTCGGTTAGTTAAAGTCTTAAATATGAGGCTATCGCGTATGCCCTCGCATAAATTTAAGTCCTCCTTGCTTTCGGGGGAATCCGCTTGGTAGGTCGAACGTGGTAGCCAAAGCTTGGCCCAAGCAACGATATGTTGCGTGCTAGCATTTGGAATCGGCATATCATTGCTGCTAGTGATATCAGTCAATCCCTGTCCGGAGTCTGTTGTTGTCCTGTCAACGCGATTGAGCATTGCGAATATCTCATTTTGCTGCCCAACAAGATGGTGAACATCAATCCAACCCTGCTGCGCATCTTTCCATATACCGATCGTGATGACATCCATCATATTTCTCCGAATTTCTAAAAGCTGGCGAGCCAGAGTATCGACTTCGTCCTTCGCCCATAACCCTTTCAACACAACCATAAAACTTGACTGAGCAATCTCTAGCCTAGTCTGACCCTTGGCTTTTAGCTTCTCAAGAGTTTTTTCGAGTTTAGTGCAGACCTTTCTACAGTCTGCGCAAATTTGTGAGACACGATCGTTCGTATTATTCTCGGTAATGGAGCCTAAACTATCTGCCCTTTCTTGAATATGGTCGATGTAATACCGCAAATCAGAGACGATTTTTGAGAATTCCACAGTCGTTGATGATTGACCTGTCGCAGATTTATAGACCCTAACAGTATCAGCCAATAGCCTACCCGCAAAGTCGGTAAACTGAACGACTCCGGCAGCGAGAGAAAATGCGCTGAGAGGATCCATTTCTTTTCGTCTCCGATGATTGTATCCTGCGTTTAGGGAAGAGGAAACTGAGAAGGCTCTGCCCAACGCCGCAGCTGAAGTGCTGGGCCGCTCGTTCGGTACAATAAATGAGGGGCAGCTGAAATATTGATATCTTTGTCTTATGCACGTTAAGGCGATATGCCTGCATTGGATTGGCCGGGGTGTCTATGTCCAATGGCTGATTGGTCTTGGTGTTTTCCATATCCAGCTCTGAAAGAGACGTAACTTAGGTGCCTTAGGTAGACATTTTGCCTAACCGCCCCAGTGGTGGCGTCTTCTGTAGAGAATATTGTTACATTTATGCTACCATAAGCACAGAAATGCCTCCCATCGAGCCTATCCTTGGCATTAGCTGTTCCTATGCCTGCTGCATCGCCCCGACATATTTGATACCGCAATATCAATTAAAGCTCTCACCGAAATAGAATCTTGCAGATGTTGACTCATTCGAGTCTAGGACTTATATAAGGTGCACTTACGGATTACATTTTGTTCTGCGTCGTCTGACACATACAGCGCTCGTAGTTGTATTATGGTTCTTAGGGAAAATACTTAAAGCTAGGATCCCCTAACATGCTACCAGAAATACTCAGAAGTGATTGGAGCTATCATAGGATTTGAATTAGGTACCTAGGTTAGGTAAGTTATCTGATTACAACTCTTCTTAGATTTCGGTTGTTGTATTCAACTGAGGTAGTTGAAATAGGGGAGAAAGGAGAGAAAAGGGGGGTAAATGTAAACGAAGCTAGACAGACTATTGGCGGAGCATAAAACATAGAAACAACTTCGCTGTTTCGCGAGCAACTTTAACGGTTCCTAGAGCTATACGTAAGGTACATAACATATCCTTTGTTCTAGATGCCTTGTCTAGAATCCTGACAACAGACTGATACGATACGTTTAACTATGTAGAAAACTTTTCACATTTGGAACAAGAGATTTATTACTATATATTTATCTATCTGACCTCCTATTGCTCTTTGCTACGTTTTTCTTCTTTTCTTATTCAAATTTGAAATCGTCATGTAGCAGTTAGTATGACGCTAAATCATACACTTCTACCTGCTGTACAGCGAGTTTCCAGATGAAATTACTTTATCAGAACCTCTTGTTATCATGATGAAAGAGAAAAAAGTTACCTAAGTGGAAATCTACGGCGACAACATCGCTTCCTCATACTACTCGGTTGTTTTCTCAATCAGCTCAAGCGCCTCATCGTACACTCCATCAGACAAGCAACGCGAGACGTTGTGGGACCACACCGAGCCAAGTCCTCCCGCCTTGTAGGCCGTGACGTACTCGAATTCGGGCGGGAAGAACCCGGCGAACTCCCACCCCGTGATGAGGATGCGGCCGTTCGCCCGGACCTTGACCGTCGACGGACTCAAGTTGAAGTGCGTGAAGATCGCTTTGTCACCGCCGGTCAGGCCCCCGCAGAACTTGTCGTGGGCCGACTCCCACCTCTTCGCGTGCTGCTGTTCTATGGCGCTGTGGCCTTGAGCTTGGTATTTCGGGACCATGGCGTGGAAGAGCCAGTCCCGCGCCTGCTCTGTGGTATTGAATAATTTGAGGTCCAGGTGCGGGTTCTCGAAGCAGCGCAGGTGGCCGTACAGATTGTACCCCGTGCCCGGGTGCGGGATGCGCCGGAGTTCCAGGCGGGCTTCTTGGAGCTGCCGTTTGACAGAATCCATCAGTAGGCTATCCTGGTTCTCAGGCTTCTGAAACCATTCCTCGTCTACTACGACATCATCGACAGCCTCTATGAGAAGAACCCAAACCTCGGTACCATTGTGATTGTACGGCCAAGCCGCGTACAAAGTCGGGATACGGATGCTGGTATACTTTTTTACTATGAGCATGTTAATAGCCTCGGACGTGCCGCTGGCTTCGTCGAGCCCAAACTTAACTACGTAATGCTCGTTGATACGAATACCTTGGCGGGCCCTAATGGGGTCCTGAAATTCGCGCCTCTGAGCCACGGTAAAGGGGTTAGGAAGCGCATGAGGTAGTTCCTCTTGAGGAGCGACGTATGGAAGTTCGGGGATCTGGAGAGCCATTTTTGTTAAAAGGGTCAGAAACTTAAATTGAGGGTTGATTATAAAGGAATCTTGGATTATTTGATTTGATATGAATGTGAGTCCAATGACGATGATGAGGCATTTCGTAATTTTCGCGGTTGCGATGACCGTTAATATACCAATTTTCGGACTGGATTACAATAGCTTCATGCTGTAACGTAACTTCTGACCCTATACGTGAAGACTATCCAGATACGAATATTGGATGCCATCGGTAAATTGTACCAAAATAAGCGATTTATTTTGAATATATTAGATATGTCTAGATAGTGTATATCAGGGTTACGACACATTTATTTTTGTTCACGAACTTCAACACAGTAGGAAATTCTGGCAGAGTTCCCTATTATTTTTCATGAATACACGAGGCTCAAGTATACGTACATCTCGACGCTATGATGGGGAAGTGTGATATAATAATCTGACAATTACTCAAATAGATCTTTACCTTAAAACAGCCCACTCACAAACCACACCCCATCGCCCCCGTCCCGGGACCACGACCTCCCAACTCGGTCTTCCCACACCCACCACTGAGCCGGGACGTACCTCGAGCCCCTTTTCCAAGCCCACAACCTTCTGGCTGCCCGCAAGCACGATCCTCACATTCCTTATAGTTGCGTCGCTTTCCCTATCCATTTCCTCAGTAGTCGTAGTAGTCAAATCATCATCATCCTCATCCTCATGCATAACATGTCGCCCAGTAACTAACGTCATACCCGCCGACCCCTGAACCCCTTCCACCAAGATCCGCGCGGTCCATTCCTTTTTATCCTCGTCGCGCTTCGCGTTAACGCCGGTAGTCGCGTCGGCCCATACATCGACGAACCAATCGCGCACCGAGGCCGCTAGGCCTCCCGGTATGTACTTGGCGCCCCTGCGGTGCGGCGAAAAGACGTCCGGTAGCGGATCCCCGCGGAGGGATTCGCCGTCGGGCGACTCGATAGGTTTGAAGCGGGGCGCTCTGTGAAAGATGGGCTGCTGGACCGAGGTAGAAGGTCTGGGAAGAGTGGGTTCCGGGGTTCCGTGGTCTGTTAGGTTGCCAGAGAGCGGAGAAGACTGGCCATACTCGTCGAGCATGACGGTGTCTTCCTCTTCGTCTTCGATTTTAATTTCATTATTGCCGTTGTCGTAGTCGTAGTCGTAGTTATTATCACTGTCGTAACTATCCTCGCGTTTTACGGAGTCGTGGGTGTTACTACTGAAGTCGGAGGATATAGATATGCGTCGGCGTTTAGGATAACGGCTTCTTATGTCTTCCCCGTCATCGCTGCTTTTATCATAGGTGTTCTTCGATTCTTGTACTGGCGAGGACTCTGGCACAGCGTCCATGTCTGTGTCTATATCGAAAATCTCAATGGGATCATGGTGCTTACTACTACTCTCTTCTCCTGGTTGCTGCTCGTCCCCGAAAGGCGGAGAGCTGTCAATGGCATCGTTAATAGGGTCCGTAGTGCGTGGAGTAGGCCGATAGTAAGTCCCGGCTCCGGTCTTACCGGAAGCGGAAACGAGAGCGGGAGTGGGAATACTTGAAGGCGGACGAAGAGATGAGCCTTCCCCTCGTACTCCCGGACCCCTAGGCGTTGAATAAAGAGAGAAGCGCGGCGTGGCTTGGAATTGCTGTCCGCCATTCTGATATGCCTGAGGAGTCTCATTCCTAGGCTGCGACCTCTTTGGTACCAAAAACCGATGAGGCGTGGGGGTCTAGCGTGGTCAGTAAATTACTATTAATGATAGCCGTCGACTTTATTTGGGACTTACAGCCGGTGGTGGTGCCATGATAGGTATTTCAGACAAACAGTCAGTTAATAAGCTCTCAAGACATGCTCGCCGACACTAGATCGGCACAGCGTAGCCCCTCTATATGAACGAGGGACCTAAGGTTTTCAGATGATAGGCTTTCCATTATTGGTGGGAAGTTGTAAGGTCTTCAAAAGTTAGTAATTCACAGGGAAATATTATTGTTACACTTCACGTGGTCATATTTCACTTAAGATGTAGAAGTTGCTATAACAGCAACCGCAACCGCGACGACGGAGAGTGAAGGTATGCAATATTGCCGTAATGACGTTAACGGCTAAACCACGGCAATATTAGGTATGCTTACCTAACATAAGGTAATTGCCTGCCCCTTTTTCCTGACTTTCGAAGTTTGTATAATAACACATTTCAATGCGAGCCATAAATAGAAGACAATTTGAAAGCTAGTAGTAAGCAATGAAAAACTAGGAATTCTCCTGAATAATCATGTTGGATATATTTCACAGATGCCATAAGCCTGGCCTCCTAATTTAATGTACGAAACCACGAACTCTCATTATATATCAATCCAACCGCGCTCACATATCTGACGAGCGGCTCCAGACCCTAACGCCATGCAACCTATCTTCATGAGGTAACCCTTATGCAACGCCCAATCAATGCAAAAACAACTCTTGCTACTCAAACTTTCCACCCCCGAATAACCCTCCCACAACTTTACTCCTTCCCTCAGCACCCTTCCACTTCTTCGCCTCGCGTCGTTTCTCTGCCTCTGCTACTGCCGCTCGGCGTTCATTCTCCCGCGCGAAGTAGTTGATGCCCGAACGCTTGCCTGCTGTCTTCTTCAAAAGTTTGCCGTCGTCTCCTCCCGCGAGACTAGCGCCAGCCGTGGGGGCACTACTGCTGCTTGTTGTGCTGGTTGAAGAATTTGACATAAGCGAGTTTGTTGTTGCCCGTCTCAATAGTGCTGGCACTTTGAACAATCCACCACTGCCTGACGCTGATGGAGCTGCGAACGCGAGACGTGACGAACTTGTTCCACCGTTGCTGGTTGTGGATAACGACGAGGAATCACGCTTGAGCTTAATTCGATCGACCACTGCAACTTCTGACCGTCGGTTCTCTTTATTGGATGATGAAGTCGTTGGACGCTCCTCTTCTTCGCCGTCAGACCCTATCTCTGTAGCAGGGATGATTGACATGGCAGAACCATTAGGTTCGTCGAGCAAGTCAGATAATTCTCTGCGGACATCGGTGATTGATGAGGGGCGAACACCTCCTTTAGTACGTCGCGCGTTGGGAGGCGGGCGTGCTATGTGATCGTCTGTATGCGTGCGCTTGCGATCTCCGTTCGTAGGTTGACTATTCGGGATTGATTGCTCTGCTCCCGATCCAGCTTGTCCCTGACCTTGGCTTTGACTGTCGCTGTCTGCGCTCTCGGGAGCTGTATCCGCGAAGTTCTCGCCGAAGTCCCACTCGTCATCGCTGTTCCTGTCCTCTATGCTCTTAAGGAACGCGGCGTTGCGTGGATTTTCGGCGATCTTTTCGATGCGCTCATCCGCAAACAGAGCTTTCTGCATCTTAGCGAATTGTCGCCGCTTCATACGACGTCGAGCTTCGCCCCCATCGTCAGAATCTGATAGATCAAAGTCATTATTATCACCACCACGGCGTCGCTTGCGTAGCATGCCGGTTGTGATGTCACGGAATAACTTGTCGACCTGAGCCGCATCGGCTGCTCGTTCTCGATCACTATAGTAGTATTAGCGTTTGTGCCATGTGGCATTGGAAGGCATTACTTACGCGAAGAAGCCAGCCAGCTTAGCAGCGTCAACATTGCTGTTGGTGGTAGCGTCATCTATCATTTCCTTGATAAGTTCTTCGTCTTCCTCGCTGGAGTCTTCACCGTCGGCTCCGCCAAGGCCGGCATACTCGTCCTCAGATTCTTCGGCTTGCTCCTCGACCATCTCACTGGCCTTGCTCTTTTTCTTATCAAACTTCTCCTGCATACGCTTCCTCCTCCTGGCGGCCTTCTCCATTAGTCTGAATGCATTCGCGTCCGCCTCTGTATCTTTAGGTAAAGCGCTAGGGGCGGCGCTGGGACTTGCGGGGATATTCGTCGTAGATGTCAAAGTAGAAATCGAGGCTATACTTTCGCCTCTTCGTCTAAGCCTGCCCGTCCTTCGAACTAAAGGAGATTCTTGGATTTTATCATAGTCCGGGGTTCCACCTAACAATACGGTGTCGACTGTGGACCCTGGCGCGTCAACAAACCGTTGCTTGAGTGGAGAGAAGTCCTGGAAGCCTCCATCCTGGGTTGGTTCGATAAGATCTGACGCTTGCGTCCCGTCTATTTGCATCAAGGTATCGAAGCCGTGTAATTGCGACTGAGAGAAATGTAACTGGACACCTTGTGTTTGTGTTTCATGTGATTGGGTATCCATCTTGCGCAACTTCTGACTGTCAAGAACCATATTATCCTGAGATTGGCCTGCTGCGGCGGAAAACTGCGAGTCGGGGAAGTTATCAAGACTGGGCATAAATTCCTGTGGAGATCCGCTGGCAGGCTCGACTTGACTATCATCCATTGTACCAGCGAATATCTGGGTAAGTCCCATGCCTGCGGGCCCAGCTGCGGGAACCGGGAGTCCGGGAATAAACGTCTTCCTAGCTGAGCGAAGGACTGATGTAGGGATCTTGGGGGAGGAGTTAGTGGCTGATGGAGATTTGGGATGAGTCTTGGGCTTTGGAGTTGCTTCGACATCGTCCTCATCATCTGAGACGACCTGAGCGTGTTTCTTTGACCGGCGGAATCTTGCGGGTGGGAGCTCGACGTCGGCCTCGTCCTCGGAAGCTACGCTTCCAGTGGCCTTTGGCGTGTGCTCTTCCTCCTCGGATTCACCATCTTCCTCTGCTTCATCCTCGAACATGGGATTTTTTGCAGGCTTATCGCCATCATCCATCTCGTCGTCCTCTCCCTCGTTTTCTTCCTCCGATCCAGACAACTCAATATCCCCAGGATCTTCCTCTCCGCTATCCTCAAAGCTATCGTCGTCACTATCGTCCCAAGCCAGAGGATCGCTTTCGCCGTTCTTTTTACTTTCTTTACGAGCCTTCTTCGCGTCTTCACGTTCTCTCTGCATGATTTCCTCAACCTCTTGTCGAGCCCGGGCAACAATGTCTTCGACTTGTTCCCTTTCCCGCTGGCGCTCTTCCTCTGTCTGTACAGCGATGCCCTTGGATTTGAGGTACTCGAGACGTCGCTCGCGTTCCAACTTAGCCTGAGCTCTCGCGCGCTGCTGCAGGGTCATTTGGAGTTCAGCAGGTGTCATTGAAGGTTTGCTCATGCGGCCCCTTGACGTTTCTTTCGGTGGGGAAGAGAGATGGGCTAAGCGGCGCAGCACGTCCATAGATTTAGATTCCTGTGTTTTCTTTTCAGGAAGTTTATCGAATATCGCATCAATCTTTCCCTTCTTCGGCTTCGTGATCTCTAATTCGTCATCGGAGTCTATCGTGACAAGATTTGCTTGCATTGGAGGTAGCTTAACTCGGATTTGGCGCTTTGGTTTACTCGCTCCGGTTCCCTTCATCTCGGTGGGTTTATCCGCTATTTCGACGGCTTTGCCTTTGCCCTTTTCTTTTTGGCTTTGTTCCAAAGCGACTTCTAGGCTAGGCAACTCATCGTCATTTCCAAACACATCGTCTGGATCTATGCGGGTATTTGGGGCTGCAGCTGTAGCAAGATGGGCTTCCATAGTCTTAGGAGCAAGAGGTGGAGAGCTGGGGGGAGTTCCAGCATCTGCCATATCAACATCCGTCTGCTGCACTGAACCAGGCGTTGTTGGTCTGCTTGAACTAGTCGGTTTTGTCTCAGCAGCCACTGCTTCGGTTCTAAAGTTAAAGCGTTCGAATAGGGACGCTTTCGTGATCTTTTTCTTCGTTTTTGCTTCATGAGCAAGTTGCAAGCTACGACTTAGTCGTTGCGTTTCGCGGTTCATCTCTTCCAAGGCCTTCTTGCTGGCTTTGCGAGCAGGGCGGGAGACTTCCTGAGTGAGTTTACGTCCTCCGTCATCATCTGTGACATCAGATACGTCATCGTCAATATCCGATTCAGTAGGCACTTGCTGGCCCATTCGCTCAGCACGCTCATTCCGTTTGCGCTCCTCTTCGGCTTCTCTAGCAAGTCTCTCTTGCCGTTTCCTGGCCACTAGAGCCTGGAAGCGTTCATTCTTCCCTAGGTTCACAGGCAATTCATCATCCGTATCTGATTCGACTCCAGTTCCGGGCTGGCGGTGTGCTGTCGGCGTCTCAGGGGCCGGCGTAACAAAGAGACCGGGCGAGGAGGGTATGTTGGCATTTGCGGCGACTTCTGGAGTAGGGCTTCGAACGGGTCTAGCCAGTCGCCTACGCGGCAAAACAGTGACATCTTCATCGTCGTCGTCAGCGTTTGCCGCCTCTCTACTCTCATTATTTATTGAGGTAGTATGTGGTTGTAGTGGTTCAATTGAGCTTCTTGGTGTGGTATTATTTGTCGTATTTGTGTCATTTGTTCTCATCCGCGCAGCAAGGCGTCCTCGGGGTCGAACGATCTCCTCTTCGGCCTCACTCTCTTCCTCTTCATCCTGAAGGGGTTGTGATTCTTTATTCGCGATAATGCTCTTATCAATAGATTTAGATAAGATATTCGCGTTTATCGCAGGGGTAGAATCATCATCTGAGTCTGCATCATTTACTGTAGCTAATAGAGCATTGATCTTAGACCGAGGCGATAGTAATGGTGATGTAGGTGCGGATACGCCTTCGGCCGGCGATGGTGATCGAGTAGATGCCATTTTTAAATACCAATGCTCAACATTAAAATGCAATTGATTGTAAAATTGACCTCAAGAAGACATTATATGAAGGATTAGAGGATATAATGACAAGTTTAAAAATGTAACTTGTGTTTCTAAGGTTAGAAAGTTGTAAGTGGGGGCTGGAGGGTTTAATTGCTTTCATACTGTAGCTTCCCCCCCTGTACGCGCTTTGGTGAGACGCGTCTTTCGCGATTTATTTATGCAGCAATCCGAGTATAAATGGGGCTATCAATTAACGGATTAACGGATTAGGTACCTGATGATCAACTCCCACTATTGCATAAGTACGTCATTTTGAATATTCGGATTCATCATTTTTATTTTTCAACTTCCCAAATCTTGGGCGAATCGCAAGATATATACTATTACAGGCCATACTATTGCCTCCAATTAAATACTTTCGAGACTCTATCCATCATGCGAAATGATCTTACAAGAACCTGGAAACTGTTCCATACCGTGGCGTAGGGGGTATCGCTGCAATAGAGTACATATCCACCAGAGAGTAACGCCAAAGCCGACCACGCTTCTCACCCCTCGTTTTCAATGTTCGTACACACACCAAAGGAAAAATGCAATAAAGACTAACGCCCCTAACCCCTATGCTGATGCGAAACCCCTTGTCAGAAAAGGGGTGGATGACTTCAAATGACATGAATGTGCCAACCCCAAAAAAGCAGGCAAAATTGTTATTGCCGCCGTATATAAGACCGACCATTATGAGATGTTCCCTATGATGCACACAGAACACACGAAGAACCAATGCCACTTTTAGATGTTTCTTGCCAACAGTGTTTTGGCAGCCTCCTCCCCTTCCTAAGGGACTGCGAGGCATGAATCCAAAACACTGTCCAGCATTGACGTATCCTCGGTATTTGCACCCTCCCATGATATCGGCTCTTCGTCTATGTCCATTGGTTCTGGGTAGGCACCGCCATTCACCGGACCGTTTTGGCCAGCACCGTTAACATTCGAATCTTCGTAATCTCTTGGTTTTTGGCCGTGGAGCCAGGTATAATTATTGTAATTCTCGAGCTCGCCATCCCTATAATTATATATGACTGATTTTCTGATGATGGGGAACGAACTTATGCCACAATCACCTATTTCGAGCGCAAGACGCAAGTCAGCCATGCTCAGGGGAGGTCGCTCGCTAGCAGCTTTGGCTTCGATGGGTAACAATCCACTCTTGTCTCTGGACAGTTCTCCTCTGGAAAAGGCTGCTTCTTCTCGTCTTAATTGGCGGCGATACTTGTGAGTTTGAATCCAGTTAGCCCCGGAACCGAATCCAGCACTCCCAGAATCGCCAGGCCCATTACTCCTAGTTCTGCTAAACACTGTGGAAAGAAATTCTTTAATAAAAGTCTCGGTGGCAACGGTCATAAATTGGGTAGCATCTGGAGCGTGTCCATTAACAAGTCCGGCTTCGTAACAGATAGGTAGCATCCTCGATTCGATGCTTGTTATGTCCGGGAACTCTCCTGATTCTACGGCTAACGGTTGGGCGAATCGCTTGCGAATTTCGAGGTCCCAATCTATATTTGTGATGAGTAAAGAAGAACTTGATTGGCTTCAGTTGGGAGAAGGCGCCTCACTCATTTTGTTCAAATCGTTGGCATTAGCACTTTGAGGTATGTCCGGCACACGAGCCATTCTACTGCGATGGTGTTCCGAAAACACAGCGGCCAAAGATTCGAATGGGTCAAACTACACAATAGCCCGTTAGTTGTCATAGATTCTGTAACGCATCGTACTAATTTCACTCACGTCATTCTGAGCAAGTTCCTTAATGCGTCTTCGATCGCGACTCGGAAGTTGCATGACTTCTCCCTTCAATCTTCGTTCGGCGGCATCGCCGGTCACAGGCTTGGCGCCGACATTGGTAGCGGGTTTATCATTCGCAGAAACCCAGGGCGCAACTCCCTGATCTGGCATTTCCCGCGTAAGGTTTCCGTATATAGCAGCAAGAAGCTGATTGTGGAGATGAGTCTTGTCGCCATTGGATAGTATAGGATCGATACGTTCGGAGTACTCTGCCTGGTTCAAGCGTCCTATAATATAATATGCGTAAGAGTTATGCAAGAGGAGAGAGGTAGGTTTAAACAAAGACTAACCTAGTATAAACTGAGTGGTAGATTCTTTGTAAGTATTCCATTGTTCATTACCAATTGCCGATTTAAGAGCAGTATATAGAGGTTCGAGATCGATTCGAGCGGGGATAATTTGGCTGGTTTTGGTGACTTTCTGGGTAGAAGGCGCAGAAACTGTTATTGATTTAAGAGTCGGGGTAGAAAGGCTAACAGATGGGCGGCTTAGAGCCGCGGGATCTATGTCGGGCATTGTTGATATTGGAGGGTCGGGGAAGTCGGAGTATCGGGGTGTTGTTTTGTTGTTGTGTGTTGTGTGTTGTGCGGGTAGCGCGGTGATTATCGATTCTGACGGCTCAATTCGGAAATGTTGATAGTTGGTGATACGACAAAAGCGCGATGTTGGGCGGGTTATGCGCGGGATGTCGCGAGCGAGCTATGTGCACAGCGCAGCCCGAAAAAGGGTTTAAAACCCGTTCATCGAGTGCAGTACGTTAATGCGATCCGATAACCAAGTTTGAAATGATGAAAATTGTATAAGTAACGTCGGTATTTGATGGAAAATGGACCGCCTTTTTGGTAGCCATTAAGCGGGAGGTTTTGGGATGTCGTCTAAATTGGAAAGCAGCGTCGAGTGGTGTTACTCTCTTTCAGAGGTGAACAAGCCATTTTTGATTGGGATTCCGGGGGGGGACGGTATGGTAAATTTAGCTTGGGGAAAATGGTAATGTACTGGTACTTTATTACGGACGGTAATAGACAAGTAATTTGGTGCTAGTCCATCCGCCGAACAAGTACCCAGGACCTAATTGACCCATTGGTAGCGACTACGCTAGCTGTTACCCAACTGCATCTGTGTTACCAGGACACAAGTTCTAGCAAGTTACTAACCCTCTAACCCAGGTACCTAAGCCTAAAGCCCCTCCACCAAGATCTACCAAACATAGGTACTTACCTAGCATAACAGCTTGGCCCTAAGTTGACGTAAAGTTTCATTTTGTCTAGTTCGCGACGCGTTGCATGTACCTACTTAGATATACGTAGTATACTCTACAATACACCATCTTAAAATATTCCAAATATTTATACTACTCGCTACCCACCAGGTACATTTTTATAAGCTAGTATACCTCTTGTACGTCAGCTTCCTTTCGGATAATACTTCAAAATGACACAATGTCCGGGTCAAATCAGGACAGAACAAAGCGTGTTGATCTTAGCATCAATCGCTTAATTTCCCAACTTATACCAGACGATCCACGCTTAAGCGATGAAGATGCACAGCAGAGACATGATTTATGTTTTGACGAGATTAAACAGCAACTTAATCAGTAAGAGCATCTGATAGTCATCTGAATTATTAAGTGTAAGAATAAATACCTAATTGACATTTATCATTTACCAGACCACGACCACCTCCCTTAGCCGACCAGAATCATGCATCCGAACTTATTAGACGAAGGTTGGTTCAGACGAACCCGAGCCAGGCCCTTCGCTATTCCAATCTTTACTCGAGGTTGCTGGCGCTGCCTGTACTGACCCAAAAATGGGCTATGCTGTACCTCCTGTATCAATTGGCGGACTCGCCTGATCCAACAGAGCCAGATCCCGTCGCCTTCGCCGAATTTCAGCAGGAGCAGGCCAAGCGGAGGAAACGAGAGGAAAGAGAAGAGTCGGGCCTAGGTGGTCCTTCCAATCAAGAAAGCTCCGAAGTGTATAGGCGCGACCAAAGTTCGGATGAGTACCATCCCACCGAGCTTCGAGACGTACTCAAGAATCCAAAAGAGATGAAGTCACACGATAGCGACTCTCAGCGGCCCTCGACTGCCGGTGAATATAGACGAGCCAGAGGTGCTAGAGAAGAAACTCCAGGACCTGCTAAGAGAGAAGTAGCTATAAAATCTAAGCTACTAGCTGATAATTATTGCGATATCGAACCTTCAGAGCCAGCTCTCCTACGAGATATTCCCTATACCCTCCAAGGCCTTTCCTCGACTACTCTCCCATTTGGGAAAGATGATTCCCTAAAACTGCCTGCTACTCTTCCCCCGCCCCTAATTGGACTTCTTCACACACTCGCCGAACCCTCTCTACTCTACCGCACCCTCGAAGAATTTGTCAAGACGCCCGCAAAGGGTCTCCTAGGTCAAAGTCTCCGTGCAGCTATAAGCGACGAGTTACGCTCGTATTTAACGCTTGTAGCGACGCTAGAAGGTCAGATTCGACGTGCCTTGTCTACTATTGACGAAAATGCTCCACGAAGTGGCATTGGAAAGGCCGGTGTGACCTTAAAACGTTGCGTCGTATGGACTCGGGAAGCAACCATGGGCCTACGACTCATGAGCATGATCGCCGAGGAGTCCAAAAGCAAGAAAGGCGGCCAACTCATCACTCTCATACATTCATTATCCTCGTCTCATGGTGATCCTATAGTAGGCGCCTTCGCTGAGCGTCTCCTAATGCCTATTACCCGTCCTTTCTACGACATACTAAGACAGTGGATATACAATGGAGAGCTCTCGGATCCGTATCTCGAGTTCTTCGTGCAGGAGCAGTCGGTAGAAGCTATGCCTAAGGGCAAGTCGGGGTCTATCAATGTTTGGGAGGATAAATACATATTAGCGGCAGATATGGTTCCTTCCATTATCACTAACGAGTTCGCTGAGAAGGTATTTCTCATTGGTAAATCTCTCAACTTCATCCATAACAGCTGCGGCGATGCACAGTGGGTCGAGTCATACTCTAAGGAGTCCTCTAGGGAGTTACGCTACGGTGACACGGCCACCTTGGAAACATGGGTTGATGAGGCGTATAAAACTACAATGCGTCGACTACTGCATCTTATGACCAACAAATTCCATCTCTTCGAACACCTGCAAGCGCTCAAGGACTATATCCTCTTAGGGCAAGGTGACTTCATCTCCCTCCTAATGGAGTCTCTTGCAGCGAATCTCGACCGCCCAGCCGGCGCTCAGTACAGACACACCCTAACAGCGCAGCTCGAGCACGCTATCCGCGGGTCTAACGCCCAATATGACTCCCAAGAGGTATTGCGGCGCCTTGACGCACGTATGCTGCAGCTCTCCCACGGTGATATCGGCTGGGACTGCTTCACACTTGAGTATAAAATCGACGCGCCGGTCGACGTCGTGGTATCAGACTGGGGCAACCGTCAATATCTCAAGGTATTTAACTTCTTATGGCGCATCAAGCGGGTCGAATTCGCCCTCTCATCCACCTGGCGAAAAGTCACCACCGGCTCCCGCGGTGTCCTGCAGACAGATCATCCCGCGGTCCGCCAGGCATGGAAGACGACTCGCGGCTTTCTTGCCGAGATGGTCCACTTTGTCGGCCAGCTCCAGTACTATATCCTCTTCGAGGTCATCGAGAGCTCCTGGACGGAACTCCAAGAAAAGCTACACAAGGAAGACGCCACCCTCGACGATGTCATTACTGCCCATTCGAATTACCTCAACTCTATCACTCACAAGGGTCTTCTAGGTGCCCGCCGCCGCCGCTTCGTCGGTTCAAACGCCGGTACGTCCGCGTCCGCGTCTACTTCCGCGACAGGTGCCACAGCCGGAGCTGCCGAGGAAGATGATAACAGCTACATGATCCAGCTGGGTGAGTTGCTGCGCACGATGCTCGCGTACCGCGACTGTGTCGACGGGTTGTACTCGTGGTCCGTGTCGGACTTCACTCAGCGGCAGGAAGCAGGTCTTCGACACACGGCGCCGCCCCACGCCGGCGACGACGCCGAGGTCCCGGGGGGTCCGCATAGCGAGTTCCCGGCGCTGAGGGAGCGTTTAAAGCATCTGGGCGACCGCTTCCGCGCTAAGCTCCAGATCCTCCTGGGCGACCTCGCGTACCAGGCCGACGTCGACCTGCGCTTCCTCGGCGTCGCGATGAATTTTAACGATGTTTATCAGCCCGTGCGCCGCAAACCAAAGGGCACCGCCACCGGCGCCACGCCTGCGGTGCCTGGGACCGCGCCGTCGGGGAAGAGCGGTGCTGGGAAGGATGGTGGCGAGGTGGGAGGTGTGGTTGGGGCTGGGAAGGGGTCTAAGGGGTGAAAGGAAGTGGGTTTTGGTATCTGTCCGAGCGAGTATTAAAGCTTTTCCAGTAAAGTTTGTATTGGGCTATAAGGCGCTTAAGCCTCTTATAAGCTTTTCAGAGTGCTCTGGCCTTTTGGTTTCGTAACGATGTCGCGGGAGTAGGTGTCATCAACGCGCTACAACAAGCATTGGAGCCGGCCGTCCCGGTCATGTTGCCTGCCAATACCATGTATTGCAAGGGCAAATGAGCATATTTCTTTCTTAGGCTAGCTGTTGCATCGCGATGATAAAGAGAGGTGAATGACAAGACCCAATGATTTTGTTCCAGAAGGGTTGGGATGGTTTGTCAGTCCTGGCAAGCCGGGTCTAATAAAGTTTGGCGTCAGTGCCACGAGAGTGAAGCAAGACCGCATGATGGCCATAGATAGCCGGATAGTAGGCAGTAGTTAGGCGACTTAGTAGGCTAGACAATGAATAAGAGCACATATAAGTGACTAAAGGAACCACCAGTCAGACGAAGTGAAATGAACGGCCCGTACTGTGAGACCAGGCCTTTGAAAAACTTTTTTTGCGCCTAGGTAAGTCAGTCACCTTACCCACGAGTAACACTATGATGGACTAGCAAGGCGGAGAAATTCATAGCTCCAAACAAGTTACCCTCTTAGGACTTTTCAAAACAAATAAACATCATTCACGCAATCTTTCACTTCCTTCTCCCTGTTTCAGAAGATCAAATATCCATTGACATGACAAACAGAAATATTATTTGGTATCGAAGGGACTGGCGAAGCCCTATTTAACTTTTTCAACTACCGCTGACAAAAGAAACAAATCACTCTTCTTCCATTAGAGAAACTTTCACAACATAGAATCGAATCGCAAGCGAGGGTAGCTCATGAGCAAATCATAGCATATCGTCATTCATACGGGTTTCGTAAAAAACCGAGGACGTATCCGACCAATCCTCCTAGTCCTCTCGAGATGACGGTCCAGTTAGTCTGGGTAAGCTGATCTCTCTAAGCACAATTTTTTCCGTTTCTATATTTACACTGGTGCGAAGCCGAGTCTAGCAAAAGACGCCCCTTCCGAATGCCCGTTCATTACGGCCGTCTCCATTTTTTCCATTTCCATACCGTTATGTCGACGTGAAGAAAAAGTTGTTGAGAACAGTAAACTCGTTAAAAACAAAGGAAAATAGAACTGCTCGCCTCCGCCGAAGAGAAAACGCCGCCGTCCGTTACAAAGCCTCGGTCTAAAAGATCCGACTGTGATGTCCATGATATATCACTCTTCGAGGTCAAAGCACTCGAAGAATGGGGGAAATGATCGACGGATAATAGTCCAGACCAAAGAAAATCCCCTGGCGATATATCAAGGCCGTAACGCATGATTCCCAACCATAGGAACACCTGTACCAAAGACCAATTTCATGGTCAAAAACACTACCGTACTCGCCAAAGCAAATACAGGATAATATCGTATTGCGATTAGGGTTCTAAATAGAACCAAATTGTGCATCGTTCAAGACGCAAAATTCAGGCACGCCATCCATCTCCAGTTGTGCACAGATATCCCTGGGCCAAACGCCAGAAACTTTATGGCAGCCTCTACATATCCAGCCAGAGTCGGCCGATATACGCAAGGCAAAACAACACCCACCACTGTGGAAAATGCAACTCCATATCCAGTTCTAGGCCAGATCGAGCAAGATTCGGATAGTTCCGTGAGATCAGTTGAAGGATTCGAGCAAAGCGTTTAGACGTCAGTCATCTCCGTATCCAGTGAGATGGGAGCCGACACTTCATCCGCAGGGCCCCAATTTCCTTCAAAGACCGTTGCGGCAGCTCGTTGACGTGATGCTACCCAGTTCGCTGCTTCCAGATCAAGCAACTGAGAAACTGTGGGACGCATCATGGGGTCTGGCGCAAGCATCGACTTCACAATTATATCGAGGGAGCTAGGATGATCAGGGTCCTTCATGAAATCCGGAGGATGCTGTAGTTCGCTCTTACGGCCAAGGCCGAAAATGTCTGCCGATTGACGCGTGGTACTTCGGAAGTTATAATTGCGGCGGCCAGCGGGCGTAGCGCGGTCATCTCCAAACAACCCAACGCTACGATCACTCTCATCAAGCGGCATGCCATTAGCATCCCGCATGATTGCGCCCGCGTCTTGAGTAAGAACGGGAACTTCGGAGAAGTCGCCCTCTCTCAGCCCAGCCCAGGTCGTTCCATTCTCGGGCAATTTGACGTTGGCTGCAATTTCTAGCATGATTAGACCAAAGGAAAACATATCGGTAGGCTTTCCGATCTCTCCTCGAAGCGCCTCGGGTGCCAAATATTCGCGATCTCCTTCTAGATCAGGGCCTTTCTCAATTGGTAAAGCTGTCGTTAAACCGAAGTCGCCAATTTTCAAGGTACCTTCAAAGTTGATAAAGATATTGGCAGGTTTCAAATCGAGGTGGATATAACCGGCATCGTGAATATGCTTTAAACCCTGCAGTATGTCAGTTACTCTTCTCACACATCCACAGACTCTATACGCACCTTGCCAATCTCGAGCATAATCTTCCAGATTCGGAAATCGTCAAGTCGTCCCTTCAAGCCGACGAAGGACAAGAATGCATTAAGGCTGCCCTCTTCGCAGTACTCTGTTTGAATATAGAGACAGCCTTCATCCTCCCAGCTGTTCACGAGTTGTAAGATGTGGTCGCAGCCTTTTAGGTTTTCCAATACAGATACTTCGCGGAATCGAAGAGCTCGATCCTTATTGCCTTGGATCGGAAGGGTGAGTTTCTTCACGGCATATACTTTGCTAGCCGGAGGGGAAGTTGCCCGATGTGTAGGGGTGCTGAAAAAGCTGGGCTGAGCCATTCTCGCAGGTTGAGCGGTCTCGGTAACTTTGTACACGTATGAAAATTCGCCTTTTCCTATAAATTCGACCTTCCCAAAGCGCGAGATAAGCCCTTCATCCAAGTCGTGAGAAGGCATACCATTAATCGGAGTAATAGCACGTCTTTCAAAGAATGCCGGCACGCTTTCGTGACGGGTTGTCGGAGTCGCAGGTGGGAAAGGCGTATGTCTATCACCAGTGCCGGGGAACAGGAAGCCATCATTTGCGTTAGAGATTGACAGACGACTTGCATCGAGAGGTGCGCAGTTTCCCTGCGGAGTCCGAGGGGATGTCGTTTTCTCTGCAAATTCCAGTCGTTCTAGAGGACTTGCTGTAATCACGGGGCTACTCTTAGCAAACTGAACTTTGGCAGGGGGCTTCACGAGAGGAGTCTTCATCGAGCGTGTCTCGAGCCGCGCAGGCGAAGAAAACGAACCACGCTGAGCTCGAGATCGACTAAATGAAGGTAAAGAGAGACAAGTGTTGGAGCACGTCTCCTGAACAGCAGGTGTTGGCAGGTTCACTGCCCCTTCGACAGGGGTAGCGTTCTCTCCGCCTTGTCTGTCATTGCAGGATCGCTTTGATAGGTGGTACTTACAGCTGGCGGCGGGGTCTTGCTGCAAAGCTGCGCCGGTTCCGAATGGAGACATGGAAGCAGGAAGGCGACGATTAGCCGTAGGGCTTTCAGTAGATAGTCGGCTCAAACCGCTAGTACTTCGCGACGCGGTTTGCTGTTTCGTAGGTGTTGGCGGTAAATCTCCATCGTTACTAGATTCGCTACCGCCAAGCTTCCCTAAAGGACTACGTCCATCGTCGCTACACATGCTAAGCTGGCTTACTCGTCGCGAATGACCAAATCCGCCGAAGAGCACAGGTCGAGGTTGATCAGTAAAGGGATTCTCAGGTCGGTTCGGGGTTATAGATTCAAAGGGGCTTGGTGGCCGCTCAAAGGCGTATTTTATATGCCTGCCTCTGGCTTTGATATTGCCAGTCATAGGAGGAGGCGGATAGGTAGCAAAACCACTAGGGGGCTTCTTGCAAGGTGTATCGGGAACGGCTCCGTATGCGCTAATGGAAAGCTGCTTTTTGTGGAGGTCCATCTTTGATACCAGGCCAGTAGATGCGAACGCCCCTTCATATGGCTTTTCGTGCTTATAGTCGGGGGTAGAAAGACTTGCAATACCATGACTCGGCTTATGATTCTGGGGACGAATAGTACCAATTGGCAAGCTCTTGGAGAAGTTCATTGGTGCCCTCGACTTTTCAGCGACAGGGATCTGAAACTGCGTCGGTGAGTCGGTGGAAAGGCTTGAGTTGGAAGATGAGGTAGTCATAGCACGAGACAGCGGGTGCGGCTGCTGAGCTTGCTGGCTAACCATATGTAAAGAAGGATTCGTTAGTGGAGATGGGGTATTGAACGGACTCTCCGGAGGGGGTGGGGGCATGAAGTGGTCAAGAGACAATCGCGGTCGACCTTTTCCATTAGGTGTAGTGGTCTCGTTAGGAGATTGCGCTGATTGCGATGCGCCCCGTCTTCCCCATGAGGTTCGCTCTCGTTGAGGGGTAGTAACTTCACTGGAATTCTGAGATAATTGTTGAGCAGCGTGACGTTTGCCCCATGATGTTCGCTCTCGCTGTTGAAGAGTAGACTTTCGGAGAGATCCAGCCCTGCGCAATGCCGCATGAGATGCTAGTGACGCCAGCGGCTCGGAAACGTTAGGAGAAATAGAGCCCGTCCAGTCATATTCACGAGTCGCATCATCTTGAGCGTCGGCATTTGGAGAGCCAGGGCCATGGTCGTAAACATTAAAATCAGCACTCAAACTTGTAGGACCATAACTGCGACGTTTGGGTCTCGGGCTACCCGTAAAAGTTTGATCGATGTTCATTGTCGCGTCGTTTCGCTTTAGTGGGCTCGTGACAGAAGTTGTGGTGGTGCTATTGCTTGCGTCGCCAAATCGCGACGCGCCAAACTGCGAGGATCCGGTCATATCGAGATGCACGCTATGTCGATTGGCGGTCCTCTCCGCGGCTTTGCGGGGCCCTGGGCTGCGGGTGCAGAAAATATTTATATTTTCCTGGCCAGAGGGGACTGGTGCGAGTGATGGAATGGGAGTTAAAGGCGGATAGGAATTACCAGAAGCAGAAGCTTGGGTTAAGGCCCTTCTAGTGGGGCTTCTTGGAGATGTTCGATGTCGAGAAATTGTTTTGTTTGATGAAGCCGATGTTGGACTCTTGGTAGATTTCGCTGATCGCAAAGATAATTTAACACTTGGGCGGAATGGTGTTGCAAGTGGTGATTGAGTATGCGGTTGATTTCCGGGAGGCGAATGAATGGAATTGTTTTGCCCGAAATATTGGGACTGGACGCGTCTAATGCACGGAGACGAAGGAGAGCTCGCGTCAGAACTGCTTTGAGATGTAGTTCGAACGAGTGCAAACTTTGATGGCGAACGTGAAAGTGATCTCCTTAATGACCTAAGACCTGCTTGTACATCCACATGATGGTGTGGATGAGTTGGTGAAGGTAGAGTCAAAGTGCCACCACTATTTGACATTTTGCCAGTCCGTGATCATGTGACAGTGCACTGACAATATGTCCCGAATGTTCTATTGCCTAGAAAGATGTCGGCGACGTAGTTGACGACAAGTAGGTTGACGATGGAGACGAAAGACCGACAAGTTGAAGGGGATGTCGACAATGAGGGACGCGTCAAGGGACTGGAACAGGGGTTCTGATTTAGATACTGCAACTAGCGACAACGACGATAATCGTATAAACCGCTAGCTAGGATATATGCTTCGTAGGTCAGGAATGCAGAGAGCAGTACTACTAATCAGTCCAGGACATGCGGAATGTTAGACCAAGCAAGGGGGGTTTTATGAAGACGTTTCTTCAACGCTTCATGCTGGAACAAGTTTTTTTTTTTGAGTTCGGGGTGAGACTATCGATTCACCACTTACTTCCCTTGATATCTCTCCTCTCTGTTATCTTCGTCGTCGGAATATTAAAGTTCTCGATTCTCAGTTTCTCCCAACAATCACACGAAAAGTACATAAGAAGCCGCCATTCAGTCTTCGTCCGGCGCGATGTCGAACCTGGTGGGTTATTTGACTATAGGTTATTGGTCACGGATAATGCGATAATACGTCGAGAAGGAAAGGAGGGCGGTAGGAGGAGGTCCCACGGTAGGTATGTATGTATGTAAGTATGTAAGTGCGTAAGTAGGCGCGCGCGCAACTCCTGACGGATCAACTGGTTGATTTGTGGCGAATGCGACGAAAAAGATGGAGATGGGGGAGGAGTTAACGGGAGGTTGGATCTGGAGATTTACTAGAAAAGGAGCGGTCGGCAGGTCGCCAAGTGGGAAAGTACAGTACTTGATGTTCTCTAGAGGTTCACTAGATCGTGCATCAGAAACGCAGAGGCTAAACAGGGGTCATTGGGTTCGTGAAAGCGCGTTTTGTTTATTTCGTGACGCGCGTGTGGAGGCAGGTACGCCACTAAGCAGGTACGTCCTTGATCCTTGTCTAGAGTCAAGACCGTGCGTCACGCTTATATGATACTATATACTTTGTACTTAAAAGTACCCTCGTACCTGTACAATAGGCACTGTACTGGACTTGACGTCTCTCCCAAGTGCCCTCGTACGCGCCTACTTATTCTCTCTTTTTGCTGACCGCTCTCTTTGACCTCGGAGGTTTTTGTAAAAACTGCAGATGCAGTCGTCCTTTTTAATTAATATTGGCCCAGATTGGGTTTTTTTTTTTTTGATTGTTGCTCAAGATTTTATTTAAGCCTCTTGGACTGACGAATACATGGAAATAATCAACATAGTGTGTAATGTAAAAAGGTGGGCTGCCTCTTTTGTGTTCGCACTGTATTGACTTTAATTCCATTGTTCAACGTGAGGTCCCAGCTCATGAAATATGTAATAGTCATTATTTGATGTACATGCCTGTTAGTTAGAGTAGGTACTTGTGTAGTGTATGTACAATTTACTGATCTGTGTGTAAGAATACATGTAAGGATCTAACCAAAAGACATGGCCACATGGGTATCCTGTCGCCTGATGCGCACGCTGATCCGGGACCCTATCCTACCCTACATAGGGTACACTACCAGTTCTAGGCACCAAATGTCATCCCGCCTTGCCCACCATGCAGGCCCCCCAGCTGCGGGCATCATAGCCGTAGCCTCAAACAACCCCCACCAGTTATCAGCCCGCATCGTCGGATTGTCCAGACACGGCGCCAGCCACCAATTTGACCATCAATTGTAGCCTCCCCTATTTTCCCCCTTTCCTCTTTTGAAAAGTTTTTTTTTCTCCCACTTGTCTTACGAGTTAGGGTCGGGGAAATTTAGAACTGATCACTTTTACGAAACTCGTCACATTTCCCCTTATTAAACGTCGTCTAAGTTGTAAGAGATATACAATCTACAAGATGATATTTGGCCAGAAAAGGAAATAAACAAATAGTTCGAAAGTAAATAGTAATTTTAATACGACGGGTGAATTATTATGATCTCATTGCTGAGATTCATGCACGGTTGGAGGCGTTGGAGGCGTTGGAGGAAGATGGAGGGTTGAAATGCTTATCCTTTTCAGAACCCTACTAGGTATGTACAACTTCCCCCAACTTCGATGTTCCCTGCTTAGGAAAAGCTTGGGCCACATGGGTTTTATTCCTTTTGCTTCTTTTTTTAAGATGATCTCACATCATTACATACGCACATCCCGCCTTTTGCTTCGGTATTACTAAAATAAAATGTCAACTTTAATAAAATGAAACCCCATTTACTTTTCTATATCGATAACATTTGGACAGCTATATATATTCATTTCTATTAGGATTCGTCCATTTTTTAACATATGTAAAAGTTCAGCCGGTCGCATTTTAAATATAAACAAAAAAAAAAAAAAAAAAAAAAAAAAAAAAAAAAAAANAAAAAAAAAAAAAGCCAAAAATCTCTTACGTGTATTTGCTTATTTTTAATTGATTTTTTTTTTTTTAATTTTATTTTTTAATTAATAATTTAATATAAATAATTTTATTTTTAATTATTACGTAATTAATTTATATGCGTTGTTTAATTAGTTTAATTAATTTAATTATTAATTTTAAAATTTGTAAATTTTTATAATAATAAAATAAAAATTTATTATTATTAAATTATAAATTATAAAACCATTATTAAAGTTTTGTAAATATTAATAATAAAAATGAAAAAAATTGAAGTAGCCGGCCGAGATTTTATATATAGTAAGAAATGGACGAATTCTTATAGAAAATTGTATGTGTAACTATTTAAGTTGTTATCGATATAGAAAAGTGGATGGGGTTTCATTTTATTAAAGTTGACGTTTCATTTTAGTGATACTGCTTTCGCTTCTATCCACACGTGTATTAACCATAACCTAAAGCGTTTCTTCCCTTGCTTTTCACGGCATAAGGTTAATACTTGAAAAATAAGATTAAATCGATATGTGATACGCTCAAATCGCGGTGGGCGTCAATGCCCTCAAAATTGCCGGTGTCAATAACCATTTCCATCATCGCAGGATAGTTCGGGGTAAATCATCATAATTATTATTATTATTATTTTCAAGTTGCATCGCATCCGTATTACGAATTGGGCATCCTTCTAGACTTTCCGCGACAGGTCACAAACAAGAGTCTCGGCACTGCCGCGCAGTCTCAGTCAATGTTGGTTTTGACTCAGGTTCGCGCGTAATTGTATCACTCGAGTTTTGACGGGTTTGACAAGTTTGACAGTTGGAGGCGTTTGTCAATCGAGTTTGTGGCAGTTGCAGTTGGGTTACCTAAACCATTATGTCGTCTATTAATGTTTCGGGTTCCTCCACTTACATGTAGCACTAACAACGTCCGTGGTCTTTTTAGCCAGTGGGCAGCGGCAGGAGCGGACAAGCATATTTGGAGTCCGAGTGTCCTGATAAAGAGGATCTACCCGTTCGTCAAGATAACGCTTTCCGAGATCCGACACTCGTCCTCTTATTATTTTTAACCTTTTTTTTTCTTATCGTGAATCTAATCGTCTTTTTTTGTTTTTCTCCGTTCAGCAACCCCATCGCGGGGCATTAAGATTAGAGATTAGGTAGAGATAGCATAGATTGGATAGATTGATAACAGTGAAATGAGTTCCCTCCAACCTTAGCGACAGGGACTATAACCAGCAAGGACAAAAAAAATAAAAATAAAAATAAAAAGACGCTTATTTCTCTATTCCCCATATAATCACTCACCAGCATTAGAGAAAACTACTCCAACGTACCATTCCAATCCTTTGCTCTAAAATAGCTTCAAACTGCCGATGGGGAAATATGCGCCACATACATACATAATTTAAAAGTCCGTTTCCCCAATTTGCACAATTTGAACTACCAAAACGGGGTAACTCGCAAGCAATTACCCTCGTATAGGGTTCAGTCTGCATCCCACATCCTTCATTGGGCGCACATATGTCCGTACCTGGATAGTCGTAACTTATAGAATCTTCCTTTAAGCTGGTTCGTCGTATGAACAATCGTTATTTTTGTAGCCGCAGCGTTCAACTTTGGGCATCTCCCACGTAAGCCTCAACTTTACGTGCCACGTACAACTTCTGTGGAGGTTACGAATGGAGGCGTAAGATGGCTTATAGGTAGCTTGCATCACGTCCACAGGTATACAAGGACGGTTCCTGCGCTTCCCCTCAGCTCTAGAATCGGGCAGTTCTACAGCACCAGCTCCATTCTATGCCCTTCAAACATTTTTGGTATTGACGGCTCTCTGGGTTGCATTAGTATCTTTAGCAATGCAGTTGACTGGTGCCACGCTAGCTCTTTCAATCCCTCATTCTCCTCCGTCGTCGACGCCGCTTCGAGACTGTTCCCATAAATTGAGGGGTCATTATCCAGAGACCAAAGTACCATTCGACCTCCAAGAATTCACTTATATCGTCTTACCAAGTAAGGGCGTGGGTGGGTAGTGGGTAGACATCGTGTAGTTTTGGGCATCTTCGCTTTGCAGTCCTCTGAGTCACACAAGTAGGAGTCGAGTAACTTCCCGCGTTGCCCGCATTTTTACTCTTACCTGAAAAGCAATATAGAGACATTTTGACTAGTCAGGTGCTAAGTGACGCCATCTTCACCCGTGGTCGATAAACGGAGAGATTAGACTCCTCGGGAATCTCCCGGATCTCCGCCGGTAGATCAACGACCCTGTCTAAAAATTCACAGACTTCGAGTCAACGTCATACATTTTCGAGTACCGTCTGTAAGACATAATGATGCGACTCGAGAATAATAGACTGATCAGTGCAAGAGGGGTAAAAGATCACTTGACGAGCTCCCCGGTTTCCTCACCTTAGGTAAAGAAAAAAAAAAGCGCAGGTTAGGTCCAAATAAATAGTTTTTGAATATGCTGACCGCCAAACACCCTCCTATGTAGAGTACATGTGTGACGATGGGTTCTAAAGTCTGTAGCGCCTACATGTAGTATACTAAGTGGATAGCCGCTGTTGGTGCGACGAATAGGCAGAAGAGGTACGGAGACTCAATGTACATATTTTGGTGGGTTGCCTATAATAACTTCCTCTATACTTGGTGGGCCAAAACAACGCCAGTGTTGACGAGATAATTTCATCCTACAGCCGTCATTATCCACAATATTACTTTATTCGTATCTTGTGTTGTTGTACTATGTTTATTTTAATGTTTAGCGGCTTGCACAGCCCAGCGATTTGAGACTTCGAGAAAGTACCATTTAGTCTGGCGCAAGTACCTAGATACCTTAGGTAGATGCTAAACATTATTCCATATTTTGACTTCAAGTTGTGCTTTTCGACGTCTAGCTTATTGCTAAGATGATCACGTAGTAGAATCTTCCACGTCTTCTAGCTTGGTTGGGAGTGGGAATAGGGTTACGTAAGACTATAGGGTTTGGTATAGTGGTGGTTTATGATCTGGTGGGTTTTCCTAAATCATCCTATCTCTTGAGGTAGTTGGGAAGTTCAATGTCGTCATGAGAATATTTACGTTAATGTATGAATTTGATTTGCTGAATCCTTGTATTTCGACTTAGCCTCGAGGACGTACTTTGAGTCAAGGAAAAATAGTGTAATATGTTTAAGAAGTCTAGTTACTTAAATATAATATACTTAGACAGCTATGAGATAGGTTTAACAAATAATATAACTAAGTAGGAAATATACGCTTATTAGATGAATACTATCTCTCAAATTACGTATAAAACCTGCTCACTTTAACTCGTATACTTCACCTTGGTCGTTTATGATCTGGGGCAATTATATATGTGAGCAATTATATACAATCAACAACGTGCCCTGATATTGTGGATTTCGAAGTGCCTAGAAATCCCCGTTTTGCATACATGAAGATTGACGTTTTCACGTCTGTTCGGATCCAACCGTCGAAGTTGGTATATTATTCAAAACACTTCAAGTGATCTTAACATGACATTATGCCTATCTTCTCGACTAGAAAAGCCTTAGCATAATCCATGAATCCTCCCTAATTACCTAGGATAAACCTAAGACTCGAAGTCTCTGTAGTTTCATCCTACGCCCGGAGTATATATGCGATATAAAAACATAATGTACTCGACGGATCTGGAGATTTTATAAGAACACATGGAAGGAGACTTATAGGTCTAGACTCCTAGATTCTACGACATGAACATAGTGTAACGATAACATATGATCCCTAGGTCATGAAACCCCTGGGAATTAGGGGCTCCTAGTTATATCTGCACTGTAGCGTTAGATGGGTTTGTAGTTTCTCGTAAGTTGTTCACACTCTTTCTATGCTAATGTATCTGCAATAACGCGGAAGCATGGTTACATTCACCAGTATTCCGTTCATCTTACTGGAGGCACTAATACTCTATACCTTTAGTGTAGTTGGACTTATTGCTTCTAGATGTTACACGAAGGGGAGATAGTCTGCGGCATTACAAAACTCAGTAAACATACGAAATAGACCCGATCATCGTACTGATACTCTTCGCTTCTGGGATAAAAAAAATAAAAACCTAATAAAATATTAGCGAAATGAGCGTGCAAATGAAAACATCTCGTGATAAGTACCCTAATTTGCGGAACAGGTACATTGGAACAATCACCCATTCGAGTAAACCCTATTCAGTTCAAATATAGTATTTGTGTCTCTATATAACTAGCATGTATCCAAAAGTAATATCTCTACCAAGACAACAACTTTATTCAAGCGCATAGCATTTCTCTACACTAACCGCATCATTCCCCCACCAATGCGGCATACCAATAACCTTCGCGCTGCCGAAGATCAAGAAGATCAAGAGCATGTTCAAGTTGAAACCCGCGTCGAACGCGGCCGCGAGGATGAAGTTGTACTTGGCCCACATCTGGTATCGGTACCGGTACGCCCAGTACATGACGACGAAACCTCCTATGAATCGGGAGAAGTACCCCGTCGACACGTTGCCGTAGAAGATGGACGCACCGCTGAAGAATATGGTGGTGTTGAAGAGGTGGAACTTCGCGCGGGGGAATAGACGGTGGAGCGCGTAGACGATGGCCGGGCAGGCCGCGCCCACGAGGAAGGCATAGGGGAGAGGACGAAACTGTTCTTGTCGGAAGAGGCGGGTTGGTCCCTTTTAAGGGCCGTTAGTATTTCGAATTTATGCGTGGTAGTTAGACATAGGGGAGCTTACTAGTAGAACATATTGAACACCCATCGTCAAAGCGCTAGCTAAACTCTGACCTGTCCAGATATGGGCTGGATCCTCAACGGCTCCCGTCAGGTAGTCACGTTTAGAGTCCATGATCCAGCGCATTGCCGCATAATTGATCGGTACACCCATAGTGATTCCGAAGATTTGCGAGAAGAAAACTGTACGCTGGGGGACGTGCATATAATGCCCTATTTTTTGATCTTGCAACATATACTGGGCCCTATACCAAGCTGTTTTTACTGTTAGTAATAATCATAAAAGGAAAGGTTTGAAGGAAATAAGTAACTAATCGGTGGAATAGGGGTTATCATACCGCCACCAGCCAGAGCACCATACATCTAATGTGCAAGATTAGTATATAACACACATATTAGGGACGACAGACTCACGCTAGCTCCAATGGGATTCCGATGGGTGCTCGAGTTCTGCACCATTGTTCCGTACAATAGCTCATTGAATGTCCCGATGGGCAATTGAAAGTTGCTGATGGCGTAAAGCCAGCCGAGCGGCACGACAATAGCGGCTCCTGTCGCGAGTGCTACCAAATAAGTCCACCAGGGGATGAACAAGATGTTCAACCCGACCAATGTCATGACACATGTAAAAGACGCGAGGAATAACGCAATATACCACCATAAAGGAACTTCCTTGTATGATCTCATGAGTACATTTAGACGGTCCGTGTCTGCTGATGTTAGTATCTTGGTACGGGAACTGAAAATCTAGATAGGCTGGTGATATAACGAGGTATAGCAACATACTGGAAACATGTTAGTATCAAGGAACGCACTACAGCGCATTATTAGGTCTCCATGCGTACCATTGATGATTGATTCCCTGGCCCGGGTTTTTCTGACGGGCCCGAAACTTCCTGAAACCTTCTCTGATTTGACCAGCTCCAAAGAATACAATCCAGGAGTAAGCGGAAACATAAGACGCATAATCAAAGAAAATGGACCACAGGTAATGAACCCCAAGGTATAGCGGCCCGTTTTCTTCGTAAGCGGTCTGATTGAAAGTGTTTTGCGGTGTGACTAGGTCAGTGACAGGATACCTACCTCCGTCAGCAGTGCAAGCTCGGTTCGTCATTAAGCAATGAGGGTAATTCCCAAGGTGGCCCCATTTTGCAGCGGGCAGTAGTACCCAGCATGACATGACGAAAGAGCAGAAGAGGACGACCTGCGACCACCAAGGACTGAGGAATAGCGGGACCCCGGCAAGATAGTTAGACTTTCAAAATCAGTTAGTATCGCACCTTTGAGTTATTCCTTCTAATTATTCTATTGGAAAACTCACAATATTAGCCCAGTCGAAGGTTAAATTCAGAAATCCCATTCCGCCTAGACCGGATCCGATAAAGTTGGCGACGGGATTATGAGGAGCAACCCAGCACAAAAAGGCCATGGAGTTCAACATTGGGAATGCGTATTCGGGTAAGAACTGCCATAGTGTAATGCCCAGAAGCACCCACCAGAACACGCGCATCTGCTTGCGCGCGGTGCGAGTCGGGTTTTTGTTCTGTCGACTCTGAGTTTCGAAAAGCGCGGTTTGGCAAAGAGCCTGGAACCAGGGGTACGCCGGTTCGTATAGCAGAATTTGACGTGCAAGAGCAGCAAAGGCGTACCCGGTAGCATCGATGGACCACATGAAAAAGATGGCCGCTGCAGGGTGAAGACGTTCGTTAAAGTAGAGGTCGCCAATGGAGATGGGAGTGGTACCTCCATTACCTGTCGCGCCAGAAGCTGCTGTTAAAGTGACCAGAACATGCTCTTTGACCGACCATGGACCTGGATTCATATTGAAAGACCAAGGAGTGAAGGGAATGTGGAATTCGCGATTAGGAAGTACGCGGCCGAGCCAGAGACCGACATAGTTGGAGGCGATCTGGACGAAGAAAACAGAGTAAGGCGCATACGTGGTTCGGTAGCTGTTCATTGAGGATAAGAAAGCACCTGGAATGACGAAGATGATGGAAAGAAGGAAATATCGAAATGTCAAGGTGGGTAAAGTCGTGTCATCGTGAAGACTAACAACTCGCCTCACTTCCGGAGGGATCTGACTGATCTCGGGGTCATTTTCGTTTTCAAGATCGGCATCAACCTCGACGGAGTCCTCGACGGGCAGCTTCTCTTTGCTTGAGCTGATACCCTTGGCTACATTCTCTGTTGAGGGAGGTAGTTGGCTGGTTGGAGGCTCAACTGCGGGCGCTGCACTAGAGAACTTGGCTTCGTCCTTGGCGTCGCCCGAAAGGCGGGAAGACATCTCGGCGACTCTTGAGTTCCTGGATTAAAATACTTGGCGATGATGAACCACTTTTAATACCTAGTATAACTTCCGACTTCCCATTTACTTGAAGATGTTCCAACTCAACGAGCGCCAATGTAATCAGGCGGTAGGATGGAAGACAATCGCGAAGAACACGTCCGAGCCTTAAGTTTTCTATTTATATTAGGGTGGTACTACCAACACAGCTATAGTTTCAACTGCAGGGCCGATTGCATTGTGTATACCTGAGGTATAGTTCGTGTTGCTCTCTACAAACCATGTAACCGATCATTGAAAAGAGTTAGCACCAATCACGCAATCGAGGCGCATATAAACGTTTCGCGGGAGAGTGGGTTATATCTCGGCGCATCTCGCCATCTGCATTTGCGTCTAGACGAAGTCGGCTAATGGTAATACCACGGCCGTGGATCAGATGGCCGCTGCTGATAGATTTAGGATAGTTTTTTAGTGGTTCATCGTATAGACTTGCTTACCTCTTACCCAGCTTGCGTCAGGGTTGTAGTGCTTTACCCCGGTTCCGCGGGTGCGCGGTTAGACATGGCAAATATGATGGCGCCTTTTCTTTTTTTTTCTCTCGGCCTCATTGTCGCACTTCAAAGTAAAATTTCTCTAGCGGCAAACGCTTAAACATGACTATCATGCTGTTAGGTACTCGGGTATACTGTATAATAGCTTATATAATGATCCAGAAGACTTAATGGAATGTTGGAAGATAGAATATAAACAACAAACACGCTTTTCCATGCCAGAAAATCAAACCCTTGATGGGCGCATAGGAGATGAATCTGGATTCGATAATACAATTGAACGGCTTTAACGCTTGGACCTTAGGTAGGTAGTACTAACAAAAGGTACATGTTAGCCAAAGTCTCAGAACTTCCACTGAGTCAACAATAAATAGTGAAGTTAAATTATGATTATTCTTGTCTTTTCTTTTTTTAATATTAAGCTATCTTAACTTGGCTTTTTAAAACACTCAGCAAGACTTACCAGTGGAATAAAAGGCAGGAAGTGTATCGTAATGCCCACCTAGATAACCATTGTTTCTAGAAGCATAGTCCTCTCTATCATAAGGCGCTATGTGGTGGAATTATAAGGTATGCCATCACTCCTTCACGTAAACGTATCATAATGACCTCTAAGTACTCAGGTATATGTCACTTTTTCAGAGCCGAGTCGTATAGTTTGGGGAAGAGCCTCCCGTTTTCGGAGCACGTACATCTTTCTAATATTAGCGAATCTCGTTTGTTTGTTTGTTTGTGTCTATATCATAAAGCTGAACGAAGAGATACGAAATCAATGTTGTTGTTATACAGTGAACCTTGGTCATGGAAGCTATGGTAAAAGGGCCCTTTGTTGTAGACGCTTCATCTGGAACCCCAACAGCCTAGAACTAAGATCCTACTATACTATATTCTATTAGTGAGGCTTTCATACGCAAGATTCGGTACTCTAGAAAACGAGTTGAAAGCAAGCCCGTAATGCTAACAGCTAGGTTAGTGAATTCTACTTCAATCTTGCTGTCGCATAACCTTTTGGAGCGTGGGAATAGGGTAAGACTAAATACAATGAGTCTTTTGCCTTATTCTGGCGGTTAG
This sequence comes from Daldinia sp. EC12, assembly GCA_002120325.1. Lineage (NCBI taxonomy): Eukaryota > Fungi > Ascomycota > Sordariomycetes > Xylariales > Hypoxylaceae > Daldinia > Daldinia sp. EC12. The sequence goes on from KZ112989.1 coordinate 74,018, forward strand.
TACCTGTAATCGATATTCCTGTGGTGCTCGCTCATAAGAATATTACCTATAGATTTTTCATACTAGCTATCGAGGTATAATATCGACTGGTCTGATAAAATGAATAACGTCCATCCTTAGATGTTCGGAAGCTTACTATAGTATGTAACTTTCGTAGGTTTACCAGGCCGCCACAGTTAGGATATACCGGTATCTTCCAACTCACCTTTTAGTGCCTCTTCACCAGTAGGAATATATTATTATAATTCGTCTTTTTCTCAGCTTACTTCTATGCCTGTATACTTTTATGCCAAATTACCTGTATACCCTTGCTGCAACCTTCTTAAAAGCAGTACTTCTGACTTTCTATCTTCGCATATTTCGGCCCATGAAGAGCGCTAGGATTGTTATTTATCTTTCACTTGCGGTTATAGTTCATTTTAATATTATCACTGCCGTCCTGACGAAGGTTACCTGCGGCCACTATTCCTTGCCAGCTACCACGCAGAATCTTGACCTTCAATCTGGCTGTTCAGTAGAGGAGACGATGGCACGGATGCCCCTTGGGGTTACAACGAGCGTCTTTGGCACCATTACAGACTTCTACTGCCTCTAATACCTATAGGCTCCAGCCTTAACGTTGATCTTAAAGGTGGTTTATTCCTTAGATACCTAGGTAGATATATACCTGCCACCATTAATCCGAGGCTCCTGTTCCATTTTTGATAGACTTAGATAACCTTCAAGGTTCCCATTAAAGGACAATACGTTCGAGAAGGGTGATCGTTCATCTAGGTACATTGAACAGCGGCTTGAACACTTCCCGCGCCACTGGGTCAAACGGGCTTACTGGATGTAAGACAAGGGCTAAAACATTCTCGCTCGGGTAGGTTACGCGGCATAGTAAATTACATTACGCATAAATCAGACTGCAGGGACACGTTTTTCAAACGCCAGTGCCTGCACCTATCCATAGCCTAGTTGCCCAGAGCAAGAGCCTAGCGTATTTAGAAAGGTCAATCACCACCACCCCTTTTTACGCCACGACCGTGTCCGCCTCAATCCACCTCACCACCTCCGCAGCTACGGCGTTACTATTCCTCTCCATAAACATCATATGCCCATTCCCATAAATCCCCCTCTCCTCCAACCTCATGTGCTCCACCCTCCGAACCCCAGCCTGCCGTAAGTACCGCACGATAGCCCAGTCGTACTGCGCATGATATGACGCCTGCGCCGTGACGACGAGCACCCTCACGTCCGTCAGATTGACCAGCTGCCGCGGGCCAGAGTCCCCCCCTCCTTCCCCTTCCGCCTGCAGCATGCAATCAATCATATCCTCACCCGGCGCTCGGATAACCACTTTCTTGAAATCGGTCGCTGGATCGGCAACAGGCGGCGCGTACGTTATCGGCGCATTGGAGATGCCGTACGGAGCACCGGGCCCGGATGTAATACCGACTTTATAAAACGGCGGGCCCGCGGGCTCCAGCGCGACAACCATCCTGACCAGCTTCGGCCGCACGTCCGCGACTAGCCACGGCGCGGACCCGCCAGCCGAGTGTCCGACGAGCACGGCGGGCTTGTCGATGCGGTCTAGGAGCGCGGCGCAGGCGGCTTGCGACGCTTTTTCCTGCGCCGCGGCGTCGCTGAGGATCTGCTGCGCCGAGGCGAAGAAGTGGTCGAACACGGCGTCGCCTATCTTACCCGTGCCGGGCCACTGCGTGTGCAGTTCGGCTTGCGGCCACGAGCCGAGCTCTTTGCACGCCGTGAACATGGTCTCGATGGCTTCGGCCGGGTGCGCGACCATGGTGCCGTTACCAGGATGCCAGGGACTCCTGCCGTAGAAGGGTAGGTCGACGAGGTAGCACTCGAAGCCCTGGGAGAGGAAGTACGAGGCCCAGCCTGGTTGGCCGTCGGGCTTTGTGAGCCAGTCCTAGTGAATGTCAGCATGCATGCATTATGTATAAGAGGTAGTTGAGTAAGAAGTAGAAGTGTCGAAACGACCTTACCGCGCCGGATCTTGTTGCGCCATGGATAAATATGATGGGGAAAGATCTTTTTGGATTTTTGTCTGGTTCTATGGGAGTAAGCTTTTCGACATACATTTGTCCTTGTAGGGTATGGCGTCCAGCGTCATCAGTTACATATTGCCCGCCCACGTAGAACACCTCCCGTTGATGGAGTGAAGAAGGTGCCTCGGTTTTGTTCGCCATAATTAATCGAAATCGAATATCGTACATAGAGATACGTCATATGACAGCTTTGGGAGCCTCTGCAATGTTAGGAACCTTACCTACCTTAGGTAGGTATACATGGACGGAAGTCGACGGCATGATGAGAACCGTGTGTCTGGCTATGATAATTGTACGCATATACGCATAACGGCTCTCAATATTTCTATTAAAGCAGTATAAGCACTTTTCATACATTCATTCACTTGAGCCAGATATATAAATAAAAAAGCGATAGACTTTCTCGGCCGATTATCATCAAGTCGTCGTTTCATTCATTCGTTTTGCCACTCCCTTGGGCGACAACAACTATACCGTCCTAGAGTACACGGCTCTCAAAACCAATCTGGCTTATTAAACGCAGTTTTGAAAAGCAGTCAAAACTTTTTCTTTTCGGTAGCATGAAACCATTAACTCCAGATGTGGCTTAATTCTCCTTCTTTCCCTTCCTGATTTTCCATCCCTTGTTGCCTATGCTATCTAACCCTCCAATTCATGAATGTGTACTGTAGGAGTCTCGCTTTCCTCATGGTCTCTCTGCGGCTCTGGTCTCATCGGTGAAACGGGGAGTTGACCCGCCTCGCTCTTCTCAGCATAGTTACCATGTAGTAGCGGGTTGTACGCGGTATATCGCTTCTGCTGCGACGAGTAGGACGCTGCGGTAGGCGAGTACGGGATCGAAGCTGCGGAGGGTGAATACGAGACATGCGTGGTGACTGCGCTCTTGGGCTCGTCGGCCGCGAGTTCCGACTTGAAACTTGGGAAAGCCGTGGTGTCCGTATGGCCGTTGGTGCTAACTAGGAACGGTGATGTAGGGGAGTTCGACGGGTTGTCGGTGCTAGGGAGATCCTGTCGTGCCATGGATACAGAGTTGATGCTGGAGCCGTGGGTCTTTGCTCTGCGTCGCTTGCGTAAGAGGAATGCGAGGTATATGAGACATCCGATGAGCAAGGCACCAACGCCTGCGCCGACGCCGATGCCGGCTTGTGCTGCTGTGGACAAAGTTGGGCCTGTGCCGGTGTTTGTGGACGCGTTGGGTACGTCGGTAGGAGGTGTGACGGGGCTTCCATCGTCTGTTCCCGCAATGAATGGCAGACTAGAGCTTGACGAGTCCGAAGACGAGGTAGAAGATGGACTATCGGACGTTGTAGATGCGTCTGTGGATGAGTCTGTGGACGAGTCTGTTGGTGTCGGATTTGCTGTTGGGTCGGGGTTTGATAGGGGCGGCCAAATCGTCAACACGTTTGTTGAAGATGGCTTCTTTCCATCATACCAGGACAAAGTACCGCCCAGACTCGTAGGAAGTAGAGCGACATTGTCGAGCTTCGGCTTGTCAGAGATGACTTGGGTGTCGTCGGAGCATTGACAACGAGCAGGCGGCTTCGGGCCCGGGACGTCTCCATTCTCTTTGCATGCCGCCCATATGTTCTCGGCGTCGTCATTGTCAGAGCCATCGCAGCGTTGTAGTCCTGTCCACTGCTGGCTGCTGTACTTGCCCTTATATGGGCAATTGGGGGCGCTGTATCGCTTGTCGGTGCAACCTGCTAAGTAGGTAATATCATCTAATCGCGACGGAAATTTCTCATTAGTTATAACGGGTCTTTACTTATTGCAGGATGATGCATGTGATACAACTTACATTTCTTGTGATAGCATGCGCTATCCTCCAGGCAGATATCGCCAGCGACACAGCAGTGCCAATCCGATCCGACCTCGACGTTGCCGCAGGGGATATAGTCTTCCTTGGCTTTTGTATTGACAGCATAATAGCAGGTGCCATTAGATATATTTATGGGATCATCCTCCATGGTGCCCTGTCTGTGGGTGTTGAAATTGGCGGTACAGCGATGGATAAGTTGCTGCGTACCTAGGTAGACAAATCCAGAAGAAAAGGGACGGTTGTGGGAAATAATTTTTTTTTTTTTTTGAAAAGAATGTGGAGTTAGAAAAACGCAGTAGAATAATTCGTAAGTGCCTTCTTTTTGTAATGTGATACTTAGGCACTTTTTAGAATGTTTGGTCTTTTTAAGACGACTGGTTCGAGGAGGGTGGTTGCAGAAGATAGCCGTCAAGTTTGTTTGTCAATTTTACAACCTCACATGGGTAACGCTAGAACCAATCATGTCCGCCGATTAGGATGCTATAATTTCCTCTTATGGTATCCTCGTAAGGCTAAAAGATAATGGATCGGCGTAAAAAAAAAACCGAGGGCCCCCCTGTGAGGGAGACCACAAGAGCCCGACTTTTAGGAAATGCTTATGTCATCCAGATTTTAATCCTCTTATATTTTACCTTATATTGGCAAACGCAGCGCGCTTCGCGCGCTGCGTTTACCTATCCTAAAGCGAAAACCCCCTCGTAAACGTTTCCAAAAAAAAAAAAAGAAAAAAAAATCTCGAAAGTTCAATACTCATATAAATAAAAAGCTGCCCAAATAGGAGAACCATACCTATATAATTCTATGATTATATAAGCTTTGTTAATTTCAAAGCCTTTCCCAATTTAGACAGCCTAAGTTCTTAGCCTAGCTTCTGATTGGCTGAATTACTACTAGCTTAAAGTACAGACCATGTCACACATTCACCTAATCAGGAAATCTTTAACCCTCTCAACCTAACACAACATCCCTCCTAAAAGTCGGGCATAATATATTGGTACTCCCTTCACCCTGCGGCGCTTAAATCGTACTTTCGCCTACGACCACGCCTCGAATCTATCCAAGAGGGCTCAATAATTTATCTTCTTTCTTCTAATTTTCGACGGCATTTTACTTGGCTCTACTCGCTTTATAATCCTACTTAGACACGATTTGATTCCAGTTCTATCCTCCCATTCTATCTAAAACTTACCCGCCCCGATGTCTTCCCCTGAGATATATCCGAAGCCCCATACCTGAGCCTGCTCTAGACTCTTGTATATATGTGTGCCGCGCTCAGCGTGTAACGTTGTATGCTAACATGAACCATATATTTTGATGAGAAGTCCGTAAACATGTTCGGTGGCAGGTGGTCATGCGACACGTATCACCGGCCTCGGTGTCGAAGCAAGACTTCCCCAGGAATATCGCGCGAGACCCCGTGGGGAGCAAATTTCTCATCGCGTGATGGAGATCCGACGGGCCGTTCCTGTCTAATCCGGTTTCGGCTACCGAGAGAGCCCGCCGTCCAAGCGGTATATTTAATTTCGTAACTCTCGGAGGGGGTCCCGGAGGCCTTCTTTTACTCTCGCTACTTCATAATCAGCTAACTATAGAATATGTTACGGGCTAATAGTACTTTCTTGGCGTTGAGATCGAACATAAAGTGATAAGGGGAAAGTGGGTAGAATAGAGAGCGTGGCGAAAGTAATGATTCCGAAGTTGGCTAGTATCTGATCGATCGCGTAAAAGATCTTAGGTTTGAATACCCTCAAGGAAATCATCTATCTGCTACAGGCCATATATAGATACGATAGGAGCTTGATGGATTCGTTCAATCATTTATACATTATAAATAAGTAGACTTATATGTACTCAACACGGACCGCTCAAGTCTGAATCTTCTTCACGCCTCGCTTACCTTAACGGTAAACGCCTCCTCAAGCGTCCTATCCACCTCCACCGTAACAACATCCTTCTCACCGTCGCGCTTCTTACCATTACCACTTCCCACACCTAGGAACGTAACCTTGCTAATCCGCAGCTCCTCTGCCTTATACCCAAACGTACCATTGATACTCAGCACGCCGTCCGCGTACTCGAACAGGATGTCGCTCGTAGCAGGCTGCTCGACACTCACGCCGTCGTCGACGTACAGTCTTCCGCTCGCCTTGCCGTCCTTGCCCACGGGGACCAGGATCTCGAAGGGCTTGCTGCGGACCTCGGTCGTCGTCATCCCGGACTCGGCGCGCAGGGGGATAATCACGCCGCCGCGCAGGTACAGCGGCAAGTCCGTCCACTCCTGGTCCGTCACCGTGACGTACTTCCCCTCGCCGTCGACGCGCTCGCGCGTGTAGAAGTCGTAGAAGACGTCCGAGGGAAGGTACACGTCGACGCTGGTGCTGTTCTCCTCGGTCACGGGGGCCACGAGCAAGGCCGGGCCCAGGAAGTACTGCAGGTCGATGGGGTACGTGTTCTTGTCCTCGGGGTACAGGTAGAACAGCGGGTTGACCATGGGCGTGCCGTCTCGGGTCTGCACGTGCATCGCCGTGTACATGTAGTCGAGCAGGCGGTACCGGATATCGATGAACTTGTGCGCGGACTTGGTCGTCGTCTCCCAGCGGTACAGCTCCTGGGGGATGGCCTCGAGGCCGTTGTGCACGCGGTAGAAGGGCGCGAAGGCGCCGAGCGCCGTCCACCGCGAGCACAGCTGCTCCGTCGTGTTGCCGTCGAAGCCGCACACGTCGGCGCCGACCATCGGAATCTGGTATATCGAGGCGAACGCGATCATGCTCCGGATGGCGAGCCGGTAGTGGTGCCACGTCGATACGTTGTCGCCTAGCCAGTGGCCGACCTTGGTGCCGGCTCCGGCGAACGTCGAGCGCGTGATGATCATGGGCCGCACGGTAGGACGTCTCTGAATCATGGCCTCGTGGGAAGCGATAGACATCATCGAGCCGTACAAGTTGTGTGTGTCGTACATAGTGAGGCCGTTCTGGTGAACCAAATCGGTATTGACCGTCTTGTTAGAGATGCCACCCTCAGCTGCGTTGGCGCTATCTGAACCAGCGGCCTTGTTGTGGATCGCATATTTCGGGAAAAGAAGGTCGCGGTCAGGTAGGCCTAACCATTTGCTCTCCTCCTGGCGCGAAAGGAGGAAAAGGCTATCGAAGTGCGCTGGGGGAGTGCCATCGCGGATCGCCACAGACTTCACCTTGGTCTTCTTGCAATCCGTCCCTTCAGGCTGGAAGTCGCAAGAAAAGCCAGGCAGGGGACGAGGAGGAGATCGAACCGGCGGCGGGTCGGGCGGGTATCCCACAGCAGAGGCGTCGGGGTTATCGCAAGGGAAGAAGCACGGGAAGTTAGAAGGCTCGTTCATGTCGATCCAGAGGGCATCGATATCAACTCCGTCCTTGGGCGAGAAGAACAGAGAAAATTCGTTATTCCAGTACTTGGAGATGTTGGCAGAGAACCAGTCAGGGAAGGCCGTAACTCCGGGCCAGACAACACCCTTCCAAGCGGTGCCGTTCTCGCGAAGCATGAAGACGTTGTCCTCGACACCGCGCTGGAAAGCGGTAGGGAAGTCCTGGTAGGCCACGGCGGGATCCACCATGACGACGAAATGCTGGTCGTGCGCGTGTAGGTAGTCAACCAATTCGCGCACCTTGTGCAGAGGGTATCTTTCTGGATCTAAGGAGAATACCTAAGGAACGGCTGTTAGCTTGATCGGCGAATATTACAGGCTGGCGAAGTCTTACTCTTCTTCGGTACATATAGTCAATATCGTTCCACATGGTCTCAAGCGGGATACCAGCTTGGCTGTAGTTGTAGACGACCTCGGCCACTTCGAAAACGTCCTGGTATCCGTACCGACAGTTCTGGAATCCGAATCCCCAGTACGGCTGCATCGTAGGCAAACCCACGATTTCAGAGTACTGCTGCGCGACTTCGATCGGGCTCGGGCCGGACACGAAGTAGAAGTCCAACACGCCGCCGAGGGTGTTATACTCGAGGTACTGTCCAGCTTCGGCAGTGTTGTTGATAATGATATCCATACCGTTCGAGTTCAAGAAAAACACGCCGTGCGTGCCCGATTCTCGGTGCTCATAGTACACGGGGTGGTTTCCGTACAAATTCGAGCCTTCAGGTACGCCGAACGAGTCCTGCGACCAAAATGTGCGGATATAGTCAGTCGTATTCAACATAAATGGATCCGAATGCTCGCCGAGACCATATAGGCTCGGGTTCTCAGGTAGCTTAGTCCTTAGGCGTAGGTACTGCGACTCGAAAACTATGTTGGCAGCCGACGTGTCAAAGAGGACCTCACCCGAATCAGAGCGAGACACAGTGAAGGAGAATGGGCTCTCCTTGTAGTCGAACTTCAACGCGGATTTCGCTTCTTCGACACCCTTAGCTTCCGGCCGAGGGAAGACAGACTCGGGGATTTGATAGACATTATTAGCAGGATCTTGGATCTTGACGTGAAGTCTCGTTTCTATGGGGAGCATTAGCAATGCCTTTTCTTTTTATGTTCACTGGGCATTTATTATAACGCGATCGTACCGGTGTCATATGAGACTTCGAGAGTCAATTCTTTCAGGTCCGTCCCGTACGCATTGCAAGCCTCACCGGCAAGCTTTAAATCCGCCTTCAATCCCGAACCCGTGCTAACGACGTTCGAAGCGGTATAACCCGGACAGGAAGCGAGAGGGTCAAGGTCGAGGGTTGGATAGTCTCGTCGTACGACAGCAGCAGCTGAAACCACTGTCGCCGCCGTAATAAGCGACAAGAGGTTTGCCATTCTGATCGAATGTGTGACAATTATCTTGTCACACACAACACACACAACAGCGATCCCGTGTCTCGTGTGTAAATTAGGAGGCGTCTTAGAGTGACAGTCTCCACGTGGAAGTTGTGTGACCCGGCAAAGAGGTTCAGCTTTTCCATGAAAACGTGGTGTTCTTCTGGGACTTATATACTTATTTTACGGTACCTGGCCTAACCCGCGTATATGTATGTATATATGTATGTACTAACTACGTAGGAGTCGTCCCATGGTTATAATAACGTAGGATCATGATCAACCAAAGCTCCGCCCCCGCATATACCCCAATATTCCCAGTTGCTACTCCGCTCGAACCATTCTCATCCTCATTGTTCCCCCCATGTCATCATGGCTTTTGAACAAGAGTGATTGTAGTCTAGTGTATCGGCGTAGGGCTGGCTGTAAGACCACAATCGAACCAAAGAAACATGATACTAATTAGCGGTGGACGACGTCAATACCAGCGTCGGCGCTCCTTCGGTCCACGTGACGTCTTATAAGGCGGGCCTTATAGCTTGCTTTACTTGGCAATTTCGCGGACTCAATGGTAAGGTAGTTGGAAAGGGCGGAGTGAAATCAAGTCGGAGGCTCTTAATTCCTTTGTTGGCGGCGCTTTCGCGGAGCTTCCCCGGACCTTTTTGGTAAAGCGCAAGAAAGAAGACTGGCCAAAGCGTCGCCTTCTCTCTCCACAGCTCCTCATCTCCGCACCGAGCCAACTGAAGAGCTCCCCCGCAGGGGCTCCATACCAGCTCCATTCCCATTCCATACCAAGTTTGCTTTCAGCTACCAATGGGAGCACAACCGAGGACCAGGCCCACCTTACACTTATATGAGCCCCCTTGTTTTTTACAAGCTTGTTTGTTCTGATCGAGTTGACGATGTGGGGAACAACACCGACTTGGGTTCGTCTCCGAAAGACTATCAACAGCAAAAGGACCTGGCTAGGATTATAATTGCACCGAGTAACCCGAGGCTATATAATACGAAGTAGATATTCTAATAACTATAGGATTAAAACTTGATCGCATGATAAATAACGAAAGCCTACCTAGGTAGGTAACGATATATATCTAGCTTAAAGACATGTTAGAGACTAGCAGTCTTAATTGCATTCTCTGCGTACCTTATACTCATATTTATGAAGGCTCTGTTATCTAGGTACCTACCCACCTTACAACGAGGCTACATGAAAGAGTAGTTACCTAGGTAGCTATGGCTATAACAGCACGGCAGCCAATTCGAAGTTATTCTCAAAAATGAATTATGGGACCAAAGTTACTCTACACGAACGACCAAAAACGAACCGAAGTTATGTTTAGATATAAACACCCTGACTCCCAAATCAATCCGGAGCCTGGAAATGATCACCAGATACGTGCCAAACTGTGTGCAACGCTCAAAGTGATCCAGATAAAAAATATACCGAACCAAAGTATGCAGGCCTCCCTTCCCCCCCTCCTAATGTCTATCTCAAACAACCAACCCGGTGGACATTCGCAAGAGCATGCTCAAAAGTGGTATATAGTCGTACAGTCGTCCCTGTAGTCTGCGCTGAACAAAATAGAAACGTCAGGTGATCGTGCCACATCTAGTTGGGATACACCCGGTAAAATGAGCAAAAGAAATTCGTAATCCCGCCTCGTTAAACCTCGCGAGGCACGTAGTTTTCGTCCGATCCCTATGCCCTTAAAAGAAAAAAAAAAGGATCCCTTCGAATGCTTTGCCTCAGTTAGCATTCTGTATAATATATAGCTCAGCGTTATCCGTCCACGTCCATTTTATCCACCATCGTACTTGCTGCTATTATCGTGCGGTCTTCTTGGTCCCGATCTTGGTCCCGGTCCTGATCTCTGTCTCGATCTCTCTCGCGTTTATTCCCATCGGAATGGTAGTCCATGTGGTTGCCGGCGGACTCTCGCTCGGGGTTGTTGCTAGATCCGCTACATAACCTGTATTCGCCGTCGTCCCGGCGTTCAATAATACCTTCGTCCAAGGCCCATTTTGCGAGTAGGCGATCAACGCCCAGTCGTCCCGCTTCGCCCTTCTCCATATGCCTCCCAACGTGCTCAGTCCATTCATCCCAGGAAGTAGGCCCCTCGAAGACACTCGCACAGTCCGACTTGGGACAAGAAGACCTCTGCGGAGGCTGTCTTCGAGTCACGAGACATGTTTGTTGCATCTCTTTCACATGTGTTTCCCAATCTAATTGCAATTTGCTATCGCCCTTCGCAAGGGCCTTTTTAATTGCGAAAGGGGCATGCATGCGACGAAGGTGTTGCGTAAAAAGATCCTTTCTATTGAATTCGTTTCCCTTGCCCTCAGCCGTAGTCTGCGGGCAAGATGAACATCGATAATATTGGAGGCATAGGTGTTGTGAGGCAATATGCCTTTTCCATTCATTCTTGGATCCGAACGTGCTAGTGCAGCCAGCAAAGGCAAATGCACAAGGAAAAGGCCGGGTATGAGCGGCAGCGATATGCTTACGTAGCGATGAATAATCCTTAAAGGGAGCGTGGCTACAGTGATTACAACGCGTTTCCTGTTTCGGTGCTTGTTTTTGAAGCGATCGCCGTTGCTGCTTAGGCCGTGCGGATGGCGGCGTGAATTCGGGATTGTATGGAGCCTCGTCCGCGCCAGATTCATTTGCCTCGTGAGGCGAAACTTCGTCACGGCGAGTGGCCGTCGTGTGATCTGTAGGTATAGCTTGCGCGTGGACGGCGGATATGTTATCGCTGCTCAAGTGCCGAACATGACTTAGAGCTTTAAGCTGCTCAGCAGCTTCCTGCATCTCAGCCGAATCTTCAACATCATTTTTTGGTATGGCGGTGCCCGGCCTTGAGCCAGTATACGTCATACTAGGAGTACTGGATGGTTGAGGTAAGGTTATGGAATCAAGCCTGCCCATGCTTTCTGGACGCACCGGCGTCTCCGGTCGTAGTTGAGAATGACTCGGAAGTTCATGTCGGCGTACAATTGGTGTCGTGGCAGCCACCTCTCGAGCTTCTAGGAGCATCCGGCCGTCTTCCACATCCTTCACCGATGCCTTGTTAACGGGGTAGACATCAACTAATCGATTGTAAAGGGGCGTCATATTGTGAGAATTGACATATCCCAAGAAGCAGCAGACTTTATCGTGCTGAACGACGCTCCAGACGGGGAGCGGCATTGATATAAGTAGCATTGTAGGTGGCCCTAGAAACATGCCCTCAACAGCAATTTTTGAAGCAATAGCAGGGGCATTGTGAAGCCAGTGGTTGAAAGAAGACATATCCGGGCTGGCTTCGCCGACAAAGGTTGTACAAACCAGAGCTCTTGGTTCGTCGAACGTCAGGTCTGCTACTGCGCTTGGATGAATAATTGGATCTTCTCGGGGCGTCCTTAGTAGTTGGGCATCTCCGTCAATTCCAACTTGGGGAGATCGTGATTGTGCTTCGGGGTGGGAAGGGAGGGGAGATATAGATATAGCTTGATCCTTAATGGAGCTTAGAGAGTAGAAAACCGGTGACTTTTCAGTAAACGATATGCTTTTGCTTGCTCCATTAGTTAGTCCCGAAGCTTGTATCATTTCTTGCTGTCTCTGAAGGGTCACTTCGTGATGTAGACGCTCAGAAGTAAAAGGCCGCCCGCCACCTAATTTGACCATTGCTTCCGTAATATGGGACGTAAACGACCGTAAGCCGTGATCCTCGGTATAATATTCCGGTGAGTTAGCCGCAATGACCTGCTTGACGCTGCTACCCTCTATGACCGGCTGTTCTTTAGTGGCACAAGTATCGAGAAGCAGAAGCATGTCAGACTGAACGTCCTCGAAAAGACACCGAATCCCACTCCATTTCAGTTTCGAAGTCTTTTCTGGATTACTGATAATATGTTAGAGCATCTTCCACACTGCCGTGTAGCGACCTACCTTGCCCAGTAGAGCTGATGATCCTCTCCAACATAACCGTAGCCAGCATAATATATTATTAATAGATGGTCAGGTGCCGCATTTTCAAGGAATGAAGCCATGCGAACGCCGAGTTTAACGCTGGGGTTTAAAATTGAAGGTATGTTGAAACGCTCGGTGCGGTAATTATACCGATCGCGGAGGACTTGATCGAGTGCGGCAAGATCGTGTTCGACGGAATTATCATCTTCCCAACGTAGGATAAGAACGGAAGTCTTTGTGTAAGGTGATTTTTGGGTTTGACGATATATAAGCATGGCGGCATCTTGCAGATGCCTCGCAAAGGACTCGAACTCATGTCTTTCTGGGGGCGGTGGGGGCGCCTCTTGGACTTGATAATGCTGTGCGGGCGGCGGCTATTGATGTAAGTCTACGGATCGATAAGTATATCAATTGAAATTATACACGTACAGGTTCGTGAGTAAATGGAGGAGGATGCGGAGGACTAGCTTGAGCCTCGATCTTAGGAGCCAGCCTTCTCTTCTTTGCCGCCGGCTGATCCATCGGATGTCAATATGTCAATTGAAGACGTAACACGACGACGACGGAGGCTCTCGGCAGCAATTGTAATTACAGAAACAATCGCAACGCCTCAGATATTGAAAATCATCTGCACTATTGATAAATACGCCGATGGTGCTAAAGAAAGACCATGAAGAGCGAGATGGGAGAGATTGGGAATGATCAGGCTACGGGCGAGGCTGATTCGGGGGATGTGGTGCGTTGCTTGGCCTCCATGTCTTAGTTCCAATCTAAGTCCATGTTCTGTAGTAAGTACAGTAAGTACTTTGGACCTTCCCTCCTAACCGTTAGTTAATTAGTTCCAAAACTCAGACCTTATGTTTTAGATTTCCCTGCTAGTAATATAAAGTCTTCGTTAGATACATAACGTAAGTTTCGTCCAATGGAAACCCCGCAGTTGTTTATCAAAGCTTGAAGAAGAGCCACTAAAGACTTCGTATTGCGCCACAAAGCGGAGCTCTAAACCCCCTTTACCATGTAATACTATATATTAATAAACGCTAATACGTCCAATGCTTCTTAGAGATATTATTCATTTCTGAAGATGCGGAGATGCATGGGGACTACCTAACCTTAACTCCAACGAAACTTTAAGGTTACTTCCGACTTACACCTTTCTGGTTAAAAGTAACCCGCGCTGATAAACAAACTCGGCTCCGAAGTCTTTTATTGGTGGGTACAATTGATGTCGAGTTATTCTTCAGCGGTTACGCGTTGGTTTAGGATATTAATTCCAAAATTCAGGCGATGGAATGTTGACACTGGCTTGTGGAATAGTTATTTACAATAACTATTTACAATAACTAAATAGTTAATTCTAAGCATTCTTAACATTCTAACTTACCTTGGTATTAACATTAACAATTACACTTAAATAATCAAAGTAGTCATAAACACGAACCAAGTGATTTAAATGCATTGTATTCATTTTAAGTTGGGTATATGACCTCGAGCTTCTTTTTATCAGCTTGAGCGTTTAAAAACTTATAAGGAATAAACCTATGTCCTGAGACTTCTTATCAGACACACCTCTCTGAATAATCCACGACGCATTTCACCAAAAACGCGCTTTTCCATTACGATGTCCTCGGACATCCTACGCTCCTGTCCACTTTTCCCCTAACCATGTAACCGGTGCGCCGTTACAATACAATTCTTCAGCTTTACATTTTAGCCGAGGTGCTATGTTCGATGTCAATCTTCTCTTCGGAGCTGACGAGATTGCGTTCGACCCTGATGATAGAGCGGTCGTTGTGGGTCTTCCAAGCTGGTATACCAATGTACTTGATCGAGCCGGGACCTTTGTCTTCGAACATAGCGGCAACCTCCTCAAGGGTCTTGTTGGCGGTTTCGGGGAACATGAAGAACGTGTGGAAAAACATGGCGAAACAGAACACGGCGAAGAGGATGTACGTCTTCCAGGTGATGTTCGCGAATGAAGGGGGAACAAAGTATGCGAGTGCGAAGTTGAAGGCCCAGTTGGCAGATGTGGCAAGAGCGACTGCCTTACCACGCACGCGAAGAGGGTAAAGCTCAGCCGGGTATGTCCAAGAGGCGGGACCCCATGTCGGCGCGTAGGAAGCGACGAACAAGTAGGTACTAGCAATGACAGCCTTGGCTGGTTTTCCGCTGATAACCATAGAGATGGCGGGAGTATCGAACTGGTGAGGTGCAGGCGGGTGCGAATACACGGCAAATAGACCGGCGTTGATGCAGAGCCAGAGACACATGAAGAACGCACCGATAAGCATAGTCGGACGACGACCCCATCTGTCGAGCCAGATAAGAGCCGGAATGGTCATGACGACGTTGATAATGAACTGGATACCGCTAGGCAGTAGCACATCATCGCCAGAGCCCGTCATTGTGAAGATGTATGAGATATAGTACATCATGACGTTCATACCGGTGAGTTGTGACCAGATCTGTGTGAAGAGACCGATGTGAGTCCGGTTGATCATCTTAGGTCGGAATAACTCGATATAAGACACGTCGGCATTGGCACGCTCGAAGTCGACCGCTTCCTTGATTTCTGCCATCTCCTTTGCAACAAGTTGAGAATCGGGGTCTCCCTTGCCGTGGACCAGAACCAACACTTCCTTGGCCTCTTCCCAGCGATCGTGCTTCGCTAACCAACGAGGCGATTCGGGGAGGACCGTCAAGCCAAAGAAGAGTAGAATGGCCGGAATCATTTGTAGACCCCATGGCAGACGGAAAGCGGCGGCTCCATCGATGAAGCTGGAACCATAACAGACAAAGAACATGATTGCAATACCCCAGGTGATGGCCCATTGTTGCATTCCAATAAACCGACCTCGTTTAGACGGCGGCGACAGTTCGGAGATGTAGACGGGGACCTGAGCCGAGCAAATACCCACGCTGAAACCGTTGATGATACGACCAACAATTAGCATCGGGATGTTTTGGGAAGCGCAAACAATGATAGAACCGATTATCCTGCGAAGTTCATTGTTAGTAGAAGTCCAGATGAAAGCACGTTACTAAGACTGAGGGCCATACCAGATAATAGCACCGATCTGAATAGACGTCTTTCGACCGAACATATCCGTAAGAATACCAGAGATGAGGGCGCCTAGCCAAGAACCTCCAGGCATGGCGGCGGTGATGCCACCCTGTACGACATCATCTGGACCCTGGCACTCATTGGTTCCGGGTTTGTTGCCCTGAGGTGTAATTGTTAGCTTAGGAATATACTAGACAAGAATTCCAAGGTCGGGTAGACTAACTTGCTGATTAAATTGACACTTGTAGGGAGCAGTTGAGATGATAGCACTCATAGATGAGATATCAAAACCGAATAGCGCGCCACCTGAACTAATTGTTAGTGTTCCGCAAAGTGCAAAAGCTGCAAAAAGCTGCAAGCAATTAGATGCGGTGACATAGAGGTGAACTTACCGATGACGGACGTGGCCGCGATAAGATAAATATTGCCAAACTTCTTCATGGTTGTCTAAGACCCCGCGTGGTCTATTAGCGACACATATGACTTGCTAAATTGTTAGGTGCGGATGTGCAAGAAGAGCATGTCGAAAAAAGTAGGACTGAGAGATGGGAGAGGGTCGATCCTTTATTATATGCGAAAGGGGTGTGTTGCTGTGGGTGGCCAGGATTCGAGTGGTGGAAGTTTTTCGAGGTACATACAATAATACATAGATAGAAACCAAATACTACATGCAGATGTGTACCTCCATCCCGAGGATGTAGCCAGGTGCCAGGTTGCTAAGGACCCCAGTCCTTTGATCGTAGCAACAAAGGCACGTTGGTCACTGGACCTTGCTCCATGCCTGTGTGGCGCCCCCGGCCGGGGGACGTTACAGATGAATAGGCCGGGTTCTACATAGCATGCGGATCCCAGATTTGTTGAATCTACGGATTGGTATAGGTTTATCCAATCTTTGCTCTCTTTCGCATTTCGGTGAATTAACGTTTTGAGATAATTGGCCCAGACCTCATCGAACCAGTTAAGCTAAACTAGGTAAAAGAGCCTGGCTAAATCGTCACGGGATGAATGAATCAGGACATGCCAGAAAAAAAAGCATCTCAGCAAACGAGCAAACGAGTAAACGAGCAAGTTCCGTTCTTGTTCGGATCGGATCTCGTTAGGGATTTTTTTTCCATAGCTTAGGGATAGCAATGCCCGAAGCTCGCCTGGCTCGTAATGTGTTTCCTAAAAGAGGTGACAATGGTCTTCCCAGGGCAGTGGGACTTGCCCACAAAATTCTGGAGGTCACACGCATGCTAGCTCTCTCTGTCGAGCCATAATGCGGGTAACAAACCAATCCGCGGGGAGAGGAACTTCTTGCGGCAGCGCCTATTGGTTAACTGGAATGTTCACTCGGGGAAGAGGGTTGCATGGGTACAGTTGTCTTAGGCTTTTAGCACTTTTAGCACTCGACCAACAGCATTTCAGAATGCTGGATAATCATTTCTGCACGCGAATAATCATGGCCCGTCTGATCAACAAGAATCCAGATAAGAATGCAGGCTCTGTAGCGTATGTTCGTCCGCAGAAAGTTAAGTGTAGGGAGGGATTAATTCCATCCTTTTTAGATGCAACCATGTTGAGAATTCTGGGGTAAAGTCTAAAATGCTTGTCTCGAAGTATAGGTTAGGTATCAATGGCATTCATTTCTCGCGCTGTCGAATTTTTGTCTCAGTCATATTTTCGTTGATGAAGACGGCAAAGTACGAAATTGCAGAATTCGTGTCTTAGGTAATAGACAGTATCCCGACAATACGATTATGGTAGGCTCAATAGGCTCTACTAACTCTACTGGCTCTAGGACATCGCCCGCACATGATTGTGGAATGATGTCAGTGGCCTAGGAAAGAGGAAGTTGGTGATTAAAGGTAGTGACGCCCCTTCCCTCCTAATCCATTTATGAGTATCCACTACGGGCCGAATAGAATTTGGGGAGAGCTAGGGACCCTGGTAATTCCCCAAGCCCCCTGGGGAAAGACTCGGGGTAATCCATTCGACCTTTTTTTTTTCTTTTCAATCCGCTTTTTTCAAGGTTTGATACTTGGTCTCGATGAGTCTGAAGATTAATCATCAATTTTCAAACTCGTTACATACGAGCCCAGCCCGTCATTTATTTCTTTTTTTTCACAAAAGTTTCGGGTCTTCCGCTCACCGATACGATTTTATTACGCGTATGTTGATGTTGTTGTTCTTTTCTTACGAGTGTGACTCAGCGGGCTCAAGATACCTAGCCAGTTTAATTATCTGACCGTAATACACCTGGGCAGTTCGTGGTAGCACTTAGTTACACGACGTATTAGCGGTCTCTCACTGAAAATATTAGCCTGCGGATCCCGACAGCCTAATCCCTCACCTAAGCTAAGAGAAGAAAAAAAAAACTTGTTTATACTACTTACATACCTAGTTGCCGCTCAACTGTCATTTTAACTAACATTGAATTGGGTATAATGCACGTAACATATTCGGAGCCGAACCGTAGCCGGAAAGGAGCGAAGACACGCCAGCCTGTCTTAATTAGTCCGGACGGAAACTAGGACGTTTGCAGCGTTTTAGACTACCTAGCTATAGGGTTACGAAGCGCAAGATTACAATTCTTTGACACGATATTTCTATCACGTCCGCATATAACCGATTGCACGGGCTGTCAGGTTGGTTGAAAGAAAGCATCGCCACCCACTTATTCATAGCTCAGCTGTACTAGCAGAAGTTATGTCCAAGGCCAAATCAAAATCCACCGTCCACGTGGGAAGTGAAGGGAAGGAATATGGATTCGTTCTTCGACAACGCGGAGTGCGACGCGACGTCGCACAACCTGAATCCTCCCGGTTATGCTCACGCCAGAATCAGAGCACAACCTTCCCCCTCAACGCTAGCGCACTTCCTTCAGCTTTAATGAGCGGTCAGGTACCATTGTACAACCACTTAGCAGCCCTACATACCGCCTAAGCGTCACCAATGAGGTGCTAGCCTTAAGATTAGGCCCAAAAGGAGAACTACCTTACCTCCTTAGGAGGACTATGCCGATGCTGCTTTCAGTAGTATACCGCTGTCGCGAGACAAATTACATAAAAAAAGGACGACGAAAAAAATTCCCTAGGATCTAAATTATGCACTTTTAATTCAAGACCTAGAAACATCATGGTATCAGACGACTTTATCGAAAGCTACCTGGCAGTCCTTTCTAGAGTACGTTCATGGAATCCTTCCGGACTTTAAGGTCCTTCGCCCTATTAAAACGGTGTACGCCGAATCCCAAAATCCCATCCACTAACATACCGACATATTTCCCTCTTTCAGAAGTGATGCTAGGTAACAACTAACAAGTCCTAAGTTTAAAAACGGGTGATACACTGCGCGATGTTGCCTAAAGCTAGCGCTACTGGTTGGTTTCTAGTTGTGACAAACCATGCCGTGTCACTGTTGGAATGTCACTAAACCACCCGTATTTCCCGAGGCTACGGGAAGCCGTTAGGCCATTTCTAGCGGGTTATAAACCACCCGGAGTTAGGTATTCTAAAATATTAATAGTGCATATTTACAGCTTCGAGTATTTACCTAAATACCTAGTTGATTTTAGTTTACTACATAACAACTGGAATGTCGAATATGTGCCTTGTCGTTGACATGGTTCCGTTCATCTCATGTTCACCATGAGCACAATCTTACCTACAACTTACATCACGAGTAAAAGCAAAGATCTGGGCTTGACATTCTTGTTCACCAGACAGAACTAGGGAGATGAGCGGCTGTATGCGGCTAACTTGCAAGTTGGTCATGAGATTACATAGGCGTCGAAGATGGATTCCATCGTTCTTCCGAAACTCCTATATCCATGGACATACCTGGTAGATTTACCGCTTCTACTATGAGCGGTCAAATAACGTTGGGGGAGACGGGCTTGCTTCGTACGCCTAACGCCACTAGAAAGCAAAATAAAGTTAAATTTGAAAGAGCAATGCCGGCCATGCAAGCCATGCAGCTAGCTATGCTGGTATGTAAGGAGAAAATAGGGAAAGCCACGATTAGGTAACTTCCGATCTCTTATGCACACCACATGAGGGCACGGACTTATCGGAGCCGATAATAAGTCGTAATGGAATGCCTAGGTACCGTCTTTGGCGCCAAAGCCTTCTTACGAAACGTGCCTTTCAAATTTCGTACATAAGTAGATCACTACCGTCGAATGATGGTCTACTGGCGAAATGCCTATCAATGATCTGCTTTTGATCGAGATCGGACATCGACGTCTTCATCTAACTCACGGCGCGGATAATCAAATTCTCCTGCATGGAAATCTTCTAGAAAAGCTCTTTAGATTTCCCATCAGTGGAGCTTTTGTAAGTCCTCAAACATATAAAACTGATTGAATACATAATAGATGCAACATAAAGTCACAGTGGCAATGCTATCCGTCTCGGTTCGCTGACCCCTACCAATGAGAATACTTTATTATGATTGAGCCACAATATCCGAATCTTGGGTATTTCGTCAATATGTATCCATCTCCTCGTGTAGGCTAATGAGAGGATCCTACCCAATGACTACACCAGTTTGGTGATTGAATAAGAGGGAGCCAAATCCAAAACAGCTGAAGAATTCTAAGCGTCATGCATACTTTGCCGTCCTTACTTACATACATCTAGTTTCGTAACCTAGATGGCTGGGATGGATACTTCCCAAGCTCCTTCAATCGCAACATTGACTTACACTCAGAAAGCTGCTGACGCTATACGGGAAAATGAAAATGAAATTCTGTAATGGCACGTGGTTCATGACTTGGGGCTTGGACTCAGCCCCCTCTCGCGCTCGAATAGCGTACATGTACAATGCATGTACGGATTATCTAATCTATCATAAGCAATCATGAACTCAGGTACAATAACAATACCGGGTCTTCCGAGGATCTTTGGTAAGTGCGCAGGTGCCTAGGTAGTGGGTACTTCCAAGCAACTTCTGAGCAATACCCAGATATGCGGGCTTGGCTGTGCTAAACGAGGTACATGTGACGTCTTTTGTATACCTAATGCACCCTACAAGCAACTTCCATGAATTTGAACGTTGCTTAGCCACAATGACAAAGACCGTTGCGCCTTCGATAGAATCTTGAAGTTACAATAGCCATCAAATACATGTAGCAATTCACTCTTCAACAGCATTGTCAAATATCGTAAACGCGCTTTATTCAAGCTCTTTTCTTCGAATACGATTTGATTCAGAACTTATCTGGAAGTAATAATTTTGCGTCTTTACAATATCGCATTTCCAACTACTTATACGCGACAGACTATTATTCCCCGGGGCCGTTTTGGCTGTGGCGTTCCGAGTCACATTCAACTCATTTGCCTTGTAGACTGACGTCGTCACAGGACGAGGGTAGCGAAACTTAGCGGGGGGTCGGTCGCAACATATTTTTCATCTATTTTTTCCACTTGTCAAACTTCTAACCTTAAAAATATTTCGTCAACATATCTGGAAGATCAAGGTATCTAACCCCATCGCGACAAAGATGGAGTCAGAAGGACATCTGAAGAGGAAGGACACCACCAAAGGTCCTCCATTAAGGATCTTAAGTTTGGGTAAGTTGCTTACCCCGCCACCTTGATACGCGCTTTGTACTCTACTTCAGGCATACAAGAATACTAACCTTGGCGTTTTGCGCCGACGCAGACGGTGGAGGAGTTCGTGGCTATTCTATGTTTATTATAATACAAGAAATAATGCTTCGAACCTACGTTGAAATCGAAGGAAAAGCACCAAGACGCGATCAGATCCCTAAGCCATGCGACCATTTCGATCTGATAGTTGGTACCGGTACCGGCGGCCTGATCGCCTTAATGTTAGGGCGACTCCGATTAAACTTAGAACAGTGCAAAGAACTATACGTTCGGATGACTAGGATGGTTTTCGAGAGCGATAAAACTTTTGCTGGTATCCCGTATCGCTCGACATTATTTAAAGCATCTATGCTTGAGCGCGCGATCAAGGAAGCAGTGAGGGAGCATACTTGGTCTGACGATGAGGGAAACGATCTTGCAGCAGATATTGTCAGCCCCATATCTACCGTGTCGCGATCAAGCGCTGCAAGTGGTTTTCCGCGACGGCACCAAAGTAACGCGAGCGTCGTCAGTTTTAGTGGGCGCAGTCCAGCTAGCCAAGCTAAATCAACATTCCGTGGTGGACAGGGTAACCCCGATGCACAGTTATACGATTCAAGAGAAAATAGGACAAAAACGTGAGCTACATTTTTTTGCGCTTTGCGATAAAATCACTAACAATTTCATAGTGCCGTGACCGCTATGTATAAAGGAACAACCAAAGGCGGCGCCCCTGCGCTTCTCCGTTCCTATGACTCGAGAAAAGAGCCTGCCCCAGAATACGACTGTACAATTTGGGAGGCCGGTCGGGCAACTTGCGCGATCGGGTTGGCGTTCAAGCCGATCAAAATTGGGCAAACGGTATTTCATGATGACGGTTCTGGGACCTTTAACCCATCTCCTTGGGCCCTTGACGAGGCTACGGTTAATGAATGGCCGGGACGGGATGTGGGTGTCTTTATCAGTGTAGGAACTGGTAAACGACCAAGGGGTACCGAGCAAAATTCGCACCTATGGTATGAAGGCTTTATGGGCGAATGGGGAGAAGCCAGGAGGAAGTTGATTGCTAAGGTAGAAGGCTGCGAAGCGATCCACGAGCGCATGAAGAAGGAGCACTTGATAAAACGGGGCGTCAACATTGAGAATTACTACCGATTTAACGTTGAAGTTGGCGTTGGAGAGTTCGCCATGAACGAGTGGGATAGGTTAGGGGATATCAGCACTGGCACAAAGAGGTATCTCTCAAGAGATGCAGAGCAGAAAATGGTGCAAGAGTCATCGACAAAATTGGCGAAGATCCACAAGGCAAAGCAGAGATATGAGAGGCTCGGTCGCATACCCGATATCGTGTCTCAGCCGACCATGGGATCGATAACAGCGCCATTAGCTGTCGAACTTCCAGGAGACTTCCCTATGTCATTCCCGGTCCGAAGTAGTCCATCAAGCCGACAATCATACGAATCTGGTATAGATCATCTCGACCACCTTTCCGTTCACCCCGCCAACCCGCCATCGCCCCGAAGTTCCGATGATCGCTTCCGGCCTTCTACCAGTCATTCCTCTCCGCCCCAGGGAGCTATCCGACCGCAGAAGATCCCCTCTCCTCCTGCCTCGTTATCAGCGATTAGGCCTCCCCCAGATGATGAGCCTGATCGTCTTGTGGTGACTGCACCCACGCCAGCGCAATACCGGAACGCTGCTGGTAGCGACAAAATAGCAATCACGGGAGCAGACGAGTATCCCCGGAGGCAAGGGGGTCCCGTGACGCAGCCTATGATACAACCGTTCCAGCCACACCGCATTGAACCTCCGCCACTACCTCCTAAAACACCGCTGCCCGAAAAGCAAAACTCAGGCGGCCGACGTCCTACCAGAAGCGGGAGCCCCTTGCCACCCTATCCTGACGAGGACGGTCCTCCGCCAATAGTTAACATGGCGAGGAAACCTGATTATAGGGGTAGATGATCATCTAAGTGATCATCGTTTGGGAAAATCGGAATCCACCAGCTACGACTTGGATTAACAGAGTATGTCTCTCTACCTAAGTACCTAGGTAGAAATTTTACGGTTCGGCGGCGTCTGTGGGGAGATTAACATATAGGCAAGAGGCCATGGGCTTTTAACGATTGATGATACCATTCGCGCTGTACGGGTCGACGTTGACGTTGACGAGCCCTGCGCGCGCGCATACGTGCGCACGATGCACAAATGTATGATGACGATGAATATTCGTTGGAATTCCGGCGAATCAAAGTTACGGATACCCCTTTTGATATTTTTGGTGATGTATTTGTTATAGATCTCCAGGCTAGCTAATCTTTTACTTATAATTAAATTTAACGATTTGACTGGCCATTATTATATATGTGGATAGCTAGTCTTACTGTAGAGTCGTGAGATATCTCTATGCGTGGACAGCGTATCTTGTATCGTATCTCTGCATATGTCATGGCTAGGGCTTACTTCTTTACAGGTATGTATGTAGCTCGCCATAACATTCTTCCGTAGATGCTTTGCTGCTGCAGTCGCTGTTTAGCGTCGCTATCCGGCGATTCTATCTTTTTACCTAGGATACATACACCAGATAAACCCTATACACTGCTCGTCCGGGAGCTGTTCTCTACACAATTCGTAGAGGCTACCTAGTCGCTCTAGGTTATTACACCACCTCGGGCCTTTTAGTTAGATGGAAAGAGTCATACAATATAGCTATAGCTGTAGCTTGGGTTATGTGGCTTACGGATAACTACCTACCTAGGTATCTACTCTATACGGAGATGAAGGAATATAGGGAACTGGGAAGTTAGTAAAGATACCCTTAGTGTGAATCTCCAGAGTGATCTCTTATAAACCCCAGGGAGCCGTAGAATACGAATATTGAAACAATTCATGATCAATTTACTCTCGAGTATCGAATTTGTGCACTTGTCCTTTTCAACCTGTATCTCTCCTCTGGATACGCTATTCGGAATGGAACAGTTCGTCTTTTGTCTTGATCGATGCTGTATCCTAGGGTGCGGAATATGCTTAAAATAACGATCCATCCCAACGGTCTTTTTAGGCGGTCCCGGGATCCCCGCCGGTATTCTAGTGATCCGGGCTCGATAGTTTCGGTCGATGAGTGGACGTGTATACGATGGCAGGATTGACGTGCATATTCAACAGCGGGAAATTCTGGGGTATATCTAGGCGTAGAAATTGCGTCTGGTATACTCGACGAGTTGGGATACCGAATAGGCCACTAGCGACGATGTGACACTTGATAGATGCCCGTTAAGGTAGTTGGACAGCTACCAGGTAATTATACTATTTTCCATCAAAACTTACGGGCATCAGTTGACTTATATTAAAATGTCAACTAGCTCATTCAAGCTCGCTTAATAAACCGCCTCCTAATATATTTTATTCTAGAATCAATACATAACTAGATTATATGATATGATTGGTCTCCTTCAGAGTATGCTCATCTCGCGTTCGCTTACCGCATTCGTTCAAAAACCCCCCTGCTCAACTACCGCCTGCTTACCTACGGTAGTTTACCGAAATGCCTTCACTAGATCGGAAATAGGCGCCCTAAGCACCATCTGTATAAATTCGACAACAGAAAAAATTATATCCTTCGTTCATTATACATCTCTTTCTAATCTAGATTCGTAATTATCCTCATGCCTGTTCTCGTGGTGCCAAGACGACTTGTGATGAATCTACTCAGTGGCTCAAAAAGTCAGAACTTTGCGTTTCCCGTTTTCCTCGCCTACTAACAATAGAATAGATTCATTGGCTTCTTCGCGATTAAGACATATTCCCATTTGTAAAATGATACCAAGTGCTCATACTGTCCAACTTGTAGTCTTGATGAAACCCATCTAGATTTCGCCCGTCAAAACTACTCGTCCGCTAATTTTGGCCATTGAAACAAATGACAGCTCAATTCAGCCTACCCGAGACCAGGCCAGTTCATATATCTCAGGTACGAAACCAAACATTACCTCTGCGAACATAGCATCCCGTGTCAGCTTCTAGGCTTAATCAAGCAGCTCCAGATAGAATAACGTAGCTTTTTTTTGCTCTTTTTAGATCTCACCACTTTGGGTCCGAATGGCTAGGTATATACATTGGCATAGAGACGCAAGCTCTGCATTGGCAGAGCTGGAAAGCTGAATACACTAAACGGTCGCCCAGGTTTCGAACCTGGTGCTTTACTGCAGCACTGATTGGAGAAGCATGCTGCGCCGTACCCCTACTTCCCAAACGGGCGAAATGAGCCTCGCATACATGCCGCTATTGGTGATGAGAATTTGGGGTCGGCGTACCTTCTAATCCCCCTGTATGATCCTTGATTAGGCTGTGCGTCTGTTCCCTTCTGGAGTATGTGCCAGCACATCGGACCATGAGGCTCTTTACCCGTTACTCAGCATTTTTTACATCTGCTCAGCTCGGTTAATGTTAGTCCTCTTTATACCACCATGGCAAGGTCGTTGTCGACGTCCTCCTACCAGGCAGCAATCGTGAAGCGGCACGAAGTTTTGAGTCTGTTGCGTCTCAAGTTGCGTTCGAGGTAAAGGAAGTAGGCCATGAGCAAGCCTATGGACTATAGGGTTTCGCAACCCGGGCTTGAAATCGCTTATCCCACTGACCCAGAGGTCGTAAACCCACCATCGCAGAAGTATCTCGCCCTAACATCCGATCCGGTAGTACCACCTCAATTTAAGAATGACAACACTTCGTATAGTCAACAGCCGGCCTATGGAGTATATAGTTCGAAGGAGGTAGTCCCACAGCCACCGCCCCAAGGAGGAAATGGCGATAGAAGGAAGTTATACTTTTTAATAGGAGGCATAGTTCTTCTTGCGGTGATCGTGGGCGCGGTAGTCGGCGGTGTTCTGGGAACCCAAGCAGCTTCAAGTGATGGGTCGGACAAACCCCCAGCAGCAACATCTTTAACCCCAACTCCACCAAGCCAAACATCGACACCTAGCACCGGCACCATCTCGAGCGTAAACACGACAGCAGTCCGGCCCAAGACGAGGCTCACAGTGACGGGTCGGCGTGTACCGGGAAACGGCTTTAGTTCGCGGTTGTTTTGGCAAGGAGGCGACAACAAGATCCGCACGTCGCGGTATAGTAGCAGTACTAGCCAATGGTCGTCACCAATAGTCTTCGAAGACGTAAATGCGAAGCCCGGGACACCTATTGCAGTGACCATCTACCTGCAGTTCCCGCAGTTCGAGTTCTTTTACTTAGACCCATCATCTACGTTCCAGGGGATCAACTTCTTCGAAGACGAGACGGTGCCCAAGATCGACAGTATCAGCTCGGACCGGACGCCTTTCACCGTACCTGACGAGTCCCGAATGAGTGCCTATTGGCCGTACGTCATTTATCAGAACGGAAACACCTCTTTTCATCGTGTGGTTTACGACGCACACGGGGGAAGGGGTTGGTTTAACGACACACTGCGAGGCTGGTATCATCCGGATGATATTCCCCTGGGTGACGTCAACTCAGGCATTGCAGTAGTACCATTGATAAATAGCTTCCACACACCATATACGGCCGGCCTCGCATACCGCGATCCCAAAGGTCTCCTCTCGATATTCCCATTCGGCGGTTACGACGACGGAGTATCTTGGTATTCCGGTATGCAGGATCATCTTCGTCTCCAAAAATTAGTAGCTCAGTATACACTAACGATCATGTAGGATCACTCAGGGTCACAATCCCTTCAGGAACCTCCATTGCGGCGCTCGCAATTGCGCGATTAAACAGCAATACGACGAACACATGGATTCTATACCAAGATGAGAGCAATAAGATCCAATCAGTATGGCAAGGGGACGACAATACATGGCAGGGCCCACAGGAAGTGGGCGACGCGGATGCCGGGACGGATATCGCATGCTTGACTGAGCAGGTTGGCGACCAGCCTACGCAGTCAACCCTAGCGTCGCAGACAGATATGAGGCGCTGTTATTACCAGTATAAAGGCTTGATTCGGGAGAAGCGACTTACATCTTCTAGTTGGGTGGATGGTGCCTCGATCCCGATGGAATAGGCCTGACAGACTTTACGGCGTATTTATTATTTGTTGTAATATTATAATTCAGAGACGGATGCATATCGTGAAACGAGCTGTCTGTTGGAAGGCTCTGTATACTCTATTTGGGTAATTGATACGAAGGGTTTGCTTGAGCAGCAGATCAAATGGGAAACGGTCCTGTAACTCCTAGAGTGATATGTTAAGCATGTACGCGGAAATGAAAGGCTGTGGATTAAAAAGAAAGAACTACAGGTAGTTAGTTAATATAAGTGTAAACTCTTCATTCAAGAGCAATCACTAATGGACTATTTCAATAACTCGGATAATCTTCGATAGGCTAGAAGTGATAGTGTCTCTTCACATACAGACGAGCATAGTATTACAGACGGAGCACAACAAGTTCGTGGCGTCGTTCCAACTAAACATAGGAATGGGGTGCTACTTATCTCTTATCCCGAATATGTACTAGGTCAAGCGGATTCAACGTTCCACCTAGAGTCTCCCCTCGGGAATTCAGGTCGTCTAGTAAAAACTCGCCATCAGATATTTGATGGCGAAGTTGAGTGCTTCCTGATTGTCCCATGCGCTGCCTGCCCATATGTTGGTTGAACCCGAGGGGTTCCCATTTCATACTACAGGCAGCAAGGATTGATATACCACCCGCAGCAAGAAGAACGATGAAACATGCCCTAATAGCATTGGTGATGGATTCCACGGCTAATTGTAGCACCTTGGGGTCGGCATTTTTTAGGATTGGTGAATCAACGCCCGAGAGCAACTCGTGAATACTACCGTCAGAGAAGCCCATGCCTCCAACGGAATCCTTTAGCGACTGGAAGCCCGTGCTCTGGTAGATCATACCGGCGATGGAAAGCGAGGCTGCGATGCCGCCCAGTTGTGCCATGTTGCTGAGTAAAGCGAGATCTAGGCGGTCATCAGTGTTGGGCAGGAAGGTCGTGCATACCGGTATCCCTAGTTGCCACAGGATACCAAGCCCGGCGGCGACAATACTTTCGAAGCCCATGACTGCTGACTCAGAGATGTCGGTACTTAATAACTGAAATAAACCCCCACCTACTAGAATGAGAATAGAACCGACGACGAAGAAGGCCTTGTAAAATCGAAGGACCGGGAGTAGAGTGCCGCACAGTATGATGGTAAATATGAAAACGCAAATGAAGGGCAGTAGTCGGGTTGCCGCGGCGAACGGATCCAGGCCATGCCCAAAGGCGAAGTATATAGGCACATAATATAATGTAGCACCGTAAGACGCCGCGGCGCAGAATGTGCAAATCCAAGTAAACAAAACGGTTCGGTTGTGGAGAAGTGAGCTAGAAGAAAGCAAGCGATTCTCAGGTGTTGTACCGAGATTATATGCTTGCTGTAGAATATACGTGATTATGCAGAACGTGAAAATGATCCAGGTGGCGATGCCCGAGTTAATGCCCCAGGTACCTACAGATCCGATAAAAGTACAGCCGATCGCAAAGAGCAAGCAGACTCCTATGTGTAGTAGATTTCCTACCCAATCGACTTCCTTGATGTGCGTCCACGTTGTCTTATTGGTTGGCATGGTATAACGAGGATAGAAAAGAGCTTGAAGTACCAAGCTAATGATGCAGAGTGGTATCACCAAGTAAAACGCCTAGCTGTGTTAGTCTTTCATACCTAGGTAGTTATATAGTGAAGGGGATGTAATTACCCATCGCCATGTAGTATGATCATTGTTAGCAAAGGCGCCTCCTAAAATACGAATCAGATACCCCATGCCAAAAAGAACGGACCAGAGTGAGACAAACCTATGATTGGGCCCAACACTAGACCTATAGCAAAGCAAGCACCGATAGAGCCTTGTACAAGGCCAAGCTCGTGGGGATAAGTAAAGATGATATTGAAACTCAAAATCCTAAGGTGGTCAGAAAATTGTCACCTAAACTTCTCAGGGAATTGAGACGTACCCCTGGTATATAATGCTTGATCCTAGGGCCATCACAGCACGCCCGGCGATGATGCACTCGATATTTGGAGCGGCGCCAGAGAGAGCGGAGCCTCCAATGATGAACATCATAGACAAGAGACATAGGGTTTTGAAGTCTCCGAACTTGAAAAGCTTACGACCCAGGGGAATCAAGGCGGCATTGCAGACCGAATAGCCGAGCGCCACCCAGGAAAGTAGTTCGATATGCCCAAAGGCTTTGTAGATAGATGCCTGGATATTGGCAACATTGCTCACATCGTATCCTAATTAATTCGTAGGTGAGAATCTGGTGACAGAGACTAGAGCGGACAGTGACGGGAGAGGGGCTTACCATGCATGATGGTTAGAAAACAGTTAGCCACAAGTAACGCTCTCCATTTCCAAATTGGTAGAGTGTCTCTTGGATGTGACGCGGGTGGGTGAGGATGTATTTGCACGCCACCATCTTGCTGTTCGTTGGCGTTTCCATGTAGGTATATCGAATTCCCCGCCGCAAAGTTCCTCGTGTCTAAATCCGGACGCGGCATCTTGGGATATGATACTCCAGCGCTTCTTCCGTCTAGAATTTCATTGGAGTGCGTCGTAGAAAAAGAATATAGTGGATTGGCAAGACCATTAACCCGATTGTTTGACTGTTGGTAACCTTTGTTTACTTCATTGTATCGTGGATCTGAGGCCGTAAGGCGCGCGGCAGGGTAACTCGATACCATAACCTTCAAATTTCGTTTTAGTGTTCTTTTTTTTAGTTTGTTTTTCGATGTATCAAGTAGGTAGGTAATCAATCACAGACTCGAAGGCTTGCCTTTTTTCTTTAGCGTGTGATTTTGGCTCGTGAAGAAGTAATCCTCTTGAGGTGTGGTTCCAAATTTCTTCTAAACTTTGAAGAAACTCTTACGTTAGATGGAGGAGATGGATCAACGCGGGACTTGCAATGAATGTGAAGGCAGATGCTGGTTGTCCTTGATACATGTTAGACCGTTAGACTAAAAGAAGATGACGTATAAGAATCAAGGCATGATGGCAGTCGTACCCCCTTTCGAGTTGATGTTTGTTTGATAGAGTTCCAGCCAATGGCAGAAGTCGAATAAAATCTACAAAAGGTAATCAGACCTTAGTAGTCGGGAATTGTTAGTCAGGCAAGCGTAAGGAACACTTGTCACTGACAACTTATTAGCTCTTGACGTACCCGAACGTAGCCTCCTTCGTTCTAATACTGCATAACTGTACATAGGTGGACAGTACTTGCTTGCATTAGGGTAAATACATGTACCTAGGTAGCACGATTATCTAAAGGAGGCAGCTAAGTGAATACTAAATTATTTAGACAGCGTCATGTACTCCCTCGTTGTTTCCTAATTAGTTATCTATTTCGGTTGTGTAAATGTCTGATTGGCCAGATACCAAATTCAAGTACCTAGCACATTCCAATTGTCCTCCCGCAATGCCGTTGACACGCTCCCGTCTAATGGTTATTACTGTAGCGGATTATACGACGGCGGGCCATTTGAACCGAAACCGCCAACTTGTCAAAAAAGGATAATATAATCATAAAATTAATGATATAATTGTAAGTCTATATTTGGATAATATAATTATAAAGTTGATGATATAATTATACGTCCATATTTAAATGATATAATTATAAAATTGTAATTTTATTAAAATTAAATGTATAAAATTTTTGGTTTTTATTTTCGTAATTTAATATTAAATATTTTTATTTTTTATTTATATTAAAGTTATATTTTTAATATTATTATTTTATATAATTTTAATTTTTTTTAATAATATTATTTAAAAAATATTTAATATAATATTATAAATAAAATCATTTATTATAAAATTTTAAATTTTTTAATAAATTATTTTTTTAATTATAAGTTTTTTAAATTTTTATTATAAATATTAAATTTATTATTTATTTTCATTTATATTTTAATTTTTTTAATTTAAAAAATATAATAACGATAAATAATTTTTTTATTTATTAAAAAAATTACGTTTTAACGTTATAAAATATTAATAAAATGTATTTTATAATTTAAAATTGATTAAAAATTTTTAATGATTAATAATTGGTATTTTATTATTAATGCGTTAGTTAATATGTTTAAATGTGTTTGGTAAAAAAAATTTAATTATTTTAATAAATGAATTGGATAAATTAATTGTTTTTTTATAAATTTTTGTATAAAATTGTTGAATTAATAAGGTTTTTAATTTATTTTGGAGTTTTTTTATAATAATTTACAATTAATTTTTTATATTTGATAGGTTAATTAATATTTTTTAAAATTTTAAAGGATTTAATGGAAAAAATATATTTATTAAAATGTTTTAAAATTTATTTATTTTAATATTTAATGGTTTTAGTATTTTTATACGTAATTATTATTTTTAAATAAAATTGTGATAAAATAATTTTAAGATAAATAAAAAATGTATAAATGTGTTAAATATATGGTTTAATTTGTTTTGTAATTAATTTAATTATTATTAAATCATTTTTTTTTTTATATTTTTTAAAAAATAAAAGTTTATTTAATTATTATATTTTTTTTTTATAAATGTTTGGATAAAATTAAAAGTTATTAAATTATAATTTTAAAGGTTTTATTATTTTATAATGTTATGAATAATTTTTTATTTTCAAATATAATTATTATTAAATTTAATAAAAATAAATTTATTATTTATTAATTATTATAATAAATGTTAAAAAATTAAATTAAATTAAATTTTATAATTGTAAAATTATAAATTAATATAAATTTAATGTTAATAAATGTGGTTATAAATTATAATTGTAAAATGGTTATTTTTATTTAAGAATTAAATTAAATATATGATTAATTTTATATTTTATATTATATTATATGTTTTTTTAAATAATAATAATATTTTATTTTAATTAAATATAATATAAATTAAAATTTAAAAAAGGTTATGTTTATATTATATATTTTTTTAAATTATTTATAAAAAAAATTGAAAATTAAAATTTAATA
Source organism: Daldinia sp. EC12 (assembly GCA_002120325.1). NCBI lineage: Eukaryota > Fungi > Ascomycota > Sordariomycetes > Xylariales > Hypoxylaceae > Daldinia > Daldinia sp. EC12. The sequence goes on from KZ112989.1 coordinate 106,283, forward strand.
AATATTTATATTTATTAATTTTTTTTATTATATTATAATAAATTATTAAATGATTTTATTATATTGTTTAATTTATATTTTAATATGGTTTAAATATATTTAATAAGAAATATTTTTTTATTTTAATATAATTTAAATTATTAAAAAAGAAAAAAATTGGATAATGTTTTATAAAATCGTTTAATTATTTAATTGGTTTTTGTTACGGGTTTATAAAAAATATTTGTAAAAATAAAAAATGTAATAAATAATAAATTCCATGTAATTAATTCCAATTTTTTATTAAAATAAACAATATTTGAAAAATTTAAAATAATTAAAATAAAAAAATTTTTAATTTTTAAATATTTATTTAATTTTTTTAAAATTTTTTTTATAAAAATTTTCATAATATTATTTTAATTATTTTATAATATTTAATTTTTTCGTAATAATAAATTTAATATTATATTATTAAATATAGAGGTAAATTATAAATATAAACGTTATTAAATTTTTAAATATTTATTTAATTATTTTATATTAAAAAATAAAAATAAAAAGAAAAAAAATTAATTGGAAAATATTATATTATAAATTATTAAATAATATAAATACCATAATTATTTTATTTATTAAATAAATTAAATTAATAATTTTTATTTTTTTAATATAACATTATTATAAATATTTAAAAAAAAAAAAAAATATTTATTTTTTTAATATAAATAATTATTAAAAAATGCGTTAATTAAATAATTATTAATATGATTAAATTGGAATAATTTAAAATTTAATAATTATAAATTTAAATTTAATATTATTTAAATAATTGTAAATTTTTTTATATTATTTTATTATTTTTTTATTATTAAATAAAAAATATTATAATATTATAAATATATATGAATTTTAAAAAAAAAATTAAAATATTTATTATAAATAAAAAATAAATTTTAATTAAAAAAATGCATTTTAAAAAACGATTAATTTAAATATAAAAATATGAAATGTTTTATTAAAATATTTTAAATAAACGTATTTAATTTATATTAAAACAACCCGTGATTATTTTTTTAATTATTATATGTATTAATTATTTGATAATATTTATCATTTTTAAAATTTAATTATTATAAATAAAAAAAAACGTAATAATTTCTCATATTAAAAATATAATAAATAATATTATAATGTAATTAATAAATTAAATTTTACCTCGTTTATTTTAATTATATAACCGTTTTTCAAATGTATTAATTTGATAAAATAATGTAAAAATGAATATATTAATTATATTTAAAAAAATATGAATTTTTATATTTATAATGATAATGTTTATAAATTATATGTAAATTTATTAATAATATTGGAAAAATTAAATTTTATTAATTTTTTTTAAAGTTAATATATTTAAAATAAATTAAATAATTTTTTTTAAATTATATAATAATAAAATGGTGGAAAAAATTTAAATTATTTATTATAATAAAAATAACGTTATAAAAGATTTAATAAAATAATATATAATAAATAAAAAATATAATTAAATTATAAAATAAATAATTAATAAATATTTTTATAATATATGATTATAATTATTAAAAATTAAATAAAAAGTTATTATTATAAATAAAATAAAAAATATATAATTATATTTATATATTAATAATTAATAAAATAAATAAAAAAATATTTAAAATCAAATTAATTAATAATATTATAAAATTTTTATTAATATGTATAATGGAAATAAATTATATAACCATTTAATTTAAATTTAATAATAATTGATAAAATTATAATAATATAATATTAAATATTTTTATTAAAATTTAATATTAAATGTTTTTTATATAAATATGTTTAATGAATTATTTATTATTTATTTTAATTAATAAATAATAATATTTTAATATAATAAAATATATTAATTATTTTTATTATTATTTAATTAAAATAAAATAAAAAAATTTAAATATAATATATTAAATATTTTAAAAATAAAAATTTAAATTTTAATATATAATTTAATTATTATTTAAATAAATATATAATAT
>KZ112990.1:8206-91893 GCA_002120325.1 Daldinia sp. EC12
ATTTAAATTTTTACATTTAATTTTTTATTAAATTTATTAATTTATTTAATATTTATTTTAATATATATTAATTAATATTTTAATAAATATTAATTTTATAAATAATTTCATTTTTTAACGTAAATTTACACGAAAAATTAATAAAAAAAAATATTATAATTTATTTAAAAAATTAATATTAACAAATATATCGTAAAAAATTATATATATATATTATTATTAAATTCGTTGTTTTTTTAATTTAATATTAAATAATAAATAAAATTTTATCATTTATATTTAAAAATAATTTTAATTAAATAAAAAAATAAAATTTTATAAAATAATAAAATTAATTAATTAACGTAAATGTATAATTTATTCGAAATAATTTTTAAAAATAATATATAAATTAATTAAAAAAAATTATTAATAAATAAAATTATTATAAAATTATTAAAATTATAATATAATATTATATAAAATTTTTAAATATTAAAATATATAATATAAAATAAATACATATATTAATTAAAATTATTATAATAATTTATATAAAAAAATAATTTAATAATATATTTAAATTTTAAATTAAATTATAAATAATATTTAAAAAAATACCATTATTTAATTTAATTAATTAAATTTTATAATAAAAATAAATTTTAAATATATAATATTTAATTAATTTTAAAAATATATTATAATATATTAAATTAATAAAATCCCATATTAAATAAATAAAAAAATATTTAAATATTATGCTTTAATACATTATTAATAATGGTTTGTAAAGCGCTAATTTTTGGTCCTTATTTGGGTCCTCGGGGGATATTATTTCCGCTTTATATTTCCAATATTTGTATTTCTAATCCTTATCATATTTTCTCTGCCACTTATGTTTTACATTGTATTAGCACATCTTACTAGAACAGAGCCTGTCAAATAAGACATTGCTCTTTCAAATGAGCGATCTCTCCGATTTTATTGCTTGATCTCCTGCTTTTGGAATAACCCTAGTATATTGGGTAAGTAAATTTTGTCATAAAAAGCAGTAAAAATATCTTTAACCTCCGCCAACCTACCTTCAATGTTCGGCATCCACGGATCCCGCAGCTTGCAGAAAAATTCTCCTTTGGGTTCAACCTGGCCGCGGGCATGGTCCTCCAGTGTACCGTAGAAAACGTATATGTTATCCCCCGCATTTGCCTGCAGACACTTCTCGTTAATAGATTTCTCCAATATGTCCCCCACTAATACCTCATAATCAAGCGAGTAGGATGACGAAAAGATGAACTTGAGTGATATCTTAGAGTCACTCGGTACTATTAAAGGAAAATACATACCCCGTATTCTAAAAGTGGTCCACCACAAGTATCGCAGAATTCACGATGTAGCAATACGCCGCTCCCATTATCCGCTTCGTGTATTTTCACATGCTCCATACCTTGAGTGATCCTAAACGCCGTCTTGGGAATCTTGGTGGTGATACCATGCTCACCGCCTGTAAACTTCTTGCAGTTACCGCAATGGCATATGCTCGTGCGTGCTTGCGACTCAGGGTCTTCGAGAGTGATGGTATACTTTATTAGGCCGCAGTAGCAACCTCCTGGAAGTGGTGTCATATTCTTACTCCTCGGGCTTGTTTTATTTGAGGAGGTTAGTGTGGCATGGAATTGTTGTATGTTTAAGAGTGTGGAAGATCGGTAGATAGATCGTGAGTATGTAGTGTTGTAATACTGAGAATTGGAGAGTGAAGTAGTAGCAGATCTAGCAAGCTTATTCAATGCCAAGGGGTAAATAGAAAGATATCGACATAGGATGCTGGGAATTCTAGTACTAGGCATAACACGTCTGTAAACCCGAAGACCTCAACTGATGATCACCCCACTAGTGTGTTGCTGTGGACGCTGGACTAATCTGAAAAGCATCTCTTAATATGTGTATGAATAGAATTTTTTTTCAGCTGTAGTTATGTTGCAGTCTTCTTAAAATTGTAGTGGTCCTCGATGACGTCGAATAGGCGTCATGAATGAACTTCCAAAGCCAGATTGTCTGTCCCACTTCGCCGGATCGGATGTGTTAGCCGCGGGGCCGGGCCGCTCCACGAAGTTGTATTCATTTTCCCCGGTTCTTGGGTATTTACTTTTTTCTGTTACTACATTTAAGTGATGGTTACAATTAAAAGATAGGGGTTTCGTTTGCCGTGTATCGTTGTAGAATTCATTCTAACCCTTCAACTAAGAGGCTCAGATCATTCTAGATTTATACATTCATACCGGTTGTTTTAACGCTGCGGCAACACTGGAAGGGTATTAGGATTTATCTACCTTTCATCGACGTGCTGAGTGCAAATACAGCAATACGCTTACCATCATGGACGAATTATCTCCTGTAGGTGATCATTATAGTTGTCATCTATCTAAAGTACCTTTTTCTGAGATGATTTCGTTACCCAGATGTTGCCTTTCCTAAGACCGGCTTACCGTTCCTCAAGCAGTCTTGACAGGTTCTACCCACAAATTGTTCTTTTGAACCTTTGCTCTTTTTCTTTCCGCATTCCCTGCAGTGAAGATGACACAGATAGAAACTACAATTTCCAGCCGGGCATTCTACCTTCCACCGGCAGTCTTGAGTGAGATGATTCCCCCCGCACGGACATTTTTTCAAGGAGCATGCTCTTCCTGAGTGACCCTTGGCACCGCACATGCAGCAACGGTAGGAACAGAGCATTGCGTTCTTGTGGTGGCCTGAGCCTGGAGGGCTTGGACACCCACACTTTCGGCTGCACTTAATATCACACTCGAAAGCAGTGTGGTACTGTGGAAAAGGCATGCATTTACATCGGTTACTCGCCTTAATTGAGCAAGCATACGCCTTGTGAGCGGGCGAGTTACAATACCCGCATCCCGCAGGACAGGCCGAAGAACGATGGCTCTTATACTGGGAACAGTTAGCACATGGATTCCCGGGTTTCCCCGGGGACTGTTTTTGCGAAGGATTCTTTTCAAACACTTTGGGTTTATCAGCGAACATTGCTCGGATATGAGCTCGACTTAAGCTTCTGCGGCGTGAAAGCTTGTCAAGTTCAGACAGGGGGCGGCGAGGGAAGTAGATGATCCATTTGTCTTCAATATCTTTCATGTCTCTAATACTTAAAGCTGCCGTGTTCCATGAATTGGGTGTAGGTAGACTGCTAGAACGTTGAGGCCTCCCTCGACGCACACACCCCGTATTAACGACGTGAACTGTTTTGATTGAATTTTTATGGTGGTTGTATATTGGTGGAGACTTCTGGGGTAGTTGATATCTTAACAAGTTCAGCCACCGTCTACTGATAAACTGAGGATCAATACAGAATTCAACACCAGAAGGAGTATTGATTCTTAAACGGCGACCGCCGGAGAACAAGGAATAACAATAATTTATTCTCAAGATCGATCCGTAGCTTTTAATATGCTGCTTTGCGTCTTTTTTCCAGATGGGCTTAGGTGCAGCCAAAAAGCCTGGTTGGGAACGGCAGAGATAGTCGAGCCAAGCGCGTATAGAAGGTTCAGACTCGAGATAATATCGTTCCACAAGTCCCGAGGCGACTTCACCAACAGTGGGCAAAGGTTCGGCTAAGAAGAAATAACTTAGAGGATCGAGACGCGCGCCAGCACGGGATAAGAACAGGTGGCGTAGTTCTACACCAGTAAATGACGAGTTGTGATCGGTCTTGAGCATCCCGGATAGAATCTGCATGTCAAGACCGAGTTTTCGATCGCGGCCTTTGATCTGACCAAACCTGACGTCTTCGTCAAACCCATTTTCATAGACATCCGGCCTCACTCTCCGCGGCGACATGTATTCCTGCATTATCCGGTTGACCATGACGTCGCGATAGGATATGGATCTATGTTCATATTTACTAAAGTCCAAGTCTATCCCGTTAAGGGGATAGTGTATAGACATGCTGAGAATCGATGAGGTCTCGCGATGTTTTTCTTGGATGGGTACATGAAGAGGTAGTTAGGCACTTTAAGTTATTTTGTATCAACGAGATGTTGAATCTTTTGGATAGTTGAAGATGCAACGGCTTAACTGAACCTTGTACTCTATTAGGTGCTATGTAGGTACGTACCTTAGATTCGGGTGTGCAGTGCTTAGGTCAGGTACCTAGATACCTACCCAGTCTTAAATGTGGCTGTAGAAGTGGCTAGTAACTCATCTTACAGATACGTCAATGTATGTACCCACCTATATGTTAGATGTACTAGGTAATTACCTGAAAGTACAGTACTAGGTTCCGTTGGGAATAATAAATAACTTAAAAATAATAAATTATTTTTTTACAATTTTTTTATATAAATATTTAAGATTATAAATGTTAATAATTATTAACGATTATTATATTTTTAATAATTAATTTTATTTAAACGTTTAAAAAATTTTAAAATATATAATTATAATAATTATTATAATAATTTAAATAATTAAAATAATTTAAACGTTTATACGTTTAAATTTTCCCATAAATCCCGTTGTTCTTATTGATAGTAAAAAGTTTAATAAAAAGTTTGGTAAAAAATTTAATTATTTATATATAAGGTTTTTGAGATTATTTATATAAAAGTTTTTTCTTTTTCCGATAATGATTTATTTTTTTTTTTTTTTAAATTTTCAAATTTTCAAATTTTTAAATTTTCAAGTTCTTAACTAACCCTTTAACCAACTAACTAACCAATTAACTAATCAAAAATTAAAAATTAAAAATTATTATAACTTTATAATTTTGTAATTTCTTTCGTAATTTCGTAATAATTATAATAATTATAAAATTATAAAATTATAAAATTATAAAATTTTAAAAATAATTTCGCATTTTTATTATTTTTAATTACGTCCGTTTATTCGTTTAATATAATATATATATTTTATATTTTTTCCCGTTAATTTCCGTAAATTTTTATAAATGTTTAAAATCAATTTAAACGTTTAAAAATTTTAATCGTTTTTTATATTTTAAAAATTTAAAAATATAAATGTTTGAAATGTTTTTAAACGATTTATAACAATTTATTTACAAATTATCGTTCAAAAAACCATAATATTTAAAACATTTAAAAATTTTAATGATGAAATTACAATGAATTAACGGTTTATTAGATCTACTGGAACCTAGTACTATAAACCTACTTACTTAGATAGGTACCTACTAAAGGTCTAGACCTATAAAAGGTGACAAGGTACAAGGTAACATTATTAACTCCGCCAACCCCGAATAGCGTTTTTCACGATGTGGGTTCTAGATAGTTTTCGCGGGGGAACCAACTTAAGAAAAGAAGAGGGAAGCGAAAAAAAAAAAAAAAAAAAAAAAAAAAAAGACCTCTCTAGCTACACAACTAGGTACTGCCGCTAATTTCGGCCCGCAAAGCAGAAAAGCGTCCTTCCGTTTCACGACACTCCGTCGACAGAAGAGGCAAGTCGCTTGAGGCCAAGGCGCCCTCGGTCTATCCCTCACAACCTTATTTCTCTAACTATGCTACCTAGAATGCTGCTGGTTATTCCTGAGGCCGAGAGCGGGATAGCTCGTATTGCCTTGTCACCACTTCTCGACCAAACGGAGATGTTCCCTTTACTTCTTTGTCAGCCCGTAGAGAAGCAGAATGGAGCATGGTAGGGCAGGGTAGAGTGCTTCCACCGTTGCGCCGTGGGATTACATCTATGGTCCAGAACATCTTTAATGACTTGTGATTCTGGTCCTGGGAACCGGAGCCGCGCCCAGCTTCCAGGTTGTCCTCCTCGCGCTCCACTTTACTTTTGCGCTTCGCGGTTGATCGGTTCCTTGGGCCAACATTGCCTACAAGCGCCCGCTGGCCACGGAAGAGAACCACGGGTTCATGATAGAGAGTATCAATAGTTTCCCCTCCTATTATCTAGGACGTATTTGATAGTATATACGTATATGCTAGTCTATTTAGTCAGACATTGTTCGGAATTAGTTTCCGTCAACCCACTCGTACTCATAGCCTCACAATGTGTCGGTATATATGGTAGCCCTTTTGGACGCTTTTCTTCACAATGTCCAGTCCTCTGGTTCCTATAGCGCTGAGTAGCCGCGCGATACGTTTAAAACATCATGGGTCGTTTCGGTCCCATTGTCTCACTGCTTCTAGCAGTCGGTTTAAGTGAGCTGCGGCCCCGTATGCTGATATTGAACTTACTGACAGGGCGTAGATGTCCAAAAATGCCTCGGCCAGGCTAGCGCTCCAACCTTGTACAAAGACAGCAAAACAGGTATCACATTCGACACATGGACTGTACCGGATAAAGCCGACGGTGCCGGCGGTGTGTCGGCCTGGGGTGGTTTAACCTTTGGTGTTGCACTACCGGAGGACGCTTTGGCCGTTGATGCCACCGAGTTCATAGGTTACCTGGCTAGTAAAACAGAAGTTCAAGTAAAATCTACCAATGTACTAATCTTTACAGTAGAAATGCGGCTCAAACGGTACGACCACGAACGGATGGTGCGGCTTGTCTTTCGGGGGGCCGATGACCAATAGCTTACTTCTTATGGCCTGGCCATTCCAGGACCAAATCTTGACATCATTCCGCTTTGCCAGTGGATATACTAGCCCGGACATATATACAGGTAATGCTAAGCTAACTCAGATCTCGTCTACCATCGACAAGGACTACTATACTCTGATCTTTAGATGCCAGAACTGTTTAGTATGGGACCAAGACGGCGCATCAGGTTCCGCGTCGACCAGTGCCGGCTCTCTTGTCTTGGGATGGGCTAGCTCGCTTAAGTCTCCAGGAAATCCGGCCTGTCCAGAAGATATTGCCATCAACTTTCACAGTAACGGCCAGAGCATTTGGGGTGCCACTCTGGACAAAAATGCGGCAAACCCGTCATACTCGAAATGGGCCGCCCAAGCTACCGCCACAGTTACTGGAAGCTGTGGAGGACCGACGCCTACTACCACTACGTCCAGCACTACATCAATTCCCACTGCTACTGGTATCCCGGTTCCGGCTGACACTTATGATTATGTTGTTGTCGGTGCGGGTGCTGGTGGAATTCCGCTGGCAGACAAGTTGAGCGAGGCTGGAAAGAGTGTGCTGCTAATTGAAAAGGGACCTCCTTCTTCCGGACGGTGGGGCGGCTCACTTAAACCGGAGTGGCTAGATGGCACTAACTTGACTCGATTTGATGTCCCCGGGTTGTGCAATGAGATCTGGGTCAACTCCGCAGGTATTGCATGCACTGATACGGATCAAATGGCTGGCTGTGTCCTGGGTGGTGGCACTGCCGTCAATGCAGGCTTATGGTGGAAGGTATGCCATATTATGCATTCATACCTACATTAGTACAACAATGCTAACGATGGAGCTTAGCCATACACCCTTGACTGGGATTATAATTTCCCCAAAGGATGGAAGTCTGCAGATATGGCCGCTGCAACTAAGAGAGTATTTTCTCGGATTCCTGGCACCGACCATCCGTCGATGGATGGAAAACGATACTACCAGCAAGGCTTCGAAGTTCTGGCCGGTGGTTTAAGGGCAGGTGGATGGTCGGAGGTTACCGCTAACGATGTGCCAAACCAGAAAAACCACACATTCTCTCACTCGCCGTTCATGTTTTCTGGTGGCGAACGTGGTGGACCTATGGCAACCTACTTGGTCTCTGCTAGCAAGCGCAAGAACTTCCATTTATGGATGGGCACAGCAGTAAAGAGGGTTATTAGATCCGGCGGCCATATTACCGGCGTCGAGGTCGAGCCGTTCATAAACGGAGGATATACCGGTGTCGTCAATGTTACTTCAGTTACCGGCCGCGTCATCCTGTCTGCAGGAACATTTGGGTCCGCCAAGATCCTTTTGCGAAGTAAGTGGCTTCAACCTCAGATGCACTCTTACCGTTTATGTTACTAATTTAATCAGGCGGAATCGGACCCTCGGATCAGCTAGATGTTGTCAAATCATCAACTGACGGCCCAACTATGATTTCCAATAGCTCTTGGATTAATCTGCCTGTTGGCTATAATTTGGAAGACCACACTAACGTTCGCTGCCCTCCCTATTGTCGCAACATCACATATCTTATGCTTACCCGTATTTAGACTGATACTGTTATTACGCATCCCGACGTCGTATTCTACGACTTCTACGAAGCTTGGGATAATCCCAACGTCACCGACAAGAACCTATACCTTGGTTAGTTGTGCCTAGACACCATACCATGCGGTGAACTAGCCGCTAATATGTAATCACAGATTCTCGATCCGGTATTTTAGCTCAAGCAGCGCCAAACATCGGCCCAATGTAAGTCGCCAGGCCGTAAATCCATCAGTACCTATCTAATCTTGTGCAGGTTCTGGGATGAAATCAAAGGTGACGACGGTGTGGTTCGACAGCTCCAGTGGACCGCTAGGGTCGAAGGTAGCGCCGGAACACCGAATGGAAGTAGGTTATCCTCATAGATCAAGATTTGCACTCGCTGACGTAAATAGATGCTATGACCATGAGTCAGTACCTTGGGCGTGGCGCAAAGTCAAGAGGTCGAATGACCATCACAAAGGCATTGACTACTGTCGTCTCAACGCTCCCTTACTTACAAGATAAGAACGATGTCCAAGCCGTCATTCAGGGCATCAAAAATCTTCAAGCAGCTCTATCAAATGTGGAGGGGTTGACGTGGACCTACCCGCCATCAAACACTACCGTCGAAGACTTTGTTAATAATGTTAGTCTCACCCGCGCTAGACGATGAGAGAATAATGCTAATGAGTGTAGATGCTCGTTTCATACACTAACAGACGATCAAACCACTGGATTGGTGAGTTAACTGATGTCTTGTTAAAATTCAATAGAGTCACTAACAATTATCAGGAACCAACAAGCTTGGAACAGACGACGGTCGAACAAACAGCGGCTCAGCCGTAGTTGACCTTAATACCAGGGTTTACGGTACTGATAATTTGTTCATCGTTGACGCCAGTATCTTCCCAGGTCACATTACTACCAACCCCACCTCTTACATCGTCATCGCTGCCGAACACGCATCGGAAAAGATCCTAGCTTTGGCACCGCCTAAGGCGCAACCTAGGTTTGCTCAATGCGGTGGATTGCAGTGGACAGGTAGCTTTCAATGCGCGGCGCCATACACTTGCAAGTACCAGAACGAGTACTATTCTCAGGTGGGTGTATTCTCTTCTACATATGTCACGTTGAGTACTAATACTTTGGAAATAGTGTGTTTAAGCCATGTCAGGTACCGTTACTACGTGTTTGCTATCGCTCCCACGTGTAGCGTACCAGGTAGTTACCTATGTAGCGATCTTATCTAATAGATGCAAAACAGTACCGCTATTACCGCTTGTGAATGTCTCCCATATGGCTTAATAGACCCGTGGTTGACGTAGTTCTAGCGATCAAATTGTTAAGCCAGGCGTCGGGTAAAAGTAATCAGCATGTGTTTTGTTTGTAATATCCGTGCACAGCATGTTGATCATATGTAGTATCGCGCCTCGCTGTACCAATGAAAGTCAAAGCAGATTTGTGCCATAATTTCGTACCATATATTTTTTTCCGTGTTTATTCGACGGAATCATTTAGCACTTAGGCGCTTAAGGTTAGGTACCTACCTGACTATGATATAAAGACATCCAACTTTAAGGGAGACAAACCCTCTTATTGTACAGAATACACATCTACAGTAAATAAACCAAGAAGGGCGGATATATGTATACCCGGAATCCGTCAAGCGGGAACAGGGAATAGGTCCTCGACAGTTAAAGGCTTAACTACCCCTTAAACGACTTACATGGATTCTATTGGTCTTCAGGCCTCCGAAAACCAACCTCTCACCGCAAACTGTCTATCAGCCCAATCAACATTTGCAGAAAGAAGACCGTCTAAAATGGTAGCTTCAAATGCGATCCGGACTTAATGGCTAGCTAAACTGCCACGTCAATAGAGGACTAAGCAGAATAATATACGCTTCATAAATGCCTTACCATTCTTGTACTTAGCATTCGCGTTCTAGTTAAAAGCACTCCCGCCCTCCCCACTCTGCGCCCCTTGCTTCATTTTGCCCTTTTTGGTCGTTATCATTAGAACAACAGCAGCAGCAGCAGCAGCAGCAGCAGCAGCAACGACAACAACAACAACAATAATAATAATAGTATCTTCCTATCACTATGCCCCCCGATCTCACATCATGGATTCCCGGAAACAAGACGAAGAAAAGGGTCCTCCGTGAAACTCTTACGCGGACCATCGGAGCGGCCGCTGGGGCAGCAGCCAAGGCTAATCCAGTTGTAAAGACCATACAAGCAGGGTACAACATTATACAATTAGGCAATACGATCAGGAAGGCAGATGAGACGGCCAGTCATTTAAACGAATTCGTTCCCAAGGCCACAGAATTAGTCGGAACGGCACATCAATTCGTCCCCTCTATTCAAGTGATGGGTCGGTCGCTTTGCGACAGTTTGAAGCTCTTCGGCTATTTCAGTACCATCGCAACTACGGTTGGTATCGGATCTAATATCATCTTGACCTATCAGGGAGTCCAGGCGCTTAATCTTATCGCCACCAGGCTCAAGGACATTAACGATACCCTTGCAGCCCAAACTGCCCTCATGGCTCAAAGGGAGTTTCCCGAATTGGTTTATTATATGATTCGCGAGCGTCTGGCTCAGACTTCTCAAGATCCGGAAGTAGAGCACTGGTTCTATGTCTTCCACCCGGATACCGATTGGTACCCTAAGTTCTTCCATCTTATTGAGACCAATCCGCTTGATCCCCGATTCTGCGGGTATACGAACCAGATCGACACAGTCTTTGTCTTCATGCTTGCTACGCGAAGGTATATAGAAAAGAAGAATGCGCGCTCTCAGAGGCACGGGAAACCGCCCCGTCCAGTACGCCTGCATCTCCTCATCCCAGCCTATCAACCTATACTCATTGCCGAGGCCCTCAAAATCCCAGATGAAATTGGAGACTTTGTCATAGAAGGGCGCATTCATAATACTAGGGAGCTCGTCTGGTTTAACTTACCTGAGGAGCAAAAACATTATACTATGGATATCGGACAATGGTTACCACCCGAGAGAGGATGGTGGTCCTGGGCTATGACAAAATTTGGGCTAAAGGAAACGCCGCCTGAGTTAAAAGAGCGTCGGATGTTAGGAACAAGACAAGGGGGGCCGGAAGATAAGGATGAGAGCGTTAAAAGCATTAAGGAAAATGGAGAGGAACACGATATCGAGTCGGATAGCGCGTTGTCTAAGCGCCAAGGAAACGATGATAAAGCTCGGGAACAGGGAAAACCACTGCACCACCGTCAACGACCACAAGAAAAGCGTCGTCGATAGGCCGACATGAACAAGAAAAAAATGTTATAAATAATTTAAACCCATTTAGTATGTATATTAGAGTCATTAGAAGATATCCCGGGTCATTATCATAAGTTTCTTTTAGGAGTACTTATCATTTGGTCAATGTAGACCAACCCCGAGTGGCATTTCTGGTCTTGTAATGATAAAACGAATAGCTGACACTAGTCGCGCAGAACTGCACTGTACTATCCACGATACCGTACATATTACACTAATATTTGGCTTCGGGGTAGTCAGCGAGGTTTCAAAGATTGTGCAGGTAACTGACATGAATGAATCTTTTGGTTCTTCATACTAATTATTATAGTTCCAGCTTGTATCTTTCCATTGAAAATCTGACTTTTCATATATGTACCTACCTACCATATCACCTAGTACCACAAAACGAAAGAATGATATTGAAAAATAGTATGCTTTAGGGAATATTAAAAGCTTTGCGGCAAGCTCTAGGGCTCTATTTATACCTACAAAAATGAAGCCCGACTCTTGACCCTAGTACCTAAGCTGGTATGAGTGATAGAGTGATCCGGTTCATCAAGCGCAGGTTATTTCAACTAAGTAACTAGTCGAGATTAAGAACAACATAGTAACTCCTTTCGATTCCTATAAAAGATAACCTACTTCCGAATAGAAAGAAATGCTTTGTACGTGCACTCAACTGTAAGAATATAGTAAATCTTCATCATAGGGTTGAGTTGGCCAGATGAACGAGTCCTTGGAGACGCCAATCAGCTCTTGCTTATTTTTATTTTTCTGTTCTACGTACAACTGTCCAACACAGTATAGATATACTTAACACGTAAAATATTAGATATACCGCATCCCCAAAACCAATTTGACAAAGATTAGACCGAGTAACAAGTAGGTATAAAATGTACTAGCGTCAAGAGAGCTTCCATTAACTGATTAGCAAGGCGTTAGCCCACCTCTGCATGTGCTGGCAATGCCCCCCCCCCCCCCCTTGAATTTCAAACCGTACATAATACAACACCAGCCATGATCTATACCGTTGATCTACACGAAAGTCTATATCATGGATCTAGTTGATTTCGAACCTAAGTCCGGGCGTTTGTAGGGCGTAATTAAATGAAAGAGACATGAAGCTACGTAGTTATACGGGGTTTCTCGGTGCTAAGTTGTAAGGGTGTCGCCTCAACAGTAGATAAGGTAGAGACAGTCCTGCTATGAGCCATTTCCTCTTCGATCTCAGCTTGGCGGTTCAAGTAGCTTAGATAGGTCTGCCAGCCGACTGCGACTACGCCTGAGAAGACGCTGCGGTACTCGACAGGGATGAAGGTGAAGCTGAAGGCAGTAACGGCAGGCCATAGCTTCCAGGCATTAACCCAACTAATAGGCACAGTACGGCGAATTCTATTCCAGGTCTCGGAAAGAGAGTCACCGGCTAGGAGGGCTTGGGCGCCAAAGAAGTAGCTGTTAAAAATGGGTGTGAAGACGAGCTGGTTGACAACAATCTTAACGCCAAGTGAAATAATGTGTGATGAGTAATTGAAATGCCGGGATAGCCAGACGAACCTAGACACCGAATTAGCTATGATATTTTGATATGCTTCATTATGTAGACCTGGGTTAGGAAGGTAGATATATTATAGAGTTATCTCATATTCATGCTGAGGCATGAAGAAATAGCCTCCTCTAGTAATGATTAACTGAACGAGGAAGATATGGAAAAAGAGTAGAGCTCACCAAAGGAAATTCGGCACGGCAGACACTCCACCAATAATCAAGTTCCTGGCAGTGCGCTCAGGAACGTACTCCTTACCGCCTATGCGCTGCGCGCTGATGTCGGCAGCCAGGTAAATGACGAGGGCTGAGACTATCTGCGTAGCCCAGGGTCGTTTCCGCTGAGCGCGACCATAAGCCTCGCCAGCGCGCGTTAGGGGACCGAGTCTCTGCCATAAAGGTAAGGGCGGAACTGGTGTGCTACCCACCGGAATCGGATCTTCTACCGGCGATTCTGATCTTACGGCCTCGGATCCACGATTGGGTTTTGGGCCGGGCGTGCTGGCCTGAAAGCGGCGGGGCGTTGACCGTGGCAAGCTTCGAATTCCAAGATGCTCTAAGCGATGCCGGAATGCGCCGCGGAGAAGCGCGGACGTGGAAAGTGGCATTGCAGCTCAATTGCAACGGTTAAACTTGTGACGAGAAAATAGTCTTATGGTATCGTCTCAGGATGATTTATTTACATGTGAGTATTGTATGATCTGCTTTTCTCTATTTATTTATCGCTGTGTAAAGAGGCAAATACCGAACAAGTAAATAAAAAGCAAGGCCGTTAGGGCTTTATGGTAAGCAGAGGTAGAAACCCGTATAAGGAAGAAGGGAGATATAGTTATAATCGTTTATCGGAGACGATTTGTTCAAGAAGATGAAAAAAGAAAAGAAAATATCGAATTTCGTTTGTCAGACATTGGAGTCGCGCACTCGCGTATACACACTCAGAGCATGTAATTCCTTTTGTAAATCGCCAGCAGGTTGGGTTAAAATCAATTACGTCGAATCCTACTCGGTCTTAGTCGGAGGTCCGAGGGGTCTTGTTTTATTTCGTCCTCAGCAGAGCTTATATATAGGGGGTAGGAAGATAAGGGCAGATGCTTGAATATCGTACTCATACGGAACAACTATGCTCTTTATAAATTTAGGTACTTTTGCCTTGTCGTTCAATAAAATGTATTTTAAATTAATAAACCCTTATATCGGTATTTCCAAAGATTTTGATAATTCGCCTCACATGCTTTAATGACCAACGCCTTAAGTACCTACCTACCTACCTACCTAAGGTACTTTTTGCATACGTGCCAATTCATCCAAACCAATACGATATAATCCAATTTCGTGGGTTGGTGTAGGTGACTGGTTACTCTAGCTCACCACTTACAAACCCGATTTGCCTCTGCGCCCTCGGCCCTGCGCCAGCAATATTCGCAGCCAATGTGCTCTGGCTATCAACTAGTTTCCGCTGTTCCTGTATCCTATTCTTGAGTCTTGCATCCGCCACCTGGTCTAACCGTTCTAACTCCTGCCTCTCTCTTAGTCGAATGCTGCTCAATTGGTTTGCATTTCCAACGCGCTCGCTGCCGACGTCACGCTCCCACTGTAGCATGCGAGCTTGCTTTTGCGCTTCAACAGCGAGCTCTGCGTCGGCAAGGGCTTGAGCGCGTGTTAACCCCGCGTGCGTCAGTGCCTCCTGGTGCTTAACTTCGACCGCATGGCGTGTGCGTTGCTGCCGCATAGTGCTGTTAAATAGCTCTTCTTCGACACGCGCACGCTCTTGCATCGCTGAAAGGTCTGTGTTAAGCGCCCGCTTTTTACGCGCCTCCTCTAACTCTGCCTGGTTGGCCCAGATTTGTGCCTGCACCGCTGCTAGTTCCTTGTTTCGCTGTATCGCGAGCATGTGGTCCTCGCTATCTTTTTGTAGACGGGCTAGCCGTGCCTTGCGTTCTTGTTCTTCGAGCTGTATATTGGCCGGCATGCCAATAGCATCGTCAGGCTGCGGACCGGAGTTGGCATAGTATACATCAATCCCACGATTTGCCTTCAGCAGTGCTAAGAGCTGCGGTTTATGGTCCGAGTCCGGTAGCACGCGCTGAACGTACATAGTGGGAGAGTAGGTGAATTTGCCGTCGTTGAAATAGTTAAATGGCTTATTGATATATCTCCACATGTCAGCCCGCAGTAGAATCTTGGTTGTAGTTAGAGGGTCGGACGACTCGAGAGCTAAGAGAAGGACGGATTTTCCGTCAGACTGTAGCGTAATGTCTGATTCGCTCTGAAGGAGGAAATTTATCGCCTTTTCCATCGCCTTCTCTCTGCGGGGCGTCAACTCGCCGAAATCAGCAGCGTGTAGACATAGCTCGCCAAGCGCACTGCGTCCACCATGAAGGGGACTCGGGAAGTCAGGGTCATGTCTATACTCGACTAATACTTGCATGGCTTGAAGGTTAAGCTCTCGCGCTGCGTTGTGAAGTGAGCCATCGTTTCTCGAAGCTCCTGCCGCTAGCAAATTGGACATTATGGTGATAGCCAAATCGCCGCCGATGGAAGATGCCATGGACAAGGGGGACCTTCCCGTCGCATCTGTTACGTCCACTTCAGCATCTGCTAGTAGTAGAGATTTCACAATGTCTTGTCGGCGACATTGTATAGCCAGCATAAGGGGCGTGACGCGAGAGATGGGCGCTTCAAAGTTTACCTTCGCGCCCCTTTCGATCAATAAATTAATAACCCCACTGCTGATTTTCTTCTGAGGCTGAAGGATGGCCCACATGAGTAGAGTAACAGTTTCTTCATCTTCTATCTCTTCTATTACTCTGCACGTCGTCATTTGGTCGTGATAGAATCCAGCGTCTAATAATGCCCCCAGAATCTTCGTAGACCGCGGGAACTGATTCAGCGCTTTGACAAGAACAGGCTCCGAGCCGGTTTGGATGAAAGCAACATCCATCCGGCTTTGTCCGTCACCATATTCAGCGAATAGTGTGATAAGGTCATATATATCTTCTTCAGAAGCGGGGGCGTCGAATATACGAGGCAACGCAAACGTCAAAGCTTGCGAACTGGGATCCTCACGTAGGAGTCTTTTAAGAAGATTGGGATCCCCTTGCGCAGCTGCGTTCTGCAACGCCTCTCCGTTATTGTAGTTAACGTCCGCGCCATGCTTGAGGAGTAAATCTACAAAGTCATTTGCTAGCTGTGCATGGGTCTCGATATATAACCCGAGGACCGTGGCAAATGCTGATCCAACCCCATCTCCGACAGCGCCTTTCTCTAGCAAGCATTTGGCAATCTCGTAACCTCGGCTAGATAGCCACGACGAAACACGATCGGGTGCAAACGCCTCACTAAACACTAAAGACGCGTCTTCGACGGCGATCTTAGTGTCCAATAGTTTAGAGAATGCCGACGGGGACAGGGTCGTAGTTGCATCGATTAAAGTCCGGCATCCATCTGCGGCAGGAGAAGCACGGTGGTTAACAAGTAACTCGATAAGCCTCTCTTCGGGATCTTCTTCATTGACAGCACGATTGAGAAAAGAATGGAGAGCGTTTGGAGCAGGCCTTCCTGCTTGAAATACCCAATTCATGATAGTAAATCTCGTATCTCTGCTTAGGTCCCAGCAGGCATCCATGGCGCGGACCAAGGTATGAGAGGACGGTTGTTTTTGGCGCCCGCCAACCTCGGTGATGCCTAACAGCATCTCCAAGTTACCCAAGAAGGCGCTTCTCGCTGCCATTTCGACGGCCTGCCCATCATTATAATCAGGACTTGCCCCGTAAACCAGCAGAAGTCGAACAAGGTCTTTCCCGCTATCTCCATACCTCCCCGCGGATACAAGTTGAGCATCGACTACTTCTCCAGAGACTCCCGCTTGCAACAGTAATTTGAAAACTTCGGCTCGTTTCTTTAAATCTCCGACTTGCGTAGCGGCTTGAAAGCCTCTCTGGAGTGTATTCGGGGCCACCTTAGATTCGCCTGCTAGTAGCATTGCGAGAACGTCAACTGCCCCGGCTTTACACGCCTCGATAATGGCTTGACCATCCTTATGTTCTACGCTGCCCCCATTTTGTACCAGTATAGAGCCGAACTCTACGTCGCCATCAGAAGCGGCAGCTAATAAGGCGTCCGATACCACTTCCCCCGAAGCGCCAGCTTTTAGTAAACTAATAGACGACATGCTTCTCGATCTTTTGTTCTTGCCCTTTGTTGCTTGCGCAAAACTTGTGTTTAAAATCTCGACAGGGAAGGTCTTCTTGCCCAGTATCAATTCCACGACGTCCTGTCTTTCTCCTTTGACAGCCTCTATCAAAGCTAGGCCGTCTCGGGTATCTGCACGGGCTAAAAGGGTGTTGATGAGCGGTATATCGTCTGGATAGGTATTGACGGCAAAGACGAGAGCTCTATTCACTTCAGTTGCCGGTATACCACCCTCTAGTATCTTTTGAGCGAATGTTAGTCTATCCATTAATTCGCGGATACGAAGAGCGTGAGGCATGGCGAATGCCATCGAATTAGGGTTCGGATTGGCCGTGAACAAAATCTCTACCAATTGCATGTTTGCTGCGGCTACGGCTCGACACAACGCTTCGGCATTCATAGAATTGACATCGGCACCGTTTGCTAATAGGACTTTTACTGATGCGAAATTCTGTTCCTGTGGGGGCACTTTCAAAATAGCCAACACTCCTTGTAAGAGTAGCTTGGTAGCTGCATCCTTCGACTGCGTTCGGCGGAGTATCGCATCTAACTTCTCGGTTTTCGCTGGGGACATTGGGAGATCACCTATGCTCCTCAGACCTCGTTCTAGGCTACCAGCACTGGGTCGTCCCAGACGTAAAATCATTCCTAGAATTTCAGGGTCTGGGTGTAGCGCGGCGCGCTCTACAGCTATCCCGTCATTAACATTGACATCCGCATTCCCTTGCTGTAGTAATGTTTTAAGCAGTCGGAGATCCGGCGGACTAATCCGTATTGCCGCTTCGACAGCTGCTGATACTTCATGTCCGCCTTGAGATGCGCCGGCTGCTAAAAGCATGTTGATCATTTGAAACCGAACCGAACTCTCTTCAACTTCCATAGCCCTCGGGATTGCTCTAGCTACTACTTGGATTGTGGGCTTGCTCTTAAGCAATCGTTCTAAGAGTCGGACATCCTTCTGTGAAATGGCTGCAGTAATAGTGTGGCCTTCATTAAAATTCACATCAGCATTGTAGCGGAGGAAGAGTGCAATCAGCTTCTCATCTCGATGAGGTGGCTGCTCGTCGATGGCATTTTCGAGGGCTGAATGAACCGACGGTCCAGTAAGACCAGCTCTTAAGAATAGCTCCGAGATTTGATAGCGTGCAAGCGGGGGTAGATTCCGCACGCTGGGAAAGGTCTGAGCTAGAGCAACCGGATTGGGCGGCTTGCTCGTGAGAATTAGGTTCGCGATAGCCGTATCACCTTTCTTCACGGCGATCTGCAATGCGAGTGCGCCCTTGTGATCCGTCGATGCAGTCTCATGCCTCTCGAATACCATACTTCGTGGTCCTTTTCGAATATCTTTAGTTCCCACGATCTTACCTTCTGGGAACAACGGCGTGAGAAGTATTTTAACCGCCTCGACATCGCTAGCTTCCACCGCATCGATGAGCGCCTCATCTAAAGGCTGCCCAGACGCGCCCTTGCGAAGTAGTAGATTGAGGAGTGAGTGGCGTTCTTCAAATCTCATCTTTTTGGGTAGAAGCTCTACACACTCAGACGCGTAATGAGAGCTAAATTTGGATTTGCCACTCAGCATAACCTCTACCAAGTCAACTTTCCCTTTTGAGACAGCTTTGCGAACGGCGATCGCATCCTGATATTCGATCGACGCACCGTAAGAGACTAAAAGATGCACCATTTCGAGGAAATATGTAGCGCACGCCTGTACCAGGGCTTTCGATACCGGGTCGCCTCCTGCCCCGGCGCACAACAAAATTTCCGCCATAGCTATCTTTTCGTTGGGGTTGATATTTTGGTGGCTCATGAGCTGGTCAAACGCCTCATTAAGGCCGGGTTGAGCCGGAGGCTTGTTGCCGAGAACAATAGCAAGGGCAATATCTCGTCGGCCGAGAGCTACGGCGACCTTCAACGCAGCGGCACCATCGTGATTACCATCTGCCGTCGATTGGCTGAGATGCGTCACCGTACCTAAGCATCCAACCCTCGCTGCCTCGACCATAGATTGTGACATCCATGATGCTGACGGCCGCCCCTCGGATCCTAGAATAAGGGCAACGAGATCGTGCTGGCCACCAAGGGCACATGCCTGCCGGAATGCATCCTGTCCGTCAGCAGTTTGAGCTACACTTGCGCCGTACTGTAAAAGAAGTGAAATAATCGCCACATTTCCATCACGAATCGCAGTGGGTAGTGCGGTATCCAGGCTCAAGGCATCAGCGTAGGGCAAAAGAACTTCGACCATTTCATAGTGGCCATTCTTAACAGCTATTTGGAGTACCTGGCTGCGCTCGGCTAGGTCGAGACTCTTTCTTCGGCTTAGCAGGCTGGTGCGGCTTTTCTGTGCCAAGTTGAGATTCCCCCCAGCTAGATTCAATTTGAGTATTAGGCATTCGGCAACACCTGGTGATCCTTGGTTGGCAATATGAGCTACGAGCGCGCTATATATCTCGCGGTACTCCCACGTCTTTTTCTTAGTCGTGAAGGCGCGTGTGAGACTCCCCTTTTGATGCTGGCCTTGGGATTCGTTGACCCGCTGCCTCTTGAGTAGTTCTTCCGCTATAAATTCGTCGTTATCTGTTCGGTAGGATGGTGGGTGATCAGGCCTTGGTGAAGGTGATGAGAGGGACTGATTAATTATACCCCATTCCTCGCCCAGCCTTTGGAGTCGTGTCTGTTTATTCTCTTGGATATAAGATTGCTCCATGCTAAAGGCGCGACTAGACATGTGGCATTTAAACAAATGTGTCTCTTTCTAAGAATACGGGCGAGGGATACAGATCCCCCGGGTATGAACAATGCCGAATTAAACTACGAGATTAGGTGGTCATGAATGTGAATGCAGATGCACCCTGGTCAACCTTCGAAGATATCTCATAGCCTTTTTCGTAGCTACCCCTAATCCCGCGATAAAGGTGAAGAACGGATGCTAGCTGATTAATTGTAGTTGATGCCGTGATGGTCCAGCGAAATCAGTTAACGAATATGCTTCTCTAAACTCCAATTAATGTAGGTAGTTATCTAAGTAGGTAACTATTAGTTTTACCTAAGGCGAAGCGAACGAGCGATAATGAGAACGAATGTGATGTCGAGCACCTAAAGAATAAAAAGGTTCAAGTAGGTAAAAAGAGAGGGAAAGGACATGGGATGTTTCATCAAGTATGCCTCGAACTATGAGACACGCCCAGGTCCAAGGGGGAGAGAGAGAAGCTTAAGCCACATCCAGGGGTCTTGAGTGTGGATCTACTGCACATCTTAGGCTTTCCGTACAATACAATTTAGTGCCTAACATAGGTAGGTAGGTAGGTAGCCGGGTACCTAGGTATAGACGAAAACGTGTGGAGATGAAGCTGCCAAAGTTCTTACAAGGCGCTTACGGTAGGTAGTGCAGCTACTTAACATTAGAGTGGCTGTGAAGCTGAACTCCATTAGAACTCCTAGGCCGGTTAGGTACCTAGTTTGTCATTTTCTACCCCGTTCCACTCCCTGCACTGCCTTAGCGGCATGGTGACATTGCGCAACTGACAGTGCGTTAGTCGTCCGGAAGTCAATTTACAACCAAGACATCTCCGATATTTTTTTTTCCCGTCTAAAGCTCTTGCTGCCGTGAACTGCCACACATCCCTCGGTCTCTTATTGGCTTACTGGTTTGCAATACTTGCAGTTTATGGGCTGCTGCCGCGTCCAGGCAGTAACATAAAACATTACATCTAGTTAGTCAGGTAGTTAGTAACTCTCTGCAGTTTGCTGCGTACTATGCTTATGCTGCCCGACGGATCGGCCTCCGATGACGGTAACGAGTACGAGGAGTGCGTTGGTTCCGCAGATGATTTGATGCTGTCTTTTACACACAAGCTTCTTGATGGACGCCTGACTTAAAACGTATAATAGCTATGCATTCTAGCTATAGCAATATTATAACTATTTAGGATAGGAATATTCCATCCCTTGGCCTGAAATATCTTGACCGGGATATCTTGGGTTGCAGAAGTATTGGATAAGCCAGCTGCAGGGATGTTGCGGACGACGAGGCACGATTCATCATGTATGACGAATATGGTCGTATCAAAAGAAACGCATATCTTAATATTCGGTGGTAAGTTGATGCAATCATCACCTAGTGGCTTAGCTCGAACACCGAGTATCGAGCTTGTGAAATCTCGTTTAGATTTTAATGTGTAGGTACTTCCAACATTGCTATCCCGAACTCCTCTCATTTATTCACCTAATGTGACCCAGCGTGTCCACGGGATGCGGTTTTGCGTTTTGGTGCGAAAATGGAGCTTCTGTCTATTCTATAAGTAAACGCGCTAGCATTAAATCGCATTGACCAGTCAAATCAAGCTACTAATTAACTCTTGCTAGCAATACGACTCGGAGTAGTCGCCTACTCACGTGTCTCAAGAGGCCTTGCCCTTAAGCCCAGCTAGCAGTTCGGCAGGAGGGTCCTGTCGGTATCCCTTCGGGTTATTCGACACCCATCGCCATAGATCCTCGCATGCCTTCTCCATGGTGAGCTCTGTTTTCCACTGCAGTTCTTGGTTCGCCCGGGTCGGGTTGGCAGTGAGATCTAGCACATCACCCTGTCTTCGCGGCACTACCTCATACGGCAGGTCGCGGCCTACAACCTTGCTGAACGCCTTGATAATCTCGAAAACGGTGCTACCTCTGCCAGAACCCAAGTTCCACGCCTTCACACCAGGCTTGTGCTCACGAAGATAGTTTAACGCGACCAGATGACCCCTTGCGAGATCAACAACGTGGATATAGTCGCGGATAGCAGTTCCATCACGGGATGGGTAGTCTACGTAACATTTACATTAGTCTTCTCAAATGACAAAACGCTTGAGATGAACCCCGACTTACCATCGCCAAAGACCAGAAGCTTCGGTCGCTCACCAGTCGCAACTTTGCCGAGCAACGGGAGTAGGTTATAAGGCACGCCTTGAGGATCCTCGCCCATGATACCAGTAGGGTGTGCACCGCACGGGTTGAAGTATCGTAGGTTGGCGCCATTCCATTGCTCGAATGGTTTGTTGGCCTTCTTCAGATTCTGGCGCTGCGCACCGATAAAGTCCTCGATTATATTCTCGACAATGGCCTTAGTCCTTCCGTAGGTGTTGGTAGGTCCAATAGGGCAGTGCTCGGGGATAGGAATCATGTTCTCGAAACGAGTCGCGTCACCGTAGACAGTTGCCGAGGAGGAAAATACTATATTCGTAACCTCGTGTTTCTTCATAGAACTCAAGAGGGAAATGGTTCCACCGACGTTGACGCGGTAGTACTCGAGAGGGATCTCGGCGGATTCGCCGACAGCCTGGACCGTAAGTCAGCGACATGGCATAGTCGATGGAAAGTCGGCGAGCTTGCCTTGAGGGCGGCGAAGTGGATGACACTATCAATTTGGGGGTGAGCAGCGAAGACTTTGTCAAGCTCATCTTGCTCTGTAAGGTCAACCTTGTAGAAAGTTGGTCTCTTGCCGGAGATGAGCTCAATGCGATCGAGAGCGACCTCGGATGAATTGTAGAGGTTATCTACAATGATGACCTCGTAACCATGTTCAAGTAGGGCGAGCGAAGTAAAGGATCCGATGTAGCCAGTGCCACTATGTGCGCATAATTCATTAGCATAAATTTCTAGCTCAATTGACGGTTTGTCTTTGTCCCCAAATACCGTGACAACTTATAAAAAGAGGAGCATGAGAATGTGAAGAACGCAACGAGATCCACACCTAGCAAGAATAGATGACAAGTAAAATGGAAAGAAATAAATGAAAATCACCTACCCGGTAATTAAAACGGTCCCTACAGTCATGTTGACGAGTTGAATAAACCAATTGATGAGTTGGAAAAGGTGGAAAAGGTGAAGGGATACGAAAGACGATAGGAACGGAGGCTCATAGAGGGGTACCTGTTTATAGAAGAAGATGCGCAATAGCGTTATTGCGTACAATAGCGTAGATAATGCGATAGAGTCGCAACTTTTGAGGGATGCGGCGGTCAACAGCGATCTCCATTTTAAAATTGGAACGAAATTGGAGGGGTTACGGCTTGCCCCTCCTTCCGATAGACAATACGTAGAGGCTTCTACAGTAAATAAGCCTTGTTGAAACTGTGAGAGATGCAGTAGCGGGGGTGGGGTTGCACAGTATGTACCCGCTTAAAGCACTTACTACTTACTACTACCTAGGTACCTAATGTACCTAGAGAGGGAGAACATGAACAAGGCATGGGGTTTTAACCGTCGATCGATAGTCTGTTAGAAATTATCACATAAACAGGTCAGATCAACAGCATATGTTGTGTTTCCATGAACGTGGATAATTTAACTGGCTAATAAAATGCTCAGAAAGGGATATTACATAGTAGTATACCTTGTTACCACTGATACCGCATGAGTTTGTAATGACGATGCGTTGATGATCTATCAGCTCTTGAATAATTAACAAGGTATTACCGATATTACCTTAGTAGGTACTTCAGGTGTTTAACGTAAGACCTGACTTGATGAACAGGCGTATAAGTCGAACAGATCCAGTTGCTTCAACTTTACTTGCTCTTTAGAAACGCAACCTGCCAGTGAACACTTGATCAGGTAGGTACCTGTTTTGGAGTGCTAAAGAATATTAGGTCCTATGTCGCTCACTACTTAGGAATAACATAATGCATTCTATCGTACAAAGATTGATTAAACTGTAGGAACCTTAGGTAAGGTATGCCTTGCATCCTAGGTACCTACATAGCTACGTGAGCTATCCCTACCACTCTTGTGCTGCTGCTGTGCTGCGTGGCCCACTACATATACTTTGGCCCTTGGCAGCTTACCTAACAATTACCTAGGTAGGTACCTAGGTAGACAAGCCGAGAAATCGTGGCTTACGCGTTTTTGTAGTTTACATGTGTGGCACCGTGAATTGTGGAGCGTGAACATTTCATTTCGTTCAAAGACTTGGCCAAAGATAGGCTAAAGTACCTTAACCTAAGTTACCTCATTCACCAACTAACTAAATTGGCTTGTTCCATATACGCGGCACGACGCGACCGGATGAGGCTTGAAATTCGGAAGCTCTGAAGCTTCGAGGCTTTAGGATTCCTAGATCTGGATCAATCAGCCATGAATTGCGTTGTCGACACCTTGACCAATTCGACACGTTCATTCCAGTCGTTTCTTTGACAATTCTAGATGCACCAATAGATGCACAATAAGAAAAAAAAAAAAAAGGCAAAGAAAGCATTGTGCATCTCATACTCAAAGCCGTCTTCGGAAATTTTAACGTCAAGTCCGTTCCTAACTTGACAACTCGGGCCCGCAACCTTTATGCATCTGAGACTACATCCACAGGCATCGCCGGACTCGGTAGGCTCCCGCTTCGGGACGCTGTAGTAGCTCTAGTAGCTCTAGTGATTCTAGTAATTCTAGTAATTCTAGCGATTCTAGTAGCTCTTTAACAAAGCAAAAGTACCACTTTCGCGCTCAGACGCTTTCAGCTTCACATCATCCCGCGAGGCCTTAGGTGTTAGGAAAGGCTAAGCTAAGAGAATGATCAAATCCAGATCCATTCATCTACACCTACCTCTATCAAAGAGAAAAGAGATTCATCAACATTACATTATTCTCTCATCTTTCATCGTCTTCTTCTTCTTCTAGATCTGGCAAAAGCATCCCCAACTCTACTGCGACAGCTACTTGCGTAAGATTCGTGAAGTGATTTGACCGATACTTCGAGTTCTGGGTAGTTAAGGGGTAAGCTTAGGTATAACTTAGGTACGTTTTATTACTCCTTTAATGTCTGCCCTGTGAGCTTCCCCTATCTCTCGTGCGGAGACTTCAGCGAAGAACTTGTTCTACTTCGCAGCGTCCTATTCGAATCTACAACTTTGGTTCCCATTTATATGTAAAATGTTTATCACACAATATATCAAGTTCGAGTGGTCCGTTGCTAACTTGGTTCCCATCAGTGCGCTTGCCGGTATCATTCCGGTTTAACTCATCATGTCCGGACGTAGCACTCGCGCAAGAAGCCGCGGCACTCGCGCAAGTGGTACTCCCAAAACCTCGCGCCAAAACTTCTTTTCTGAACCGCCACCAGCAGATCTTCCTGGCTTACACCCGGTTCATGATGGATCCTATGGTGTCAATACGCTCTTAAACCTCGATTCTACGAAGCGGAGTCGAGGTAAAAGGGTAAAGCCTGGATTTGTTAATGAGGACGACGAAGACGAACGCTTTACTGGGCGAATCAGGAGAAAAGATGGTAAGCATTATACTATGGATAATGACCTCAGAAGGATTGTCGAAGAGACCGTCGAGGAAGCCGAAAAGGACGACAGGTTTGAGGGGGGGCTAGAGTCACGACAGGCTCTTATAGATGACTCTTATCAACCAAACATCCAATCAGGCGTCCAACAGCCTGCCCAGCAAGGGGCCCAGACCCAAGCTGAACCTCCGCACGGAGGCAATGGATATTATCAAGGCGAAGTTGATGCGCGCAGTACAAACGCATTTGACGAGACGTCCAAGTATCAATATGACCCAAAGCATGGGTGGAAACCACGCACCCAACGCGTAGACGATTACAAAGGCCCCGGTGTTACTAAACTAGGTCGGATGTTCACAACCGAGGAGGAGGATAGGCAGAAACCACCATACGCCTCTATTCAGTACAGATCTCCAGATCCGGAAACTCTTATCCATAATTCACTTTCGTCAACGCCGGGCTCATCCGAAGGTTCCTTCTATGGAGTACCAACTGGCCGAGGTGCCGCGACTCCTTCATCATCATTTGTCGCTCCCGCGCGTCCTCCTGTGCCGCCTGATTCATCGAGGAGCTTTACCTCCGAAAATGGGTTATATGGCGACGCAGCATTTATACAACCCCCCAGCGGAGATGGCCCGGCACCTCCACGCGAGCAAACCCGCGGGAGTGACAGCTCTGCGAAGCCAAACGGAAACAATGACCCCGGACTTTTGGGATCTGGCGACATTTCAAGGTTGGGTCTGACTCCAGGTGAGCAGCAAAGGGTAGAAAATCTCATCCGAGATATGCGAACGATACCACGCCACCAACCTTCCATCGCGCCTTCCGCTCCTCTCTACCCATTAAACCATTTGACGCCACGGGAGATTCGGGCAGTACGAGCCCTAGTACAGGATATGGGCAACGATCCGGCGATGAAGTCAAGAATTATGACCGAGTTAGACAAAGTTGCAAACGGGGCTGAGAACAGTCAACAAGCAAGAGTGCCAATGCAACCTGACATTGATGTAACTACTCTACCTAATCCTGACGGTACACGCAATACACATGATCATCTTGTCGACGATAATCTTTCCAAAAAGAAATTTTCTAATATCGACGCTAATAACACACATAATCACAGTACGATTGATACTGGCAGAGTCGTAGACTTCGACAATAATACGGGCAACGATAAAATCATAAATAATAACTTACCTCCAGTCCAACAGATGGAAAGCTCGACTTCATTTGGTGGTGGACTTCCCGGTGCGACTAATGAGGAGCATGGCCAGTTTTTTGAACAACATACCGCGACTGGTTTGCACGACGACGAAAACCACAATTTCCCCCTGCCTCAGAAATCGAAGCTAGAGCGACCCATAAGACGACGGAGAGAACGGCACTCCACTCGGAGTCGCGGCTCGTTATTTGACTGGGTGGCGGCTGGGGGCTCGAGCAACGGGGCAAGCATGGTCTTCGTGTTTCTAACTATCTTATTTTGTGCTTGGCTTCTATTAACCGTTATCGGCGGAGATTTAGCATCGTCACAAGATGACGTCTTTGTCGAGCCCGGTGCACCATGGCCCAGCTGGGACAGCATCAAGACCAACTTTGGCAAGGTCATACCTTCAGGGGTTGGTGGTAGCGGAGGAAATTTTGATTTTAAATCGGACGACACACAATCCAAACTCGTCGATAGCATTACACCAAAAATTCCTAATCAAGTCTTTGTTGAGAAGGATGCCAAGGGCAAACTCAGGATATCACAAGACTTCTGGCACGCTCTACGAAACCTAATTAGGGAGGACGATATCATTCTGACTTTAGAAAATGCCAAAAAGGAGGCCCCGGAAATCTCCAACGCACACTGGCTCGCGATAAAATCACGTCTAGGCAAGGACGGGTTCGGATTACAAACCGGGTCCAACGCTTCCTCGGGAGAGCATACGGCACCGGATGATAAAGCATCACATCTGCGGTTCTGGGACAATTGGGTGAGCCAGAACGGGGAAGCACTGAAAAAAATGGTGGGAGGGGTTGCAGTCTCTAAGGACGAGTTCATGAAACTATTTCGGGGGGAAATTAAATCCTACCAACAAGAAATTCGCAAGGAGCTCACAGCCCAAGATGCTCGGATCAAAGAGATTATGGAGACTATTACCACACTCCGCAATTCTGCCAAGGACTCGCATGGTGGCCTAACCGAACGAGAAGTCAAAGCCATCTGCGACGCGGCGATACGAAAAGCCATCGAGCACGCTAAACTCGACGCCTTAGCCACGGGCCGTATACGCGGCCATGCAAATGACATGATCGTGAACCAGATTAACTTCTTTGGTGTAGGCTCTGGCGCAGTCATAGATCCTCATTCTAGTTCGCGACCGTGGGAACTACCTAAAGATCACAAGTTCAAGTCTAAGGAGTGGTATCTACGCGATGGCTATAGGCCTCAACCTCAATCGTCCGCCATAAGTCCCTGGAGCGAAGAAGGCGAATGCTTTTGTGCTGGAAAGATCGTTAAGGGGGTGCCGCAAATCACTAACGCGATTGGTGTTATGACGAGCCGCACCATCATTCCACAACACCTAGTCGTAGAGCATATCCTACCGGGTTCGACGCTGGACCCAGACGCGATGCCTAAGGACATCGAAGTGTGGGCTTATATCGAAGAGGTGACACTGCGCGAAGAAGTGCGTGCCTTCTCAGCGAACAACATGCCCACCGAACCTACCGCCGAGGCTTCCGCAGGGCCAGACGGCTTCGTCAAAATCGGTCACTTTACGTACGAGCAGAGGGATTACGGCGACGGTGTCCAGATCTTTAAGATGAGTAGCGAATTTACGCGCATGCGCGCCGCTACCAGTCACGTCATCGTCAAGGCGGTGACAAACTACGGCGCGGACCACACGTGCTTCTATCGCCTCAAATTGTATGGCGAGGTCGTGGATACGAGACCTTGGGAAGTCAGCTATTGAGAACTTAACACGAATTTTTATACTACGTAGGTGTAGAGTTTCCCCGTGAGGAAAGATGGTAGCACAAGCACAAGATAAAAGTCTCATACCCGAAAGCAAAAGGGGTAGACACACAATTACATAAACCAGTCTAAGTTAGTTGGTAGATTTACCAAGCTAATCACCTAGCAAGAAAGGAGTTGCTATTGATATTTGGTATCTCGCACGAACGGCAGGAATTCGGGTGAAAAGGGGCTGATGAGGGCCAGAGGGATTTGATGTGATGATACCAAGCTCCTTATTTTATAATCTCTAGCTCAATTCTAGCTTTTATTTTATTGTTACTTTTTTCATTGACATTATGCTCTTTTGATCATGGAAATGTGCATATGAACTTTGGTGGCCTTTTTTTTGGAATTCGATCATGCAAACCGGACATTTATTATGTTCATGTCAAGAGAATCTCTAATTGAGTGCATCTATACATCTATTTCTTCTCTTAGCCATCCTAGAGGAATTAAGCGAGCATAAACATCTAAACAGAGAAACCACGTAAGTAACCGATCCTCTCTTTATCTAACCAACCCGCTCCGAGCAGTTTGAACCTTCGAGCTTTCGTGTGTCTCTACGGGGAGTATATGGTACCTATGGATATAAACCTGTGTAGGATTCCAATGATAACCCCCTTTGTCCACCCAACTGTGTTTATCATCGTCGGTACTTCATGTAACCTATTCAAAACATAAACCATAACAGGCAACCGTTCCAATACCCACTTATCCATCCCCCTTCCCCCCCCCCCCCTATAAAAGTATCATGACGCTATCGATCCCTGCCCAACCTCTCTTCCCTGTCTTCCGTTAACTCATACGCTGGCCGGAATTGCTGCCCGTCTGCCTTGCTGCTGGATCCCTTGCTATCCTCCTTCAGCGCCGGGTTCGGGTGCGTATCATCTGTTCCACCCAGCGAAGTGTACCCCATATCGTAGAGAGGACAATACGGAATATTCAGGGCCCGTATAAACTAACACATCATTTCAGTATGTGTACTTAAGCTGATTATTCATAGCTCATTGGAATTTTAATTGAGGAAATAGCACGACGGAAGAAAGGGCGTGAACTTACCCCCCAAACCTCGCGATAATGCCAGTCGATAACGGGATGTATTCGCATGAAGCGAGGCCAATCATCATCCGTCTCATCGAAGAAAGTTAGGGCCGCACCATGAGGATCGGTCCTCCTTGTCCCGACGAACACAGCTTTGACTTCGGGGCGCTCGCGTAGGTACTCAGTTAAGGCGGGCTTCATGGGTTGGTTCGACGTGGTGAGGTCGAGGTGGTAGACTGCCGAGGTCGTCGCGACAAATTCGTCTACCTCGGCAAAGGGAAGCGGTGGTCGAATATAAAGGGCTTGTAGTCGACGCGGGAACGGTCGAGGCGAGGAGGAAGATCCCGCTTGAGCGGCTGTTGAAGACTGCGACACGGAGGATTGTAACGAGACGGATGATGGGAGAGAAGCGAGAATTAGGATTAATAAAACGAGGCAGTCTTTCCCACCATTATAAGATAGAGATAGTTCTTCTGGTCTGTCGCATCACGGTTAGTTTGCGTCGATGTTATCGAGGCTAGCTTATTCCAATAATTCCGTAGCCTCCTAGGAAGGCTGTAGCTAGAAACAAAAGGCGAAAGAAATAAAGCAACAAAGAAAAAAAAATAGAAAAAAAAAAACTAGAAAGGTAGGGGGCGGGGGGGGGTTGCGCACCTATATCGCCGTAAAGCCTCCTCTATGACACCTCTTGCGACAATTATCTGATTCTTAACGGAGTTGAGGACATGATCCTCTGTAGGTGTATCGAGAAAGTTGTCCACCTTAGCCTTGAGCTCGCGACAAAGAATCTCGAGTTCGTTAGACGTCGTGCCGTTCGTACGTTGGTGGGACGGGGCCGACCCGTTTTCGAGCGTTGCCATATCCTCTATATAATATTTATGTTGTCCGCTATTAATATATGTTATTATATGTTATCCGCTGTTCTATAACATATAGGGTACCCAAGGTACTTTCTAGTTTGGCCGTCAGTGTGAATGGGATGTCCTCGAGGGTGATCGAGGGTGAGAACGGTAGGGTTTTTGTTCATTGAATATCGCTTGCCATGCTACGCTTTAGGAGAATGTCGTCGTCCTCATATCGACAATCGGACCGAGATAACGGGGATAGGAGCGGGAACGAGAACGGGAACGGGAGCGAGTCTATAGTCTGACAAGGCGGATGATGGTCTGACAAGGTTATATGAGTAAGGAAAGTAATTAGAGGCTCAGAGGTGGACCTTGTTGTCACGGCTGACAAGAGCTGAGCGTTGAGGAATTGAGAGTTGAAGGTTTGATGATATTAAATGCGACGTTCCTTACAGTAAGACTCGACAATTTTATGGGTCGAGAGTTCAAATGCTGACCTTTTGCAAGGCCTGCCCGTTTACTGAATGGAGGGGTCGCGGGGTTATATAGATTGTATACCCGACGTAGGAATTATAGGGAAATGTACATTCCTATAGGATGGAATAGGTACCTATATCAACCTATTGTACCTATTGTACATGCATTACGTTTTTATCGATAATTAACCGCCTAAAGTAGAAGCTAATGTAGCCTCTTAAAGATGCGCATGTGAACCTTGGAAGCTTGTGATACTCTTTATAGTAGGTCTAAGTACCTACCTTAGTACCTAGGTACCTACATAATTCTAGGTACTTAAAGCATCAAGGACAGCAACTTCGTGGGATAGGTATTTACCTAGTAGGTATTGAGGTCTAGGTAATTGTTTAATCCAATACCTATTTCCATATTAAGTAGAACAACAGCTACCTTAGTTATTATATTAACCCACGCCTTAGATGTCATCTCTTTAATCCTCGAGCAGGCCAGCAGCCAAGGCCTCATAATCCTCCAAGGTATCTGGCGCTTCGCCAACTTCGATAATTTTACCTTTACCCTTTCTATTCTTAATCTTCTTCCTCTCATCTTCTGAGTCGTCTTGAAACCACTTCTTGGCTTTCTTCTTCGGTCTCTTCTCTTCAGACGCTTCGCTGTCACCCCTTTCTCCTTCGCCTGCAATTGGTAGAGACGCCATAAGAGCGAGGGGATCTTCATCGTCGTTAACACCTGAAAGTCTGGGCATGCTGCACACCGCCTCGTCATTTTCCATTGCTTCCCTAGCTTTTCGCTTCTCTTTTTTCTCTCGTCTCCTTTCCTTTGCGAGCTGCTTATCGCTGATATCCGCTTCCTTGACCTTAACCGCTTCGCTTTCCACAAACTTCTGCCGCTGAGCCTCCGCAGATCCGTCCCGCATGAAGTCTTCTTCTCCTTTAATCCTGTACGGGTGATGCGCAATCCCCTCGTCGTCGAATACCACCTTATCTCCCTTGCCTTTAAATTTGAGCATCTTTTTCTTGGACTTGAGCATCTTTTCCCTTCGCTTAGAATCCACTACAAACGGTTCCTCGCCGCCAAGACCTGTGATAATCTTTTTTCCGGGCGCCAGTCCGTTGCTCCATTCGGCTTCATTCAAGTCATCCCCTTCCAGTACTCGCTTCACAGAAAGGAAATCTTGATCGTCGCCGTCGTCATTGTTCGCTGCTTGCCCTTCGTCACCAATCAGCTTGTTATAATGACTTGTCAAAACGTCTTGGTTCGTCCTCTCAAACATGCGGTCGTATTTCGTCCGGACCTCGCCCTTCTTTCGCTTTTTCTTTTCTTCTTCCAATTCTGATTCCGAGTCGCTGGATAAGCCAGCGCGAGGCGCATTCTTTAGCTTCTTCACATCTTCGCCCTTTTGGAACCTGATCTGCGGTGCACCAGGGAGCCCTAAGCTAGCAGCGTACGCATCCAAGTCTAATTTCTTTAGGTCGAAGATTTCTTTATCCTTCTGTAGGTGAACAGAGCGGGTGTAGCTAATGAAGGCCTTTTGTCCGAGGTATTTCAGATCCGGATTTTTGAAGCACATGTCTTGAATCTGGTTCTTGATGCTCTGTTTTTTCTTCTCTCGCACGTTGACCTTCTGTATAGGCACTTTCCTTTGCTCCAGTCGCTTAACCATGCCTTCCTCCTCGCTTGGGTCCAGAAATAGCACCGCCTTTCCATTTCTCTCATAACGCGCAGTCCGGCCGACACGGTGAATATAGGTGTCAGTATCCTCGGGACAATCCATCTGTACTACCCAATCCACCGCGGGGAAATCCACGCCACGCGCGACCACGTCTGTAGCAAAGAGGCAGGAATATTTGGCCGCGGCAAATCTCGATGTGATCTCTAGCCGTGCCACCTGCTTCTGTCTGCCATGTAAATGGAGAAGTGGTATACCGGGCTGTAAATGACGAAAACTCTCGTATACAAAACGGACTTGCTTTCCTGACGAAAGGAATACGATCATCTTGCTCTTGAGGTTAGCTTTTATGAATCCGTATAGGGTTTCCATCTTTTCTGCTAGGGGCGTGACAAGATAGTGCTGTGTTAGCGTCGTAGGGGTCGCAGCAGCAGCGGCTTCATGGACAGCTACGTATTCAGGGTCTTTCAAGCTTAGTCTTGCTAAATCCGAGACCTTCTTGCTTTGGGTAGCGCTGAACAACATGGTCTGTCGCGATTTGGGGAGATGTTCTACAAGGGCGTCGACGGCTGATTGGAATCCCATATCCATTATACGGTCGGCCTCATCTAGGACTAATATCTGTAAATTGTCGACATCGAATCCGGCCGTCTGATCCAGATGTTGTAACATACGACCGGGAGTACAAACTAGAATATTCATCCTCCCCAACCGTTCGGCCTCTTCGCGTAGACTCTTGCCCCCGATGACTAGGCCAGCGGAGAAGGTATGGTATCTCCCAATCTTGCGCAGCACCTCAAAAATCTGCACGGCGAGCTCGCGTGTGGGCGAGATAATCAAGGCCCCTAATCCGTCATATTCGGTCCATTGCGCGCGGTAGAGCTTCTCGAGGACGGGAACAAGGAAAGCAAGCGTCTTTCCGGAACCGGTTTTCGCAGCGCCGAGAATATCGCGACCCTTTAAACCGAGGGGAATCGCTCGGGCTTGGACGTCGGTTAAATTTTGGAAGTGAGACGCTTCGAGGCCAGAAGCAGTCGGCTTTGAGAGGGGCAGCGTTGAGAACTTGGTGGTATCGTCAGACTTTGGATCCTGGATAGTCTTGTTAGCTCTGTTCTTCAGGAGGGCATTTCTGTATAAAAGCTCCAAAAGAATCGCTTACAAACTCGTCCACTGCATTTTGTAGCTTTTGAATATCCTCCTGATCGCGTTTTCTCTTTAGAGACTTCGTATTTTCCTTGTGTAGTTTCTGCTTTTGCGGCGCACGATTTCCAGCACGAACCGCAGGCATCGCGACCTTTTCCTTAGTTACCGACGACTTACAAAAGAATTCCGAGCTCAAACTCGACTACAAGCTCGATGCGCCAGTAAATTTTAGAAAAAAAAAAAAAAAAAGGACTTGGCGGGGATTCTGCCTACTTACGCTTATCGCTTATCGCTGACCGCTTTGCAGCCACGGAGGCTTAACTCAGCTTAGCAGACGGTCCCAGGTACAACGCAATACCGATAGGTACATAGGTACCTTGTTAGATGTCACCTACATGTAGGTACCGTCGCTGAGAAGATTGGATTCACCCCTCAACATTAAAATATATCTGTAGGTAGGACGTAGTTTTCTTTTAGCAGTCTTTTTAACCAAACAACAGAAAAAAAAAAAAAAAAAAAAAAAAGAGCCTTCCGATGCTTTGGTCACATCCTAAGACTTACGTCTCAACTGCCTAATATCCAATATCTAATAACTAACTATATCTTATACTCACCTAGGTTAGATCTTTGACAAAATTCAATAGGGTTACATATAGCTGTTGCTTAACTTCAGCAGCAATTTAATACAGCTTCCATAGGTAAATAACGTTAATATCATCCAACATATATCAACATTCGCGCTCGATCATAGCCTGGCCCTCTCCTTCTCAGGTTCAGCTTCCTCGGCGATCAGTTCGGCAGCTCTCTCTGCAACACCCAATACTGTTAACATAGGATTGATAGTAGGGATAGTCGGGAATACACCCGCATCTACGATCCGCAGCTTCTTTAGCCCTTTGACCTTTAGCTTCTCATTGACCACGGCCATCTCGTCTTTCGTCGTATCACCCATCTTGGTTGTTCCGCATGGGTGGTAAACTGTGTGCGCTGCTTTACGCGCGTAGTGGCTAAGATCCTCATCCGACTGAACTTTCGGTCCAGGCGCAACCTCTCTTTTGATCCAGTCTTTAAACGGTGCTTGCTCTGCTACCTTGCGAGCTGCTCTCATGCCGAACACTAAAGTTGCCGCATCGTAGCCTTCCGGGTCTGTGAAGTATCGGAAATCAAGCGCCGGCTTAACCTTGGGGTCTGCAGACGTAAGATATAATCGACCCCGGGAGCGCGGTCGCGGGATGTTTGGCGTCATGCAGAAGGCGTACCCATCCGGGATGTCAGGATAACCTAATCGAAGGGTGTTGAGTGTGAACGGGATCTGGTAGCAATGCATCATGACATCCGCGATATCTCCGTCCGACAACCCTTGTGGGTTAGCAGCTGACTTCTTAGCTCCGGCGCCAGGCGCCTCGCGGCGTAGGAAGATCCCCGCATCCGAGTCCATCGTTGTCTGGTTTGGCGGTACGGGCTTCTTCAGTTCCCACATGATAATACTCTCAGGATGGTCTTGTAAATTCTCACCGACGCCCGCGATATCGCGAACCACGGGGATATTAAGATCTGACAGCTGCTTTTTGGGCCCGAGACCTGATAGCAGCATGAGTCGAGGGGTATCTACAGCTCCTGCGCTCAATATCGTCTCGTTCTTCGCCTTGATATTACGCGTCGAGCCATCTTTCAACGTCAGAGTCA
The DNA here is from genome assembly GCA_002120325.1 of Daldinia sp. EC12. Taxonomy (NCBI): domain Eukaryota; kingdom Fungi; phylum Ascomycota; class Sordariomycetes; order Xylariales; family Hypoxylaceae; genus Daldinia; species Daldinia sp. EC12. The sequence continues at coordinate 43,410 of KZ112990.1, forward strand.
CTCCGCTAACAGCGTCCCCGTCAACGTTGATCTTGGACACCCACGCATGTGTCAAGATGGTCAAGTTTGGCCGCTTCTCTTCGCCCCTTAGGATCGGGTGGATATACGCAACGGAAGCGCTCGACCGCCGTCCGTCGTCTGGGTTGTAGCTCACTGAAAAGAATCCGACACTGGGTTTTAGGGAACCGGTTTGCGAAATTTGCTTATTGAAGTCATCGATGACTGGGATATTCAGGGCAGAGCTGCATGAATCAACCCAATCTTGACACAGTTGATTGCGATGTCTTGCATGAACTGGTTGAATAGTATTTTTTAGTCTATCCAGCGCTTTCATGAACATGGGAAACGTCCAGCCCCGCGCCCCCAATGATTGCCAGATGTCCAGATCATACTTAAATGGTCTGAAGGAGATCAAGGTATTATGCGAAGAGCAGCCTCCCAAAACCTTCGCTCGCGAATGTCTAATATAGGAATTGCCTATTTGTTACGGTAAGATAAGAGACAAGTTAAGTCTAGAGTATAAAGAAACTCACCCATAGGCTGCTCGGTGGTGCCGTAGTCATAGTCGAGTTCGCCACCTAACAACTTCAGCCATTGCTTAAGGTCGAGCACACGATCATCCATAAAATCACTAGGACCAGCCTCGATGAGAAGGATGTTCTTGTGCGGTAGATACTCTGCTAGCCTCGCAGCAACGACGCAACCCGCGGTACCCCCACCAACAACTACGTAATGATACCTGTCGGAATCTGATACTGGGAGCTGCGTAGTAGTCATCTTGTTTTCTTGTTCTTTTCTTTTTTCTTTTCTTTTTTTTTCCTCCTTGCAAGGCTTTCTTCCCGTACCTGGAACAACTGGAGATGAGCTAAACACGTATCTCGAGCTGCAGATCCTGTGATGTTACAAGTCAGCAAGCCAGCACTCTGCCATGTGGCAGTCAGGGTCTATTAATCTTTCAAAACCCCTCGGCGAATTCCATAACAAAGCTGCCAAGGCGGTTCGGGACTCGGTCAAGCGCTATACAAAATTTCGATATATGGACCCTGACAAGCTTAATCCTTCACGGTCGGCCCACAACTATTACTGGTCCACGGTTGCATGAGTTGTATACGTGCAGCAAAAAGTCTTATGCGCAGAGCGGTGAATGGCCTGACTTGCCTGACTCTTCCGAATCGTTGGCCGGGCTGCCGGGCAAGACGCAGACGCTGTGGGGGAACACAACCGGAATAAGTCGATCTGGTTGTTTGGCCTATTCTAAGTTAGGTAAAGATAAACTCTTTAGCCAAGTCCACCGACCTACAAAGTAACTTGGCTTATGCCAATTTTGCATACCTTGAGAAGTTAACGCCTATCCGCCCTCCAAAAGTTTGCTTGCCACCACTCAAAGTCCCTATCTTTGTGCTCTACTAGAAACAATAATCTACGCTAGATACGAAAAGAGTTAAGTTGTCCAACAGCCCGAGGTCCAGCTGAGATTAGAGGCTTGGTACGTAAAACGAGTCAGGTCCTTCCACCGTCACGAGGCGTCAGCTTGGGACAAACTAGAGGGGTTCGTTCGGGGAGCCGCAAAAGTGCCAACAACTCGCCAACACCACGGACACCGCGTTTCTATCTCCACTTGGTGACGTGAATTCTATCCGGGCCGACCCAATAAATATCCACGTCCGAAGTTCGTGTTTCATGTCCTAGTTACCCCGATAGCTTCGTATATACGCACCGGATTTACTTTAGTTTATATTCTAGCCATATTTCGCTTCAAGGGACTCCCTGTCGATATCGAAGATAGGAGCACACCCTTATGTACCCTTTGGGCGTCTCAATCAGCCTCCAACACTACCAGCCACTTATATCAAGCCTCATACACTTTACTTTACTTTACTTTACTTTACTAGTAGGAAAGAGAACGACTCGTCAAGTGAAGATTTAACCACGCTCACAAGCTTGCTGCTGCTTCGTATCAAGTTAGCGACGTTGCTATATCGTACGCTACGATAGCCCTAGTGGTCTAAACATTATGGAGTTCAGAGATTTAGATCGCCACGCATTCTACGCGGGACACCCTCGGCCTCTAGCGCCATCTTCAGGTAGTTTTGAATCTATCGATCCATCGACCGGGAAAGCTGTCTGTAAGATACATAGCTCCTCGCCAAAGTCAGTTGACGCCGCGATCCAATCGGCTCAAGAAGCATTCCCGTCCTGGTCTCGCACTCCGCCTGTGGAAAGGGCACGCATTTTGCAGCAAGCTGTAGCTCTTTTACGCGAATACAACGATGCTCTCGCGCGTGTTGAGACCATCGACACTGGTAAACCTTTCTCGGAAACCTCAACAGTGGACATCACCACGGGGGCGGATGTTCTAGAGTACTATGCGAGCTTAGTAGCCAGCGGCGGGCTAAATGGCGAATCTTTTCGTCTTCGGCCGTCGGCTATGGTGTACACGTCTAAAGAACCCTTAGGTGTGTGTGCTGGCATCGGAGCCTGGAACTACCCAATCCAGATTGCGCTGTGGAAGTCCGCGCCTTGTTTGGCTGCCGGGAATTGCATGGTCTACAAACCAAGCGAGTTCACTCCGCTGCATGCCGAGTACCTAGCCGACCTCTACCGCAAAGCCGGCCTTCCTGACGGCGTCTTCAATGTGGTGTATGGTGGCGGCGATGTCGGGTCCTACCTAACGAGACATCCCGCCATCGCGAAGGTTAGTTTTACCGGACAAGTTAGCACCGGTATGAAAGTAGCCGGCGCTGCGGCCGGGGGAATGAAGTATGTGACCATGGAGCTGGGTGGCAAAAGCCCGTTGGTTGTCCTCCCAGATGCCGCGGTAGACCAAGCTGTAGATGTATCTATGATGGCGAATTTCTTTAGCACCGGCCAAGTTTGCACAAACGGCACACGGGTATTCGTCCCGAATTCGATAAAGAAGTCATTTGAGCGTACATTGCTCGAAAAGATAAAATACGTTCGAGCAGGCGATCTCTTTAACCCAGCGACCAACTTCGGGCCCCTTAGTAGCAAAGTCCACTACGATAAGGTGATCCGGTACATACGCCAGGGTATCGAGCAGGACAAGGCAACATTGTTAAGTGGCGGGCTGGAGCAACCGGCCAACATACCCCCCGAATTAAAAGAAGGTTACTGGGTCCAGCCAACGGTATTTACGGACTGTACAGATGAGATGAGCATCGTAAAGGAAGAAATTTTTGGACCTGTGATGACCATCCTAGCTTACGATACTGTCGATGAGGCGGTCCAGCGAGCCAATGCGACGGAGCTAGGACTCGCGGCCGGTGTAGTAGGTCACGATATTGATCTATGCCACAGTACCATCTCAAAGCTCGAAGCCGGAATTACCTGGATTAATACTTGGGGCGAGAGTCCTGCCGAGATGGCAGTGGGCGGCTGGAAGCTAAGCGGTGTTGGAGTGGAAAATGGCAAGAGGGGACTCGAGGCGTGGGTTAGGAATAAGAGCACATTGGTCGAGATGGGAGGAAGCGTACCGACTTCGTTTTCAAAGCTGTAACCAATGAATAATAAAATCGTTCACGGGGGAAACATCAAAATACAAGGTGGAATGCATCGATTGCCTATGGTTTCAAGGAGGGTTGGTTAGTTATAGGAAGGGAATAGTTCAAAAGGGAGGCAAATTTCATACCGTCGGATAATATCGTTGTATATATCAACCAATTCTTATTGCTACCACCATTGCAAAGCTCAATTAAAAGGAGGAAAGCCTTTTTATCCGATATTATTGAACATAAAGAAGAAAAAAAAAAGTTAAATAAATTGTAAAGGGTGTTTCGAGGTTCAAGTAAAAGCAGTCGCCCGCGTATACGAATTTCAAAGCTACCATATAACTTATCGTATACTCTGGCCACACTTTAGACTGGCTGCTAGTATGAACTTAATGGACAAAGTGCAGCTTATGAAATGTCAGCCTTTTCGTTCTTTGGTAAACAGATCTAATGATCCTTCGACAAAACAGAAATGTGTTCAAAGACACATGGAGATTCTAGTTTTCAATTATCAGGATTCTACTTGAGTTGTTGATTTTCAAACTAATTCTATAATAATACCTAAATTAGGTAAACAAGGGATTCATTAGGTAACTTAGGTTACGTTATACTTCCTTCGACAATTGGAGCATTTAGCTATGTTAGGTACGTTTATTACTGACATTGAATGCAAAGGAGAAAATAGAAGCACTACTTATGGCGTTCATCAACCAGACACGCTATATTAGTCACAAGATAATAAGTTATTAACTATCCAATATACAGACTCTTGTCTATTACATACCTTATTAGAGAATATATCGTATTAAGGAGAGTATAATGTACCATTGTCTTTCACTGGGCATTGTATAGGTAGGTAGATTAGGTATATTTATTATACAGACGTACGACGATTGCTTAACACTTTAATTTTCGCCTTTGTAATGTACCTAGCCCTCGAAACAAAAATAAGGAAAAAAAAAAAAGCTCCTGTCGTATATGCCTAGATACGTATCAGCTTCATTCAAAATCCGACCCTAATTCCTTAGCCAGGTTTCAGTTACGCCCCTTTACATGAGAACGTCACTATCCCGAAGCCAATTATAGCGAACTCTTTTCCTTACATGCCGGGGTTTGCCCTTTAGCCTTCAACCTCACGCGTTTCAATGATCACCACGCTAAAGTTGTCATCATTATGATGTTTCGAGACCGGAAAATAGGTGATATCGTCTAAACTTTCTTCTGTATATTCGTCCGTAGAATCGCTTCCCATAGACGTGATGACTTTATCCACGAGGATGAAGAAGCATATACTCGGAAGGTATGGAGCGAACGCGAGGTATTTGAGAATTTTGCTAATGGCCCTAGCAAGTTTCGTGCAAGATTTCCCAAGTTTACGGACTCGATATTGCATATGCTTCATGAGAAGATGCGTCTCGATTTCGAATGTTCTCGCTCGGGTCAACCTGGGAAGCGTGCTGATTGATACATGGCGTCGTAGTCCATCGTTGTCGGAGTGTGAGCGAATCATGGTTGCGGAGTTAATATGTCACGAGCTAGAATTCTGTCGATAGACTTTTGGAGCTAGCTTAAGAAGAGCTATTGGCTGTCTCTTATAGCTGCCTAGGTAGGTGTCGATGATATACCTAAGGGAAATTGTTGATTTATATATTGGCGTGAGAATGATTCTTCTCTCGATCTATGATAGCCGTGTTATTTTTGTGTATCTGAGAATGTGGCTTCCCTAGCGGAAGGCTTCTAGCCCCTCGACAAGCATGAACTTATCGTGTAATCCTAAGACACGTTGAGACTCAGATGAAATGTGTTTAGATTTGTACAGTGAGACAATCTCGATTATACATTAACAGCGTCTGTTGATGTGAAAGCTTCAAGAACACGTCAAATAACCCTAATCTTGATTTCTTCGAGTTCTCATTGAGATGTCAACAGGTACAGCTGCCTAAGGTACGCTTGCAAATAAGCTATCGAAAAACTCGGTACATGTGCAATACCTCTTTCTTCGCTTGGGTTGACGATCGCATGGGAATAATTACGGCCTAGAAAGTCTTCAATAGACTCGACAAGCAATAAACTTCAAGGAGCAACAAAATTCAAGTATCAATTATCTAGGCCTACTTGTTAGTTATGAGTTAGTTCCTGAGAATGTGTGAACGTTTAGGAGCCCGGTTCCAACCAACAGACCAGGTTCTGTATTGGGTTAAAGTTTATGAGAAAACGTTAATAGGCACGAATTTGAAGTTCAGACTAACTAAATAAATTATAATTGATCTATAATAGAGTCCCACCGTCTTAGTTTTGGTGCTCGGGATACGACTTAGCTGTATCAAGGATTGCAGGTGATACTTGGAACCCCTTCTGCGCACTTGTAAGTTGAAAAGCTTCATTGCGGTAGGTGGCAGGGCATGCTTACTGAATACAATCCACGACAACACTTGCCAAACACCATATTCGGTTTGCTTCTTAGCTCATGTTGACTAGGATTCCGATCCGTAAAGCCATGATTTTCCAGTTATGTCTTGTCTTCTCGTTTTCTTTTGTCTAATATCCATCCTCCCACAACTCCTTTCTGTAAGCCTCTGTGAGACGCTCATCAGGACCATAAGCTTCCTGCCAGCCCACGAAGCCTCTATCTAAAACGTAGACTTGCTGTTGCTTAGCCGCACCACCCTCATGCTCGGCTTCTTTCTTTTCTGATGCCCGTTTCACCGCAGCGGCGGCAGCGCTTGCTGCTTCCTTTTCCCTGAGGTATCTAAGAGCAGCGCTAGGACCACGCTGTTGGCTTAAGGCGCAATGGAAAATGACTATTTCCTTGTCGGCAAGCTTGCGTAGTAGGGTGGGCATTGTAGCGTCAAGGCTGCGACTAGGGAAATGCAGCGACGACTTTATATGCCCGCCTATATGGTCTACGCGGCGCGAGCAGAGGCTTTATTAGTATGTATACCTAGGTACGTAGTGGATAAGAGTATCACACACCGTCATCTCGCACGTCCACGATAGCGATCTTTGCCTCCGGGGACGGTGGGTTTGCGCTGGCAAGTAGCATCTCAGCTAGCTTTGACGCCGTGATACGTTGCAGGCCGGAGATGGTTATCACGGACATTTTGAGCGTATAAAAAAGCTATTTCAGATTCACAGTGGCTGGTATTTCTATAGGGGGTGATACGGGGTGATATGGAAATGAAATGGATTTGGCTAGTCAAGAGTATTGAAGTATTGATGTTGAGATTGCTGACTCGAGTTGAACTTGAGTTGCGTTTATTAGAACCTTGAAGATACCTCGCTTACATGAATAGAAAATAAATATATTCTTCTAACGGAAAAAGATGCATTATTTCGGATAGAATTACCCCTTTCACGTGTACACAGTACGTAGAGGTAGATACCAGGCAAGCTCTAAGTTAGGGAATACCTAAAAAGAATTAAAGCTACGCTTGAAATGACTAGTAGAATACAAACATGCATTGTCACATCGGGATTCTTAAGCAACGAGCAGATGTAAGTATTGGTACATACAAGCATGGTCCCATGTTAATTGTTGCCATGGTTGCATCTAAACAGGCGCTAATTACTCTATTTTACTATGTAAACATGTCTTAAGGCCACATACCATCCCACATGTACAGCCAGCCTTCCCAGTACTTTTCATAGTTACCCACGAGGTATGATAGTCCATCTCCTTCCGTACCGACCTTGTAAGGCCTCGTGTAAATGCCTTCGGTCTTTAGGTGCCGCTTCATTGCTATGTAAATCGAGAAACTACTCGGCATTGTGCCCACGAAGTAGTCACTTCCCAGCAGGACGATCAGATCGATTAAACCCTGCTGATCCCAGCTCAGGGATTCTAGCTCCTCTAGATCTTCATCTTCCAGTAGGTCCATCTTGCTAACTACTCTCATCTGCGCCATTTCGATGGCCGCACCGGCAAAATTTTGTGCTTCGAGAGAATCTCCTGTAGCTATGTAGGCCGCCTCAAAGCCTCGTTTGGTAGCTTGTTTTAGATAGGCCTCTGTCTGAGTAGTATATGTCGGCCAGAAACTTAAAGCGTCGCTCTCGGTTCTCAGGTGGACGCCGAGAAACTTGCCATCTTCAACCCCGTTGGCCTTCGCGTAGGCACGCATCTTTTGTAAAGTAACCTCTCCCAAGCGGAGCAGCTGGTCGTTAAGTTTTAGGATGTTACCAAAGGTATTCACGAATTCGGGGCCGTCACGATACGTTTGCCAGTCCCAGAGGACACCCCAATTGAAACGGATCAGTCGTGGATGATCACGCGACGGCGGGGACTTTCCATTCTTGGGATCGCTCAGCCACCTGCGGAACCTATCACCGAAACGATCGGTATGTCGATTCTGATCTCGCCAATCGCAACCTTCACGATTCCCAAACTTCTTGGGTGTGATATGTTCGATATTAGGCTTGCTGCCAACGCCGGGTATATCCTTGATGCTGTCGTAAAGGGTGATCTGAGGACAGCTGGTGGTGAAGGCATCTTTGAAGTGCTTCTCGTCGAACATATAATCAAGTGGTAGGTAGTCGGTGAACAAGTCGGCCAAGTCCGTCTCGTTGCGCTTTCGGATCCTGGGCATAACGAAACCTGTGGCGCCAGCTTCGAGGCCATACCGTATGCAGGTCTGGATATAATTTCGTATGTTGCCAATACCGCCGGAATTGTTGTCGCAGATGTAAACTAGCCCTTCGACCCACGTGGCCTCCTTGCATACCCTTTGTAACGGCCAGCCGACAAAGGGCGCGTTGGGAGAGGATAGGTCGACATCGCCGTGATTATAAGTTGGAAGGTTGTTTAAAGATGAGGGCGGCGACGGTGACGATGTGGTACCTGGGGTACCTGGGGTACCTCGAATGGCAGATGTGTCAAGCCACCTGTCTATGGAGGGAGTTGGAGCTCGGAAGGTCCATACCGCAATAAGGAGAGCGATGCAAAGGGTCGGAAGAAGGAGATTTCGACGCGGCATGAAGCCTACGATTGTTTGATAGCCAATTAACATCGTGGAAGGGAAACGGTCGCACCAGCGCGCGGGCCGGCGGGTAGAAATAGGAATGGTCTAGGCGCGATTAGACGATTACATACCTAGTATGTAGAAATGGGGGGAGGGGGGGAAGTTAAAAATGGGGGTTTGTGGCTTTACGGGTTGCAGGTCACGCTTTAATGCATTCATGTCACGTATCGGATTATGTCACTAGGTACCTTAGTACCTAGGTAGTCCACCCCGTACATATCTTCATTCCATTCTCAAAGCCTTGAATATTTTGCTAGGAATTTGGATTAACCGTACCTCCTACCATGTTAACTCTCTTTTCTTTTCTGGCTTTTTCGAACGAATTTATTTCGGTTAGAGGTCCAATCATTAAATTAAGCACATATAACACGCCGTATTAAGTTACTTAAGGTCGACTGAGACTGGTATTTTCAAGACCTTGTCTAACTCAAACCATCGTCCGAAGAATCAAGCCAGTAATCTATCTGCGTAGTTTGATACATACTACCTAGGTAGGTACCTAAGTAGGCAGTTATTGTGAAACCTGGTTGGTTGGAAGCAATGTGTGTATTATACATGCTAGGTAGTCATGTATCCCTTACTCCAACACGATCATAGTACAGCGGCGAAAGCCTTTATAAATTATCATAGGATATTAAACCGTCCACATTTAATCCCACTCCCAGGTCCGCTCTCGGAGTGTTTACGCCTTTGCAATCCAGCCTGAATTAATAAAAAAATCGAATATCCGGCTCCCCTTCTGCGAGTCTAACCGGGAAATCTCCTTCACCTGCTTCTTCTTTAGGGCACCGTTGCCTTTCAGACCTTCCTTGAATACCTGCTCTTTTATCATCAAGTACGGCTTCGGCTGTATTCGGCAGACCTTGCAAAGTTCTATTTCCTCTGGTGTAAGGAGATGTAAGTCTGGGGCGTTGTCTTGGGTTAACACCAGTGGCTGCACGCCCGAAATAGGTTGTGTTATGAACTTTTGCTTCCCCGATGTAGCAGTACCGTTGGTGTTAGCACCATTAGTAATTCCATTCGTGTGGCCATTCGTGACCGGTTTGGACTCGTCGTTCGCCGAGGCGTCTGGGGCGCCTTGGGGTGTGGTGCCAGCTGTAGCAGGCCTGAATGGCAACTCGGGTGCTACGAGTAGAGCGGCCCCGCTGGGTGGTTCCGGTTGGACATTCTGCTTGGACCGTTGCGCTGAAGCTAGTCGTTCGCGGTCCATCGATCCCATCGGTATGGCCTTTTGTATTCGCTGGGCTTTCTCCTGTTCGTACTTCTCTCCGCTGCGAAGATCCCCAATCTTCATGTTCCTCCATTCCTGTAGTTGCGCGATTGCCTGCCGCAGATTCAACTCGTCAATTAGACCTTGGCAAAACGCCTCAAAATCGTCATGGTTCATCATGCGCGCAAAAGGCTTCGCCTTGTTGAGGAGGTCTCGTTCCTCCTTGGTCCTCTTCTTTTCCTGCTTGTTGTTTTCCCTGTATTCTAACAAGTTGTGCTCGAAAATAACCTTCTTTCGTTCGACACGCTGCGTAAGTCGACAGTTGTAGATGTCCATAACGGTGAGTTTTAGTTCCATTTCCGGCTCTAGATTTCCCGTGTGCGGATTTATACCGTCGCCGGGATCGAACTGCATCAGCTGGACGGCCTCCTCGGCTTCGTTAGCATACTCAGTCTCAAACTCGAGCCGACCGGGCATGTAGCCTTGAATTTCGTGACAGGAAGGTACGCTGGCAGTGGGCTTCGTCTTGGGCGGCATCGGGGGTGCGTTCTTCTGAGCTTCTCTGCGATCTTCGATGCGTCGCTTCTTGCGCGCCTGAAATTCTTCGCGCGAGATTTCTTGCGTTAATTCCATATCCGATGGTTTACATCGTTCCGGGAGTGGGAAACAAGGCGAGTCAACGTAGACCTTGAGGTAATGGTCTCGAACCTCGTCTTTGTGACGGTAGCCGCCAATATGATCTGCAATATCGGCCCATGATCCAAGCCCATAGGTTTCGCAACCTTCGAGAAGTAGCAGTTCCTCATCCGCGCCCCAGTCTCTGTCGAAAATTGGAAAGGAGTTTTGTTCGATGACTTTGTAAGGATGGGTCGCTGGTTGGTGAGAACCGCTGGAGGCGCCGTTAGAGAAGCACTGAACGCAGAGGTCATATTCGTTGCATGCACTATGGGCGCATCTTATTCGGACCTGTATAGACAGAGGGTATGGTTAACGCTGATAAATAGAAGGAGAGAGTAGTAGCAGCAATGGTGGTTGATTGCAATGGTGGCGTGATAGGGAGGCGATAAACACATACTGTAGAGGTAATATCGGCCGAACAGACGTCGCAAACGTATTTAGTACCACTCTCACCACCCCTCGTGGCCGTCTTCTTGCGGATGACACCCATGTTGTCGTCCAGTGTGAAGTTCGGGATTACGAAGTCCGATTGGGGAAGGACTCCGCAATTTGAATATTAGACACGGTTGGAATGGACTGGGACTGATAAATGCACGGCTATCGAAGAATATAGTAGAAGCGATGGGCCAGGCGACGCGCTTGGAATCGGCGAACACCGTGAGTGTTGTGGATTCGATATCGCGCAACGGGTAATGGAGGTTAGTCGGCGATAACAGATGGATTGCCTTAGGTATGGTGGTACGTAAGAATAGGTAGGTAGGTAGGTTTCTAAATTGCTAGCAGCTGGAGGTTGCAGATGTGGAATGCGGTAAGACCGTTTGACAAATGGCATCAGCTGTTTTGGATCTAAAAAGGCTGAGGCTCTTTTGTCACGTGAAGATAGTTCGGTGTCAACATAACTATACCTAGGTACCAACGCTACATTAAGTAATCACCAGCGTTCCTTAGCTAAAATATGTACCTATCCACACCTTTTTGGTGCACCCACGCTATTATTATGCATATCACATGCCTTTCCCATAAATGGAAGGTACATATAAAGGAAGAAAGCGCGATATTTATTCATGTGTAACTCCTACATATTATATCTACCTAGGTACATGTAGTGAATAGCAGTATTACATTACCTTAGTAACACATCTAATACCTAAGTTAGTACCTATGTTTTATCAGGTACGTGGGGTACCAAAGACAAGCTCAAATCCGGGGCTTGCTTAGGTTAGCTTCAAAGGTCGCTCCCAGGTATTCGGCCGACGTAACCACCGAGGTACCTCTCACCTGTCCAATTACATCATACCATTCAAACACTCAGGATACCCCAGGCGGGGTTCGTGATTTTTCCTTTCCACCACATGGTCACCTTAGTAGGTATTGTAGTGATACTATGTACCTGTTGTAGTGTACCTAGGTAAGTAGATGCTGTTTGTAGAGGTATAGTACATATTGACCCGTGGACCTACTACCTAGGTAGGTTTCTACATCTAGCCGGTAATCTGGAAATTCAATGGGCCGATAATCACATTCTAACATACAATATATTACACCGTAGCTATCCGTCTCCCTAGGTACCTTCCCGTCTCCTCGCATCCTATTTCTTTATCTTTTGAGGTAAATACTTGCGTGCTTCTGTTTGTCTTTGAATTAAGCCCACTTTGCAGGGTTTGCCTAAGCCTCAAACCCGTGCCGCTCTCTACGCAACAAGAGCATCTTCGTTCATCATATACCCACCAAACATAATCTTTATAGCACTGGTTTGGTCTTTTCTCCAGTCGTTATGCCTGATAAGATCCTCGACGATATCTCTCATCGGCGCTATAATCCGCTGAGGGGGTCATGGCTTTTAGTTTCTCCTCACAGAACGAAGAGACCTTGGCTGTAAGTGTGTTGCGTCGTATCTCTGCTTTCCGTGCGTTGGAAAACAGTTTCTTACCAGATCTCCGGCTTTAGGGGTCAGCAAGAAGCTCCAGGAATCATCACACTGCCCGAGTATGACCCAAAGGTAAGAGATTACTCTTTCGTAATCCGGCGACACTAAAAAACTTTCCATCACTAACGGCGCCAAGTGCTATCTGTGTCCTCGGAACTCGCGAGCACAAGGCGACGCGAACCCCGATTACAGCCAGACCTTTGTATTCGTGAATGACTACAGTGCCGTGAAAGAGCAACAGCAAGATTATGCGGCAGAGCCTTCAAGCGACGGTAATAACCCCACCCCTAACCGCTTTTTGCCTTACGAGCGGGATTAGTTAATCGCAATAGATATCGCTTCCTTGTTACTTCGCGCTGAGGGCGTCAAAGGCAAATGCTTCGTTCTGACCTTTTCGCCGAAGCACAATCTCACCCTCGCCGATATGCCCGCAGCCGAGACACTTCCGATTGTAGAGACGTGGACGAGGATTTACGCTATCCACCTCGCGCCGACCAATCCCCTTTCCCAGGTCGCCGCCAAGCTCGATCTTCTGAGTCGCGAGGCGCCCCCCGAGTCTTTGGTACCGCCGCCCTCGCAGCAGTTGCGATATATGCAGATTTTCGAGAACAAGGGCGCTGCAATGGGATGTTCAAACCCCCACCCGCACTGCCAGATCTGGACGACTAGTACTCTGCCAGAAGAACCAGCCGCAGAAATAATCCAGTTAACCAAATACAGAGCCGAGCACCAAGGGCGACACCTGCTAGACGATTATGTCAAGCTAGAATTAGAGAAGCAGGAGCGTATCGTCTACCAGAACGAGTCCTTCTTGGTGGTCTGTCCGTGGTGGGCGATCTGGCCGTTCGAAGTCATGATAATAGCGAAACGGCACGTGCGAGCATTAGTAGACCTAACCGAACAGGAGAGGTTCAGGTTTGCCGACGCAATACAGGAAGTAACGAGAAGATACGATAACTTATTTGAGACAAGCTTCCCCTACAGCTCCGGTATCCACCAAGCCCCGCTGGACGGCACAGAGGAGGAAATCGAAAACAGCTGGTTCCATATGCATTTTTACCCACCTCTGCTACGATCGGCCACCGTGAGGAAGTTCTTGGTCGGATACGAGTTGATGGCGGAACCGCAGCGAGACATCACTCCCGAACAAGCCGCGGCAAGATTGAGGGATTGCGCGGGGGAGCTATACCGAAGAAAGTTATAATAGATAGAGAATGCCGCCTAAGAGATTTCAACTGTAAAAGGAATATAACATTAGATATATATACCTACCTACCTACCTACCTAGGTAGGTAGTTAGTAGGATACATGACGGAGCCTCATGGCCTAGGCATTAAGAATGCGCCCCACATCAAACTTCTTGATCGTATATGTTGATTACTTATATCGCTGAGAATATGTATCCATTATGCTTCCTTCTCTAGAGAGCCTGTTTCTTCTGGGTCTAGACTTCGACGTAGAAATTGTACTGGCTGATCATCCATACAATACCGACGGTGGCAAAAAAGAAGGTCGACGCGATCGGTCCCATGTGTGCCGTCTTATAGATGGCGAATTCGGAGCCGAAATGTACAAGCGCGACGACGTAGGTCCAAATAGTGATTTGGTAGACGGGAGCAAGGTGCAGATTGTAGCTAGCGTAAAGACGCACGATAGCCGAAACGATGGTATAAGTGCCGAATAATCTGGCAGCAAGAGGAGTAACCTGATCTTGGGCACGCCCGGCTTTGGGATTGGATGTTGCTGACGCGGGAACAAGTTTCCGAGTCGAGTCTTCCGGATCGAAGGTATCAGACTTGGGAGAGAGCGAAGGGTTTGGTACGAATTGGCCGTTATAGAGGCGTCGCGAAAAGTGTAATGTTATATAATTCTGGACAGCATTCCCAACGGCGAGGACGGATGTCTGTTAAATTGACCCATCAGTTGGAGGTACCGAGATGAAGAAAGGGAAAGGAGAAAATGGAGTGATATGTAGAAAAGTAAAGCGAATTTCTCATACCAGCATCATATAGTATGGCAAATAACCTTTCGCAGACGGAAGATATTCCTTAAGAAAATCCATGATGACTGATATGTGGGTGTATCCTAGGATTTGTACTGGCGAACAGAGACGTTTGGTATATATGATGGAATGGAATAGAGTAGAGAGGAGGAGGCCCTCAAGGTGTCGTAGGTAATTACTTATCACGGGCTATGAATAGGTTAGTAGGTACCTCATGTTAGTAGTCAATCTGGTGAGGAATTCGGTTATCAGGTACTAAAGCTACATGTATATGGACCTGTACGTGTATACATCGATCGACCCATAATTTCCTAACTGATGCGCTAGATAAGTGACCTCAGAGCTATGAGGTAGGTACTAGGTACATACCTTAGGTACTTATATGTACCTAAGCTACCAAGCTCCAGGGTTGGCCACTAACACTAACCAACTTAGCTTCCCATTGATTTTCTTGGGCTCGGAAAACCCCAACAACACACCAGCACACAATATCGATAGCACTTAAATCTTACCTACCTACCTACCTTTCTTCTTACATACATACCTACATTACCTACCTAACCTTTTCCCCCTTCCATCTACATACCTGGTAGGGTAGGATAACACGTATTTGCATAAGGGCATACATATATGACAATTCCCTAAGGGTACCTATCGTACCTTATTTTGTCCAACATGGATTTCGTTAGCGAAGGTCTTGCTTCTATTCCGCAGAGCGTATTATTGACCTTTGCTGGACTTGGAGCTCTGTTTACAACCTTTAAAGCGTTAAGCTTTCTCCGTCTACTCTTGAACACTTTTGTCCTCAGCGGTACCAATGTAAGTATCATCAACTTATCTACTAACTATCTAATTCTGCACTCCTTTTATGTGCTGTCTAACGCTTGCAAACCCTACGGTTCAGCTTAGGAAGTATGGGAAAAAAGGTAGCTGGGCTGTTGTCACGGGTGCGTCCGATGGCTTAGGGAAAGAATTTGCTACCCAGCTCGCTGCTAAGGGCTTCAACCTCGTTCTGGTATCTCGGACCCTATCTAAGTTAGAGGCACTATCACAAGAGCTGGAGAGCAAATACGCGGGGCTGCAGACAAAAGTACTTGGCATGGATTTCTCCGCTGACGACGAGGCCGACTACGCCCGTCTCGCCAATCTAATTACCGGCCTCGACGTAGGCGTTCTCATCAACAACGTTGGCCAGAGTCACCACACCGCCGTTCCTTTCCTGCTCACTGAGCCAAAAGAGATTCAAGACATTGTCACTATCAATTGCTTAGGGACTCTTAAGGTCACCCAGCTCATTGCTCCGGGAATGCAGGCTCGCAAGCGTGGCTTGATTCTTACGATGGGTAGCTTCGGCGGATGGATTCCAACCCCTTACTTGGCGACCTACTCGGGCAGCAAGGCATTCCTGCAGCATTGGTCATCCGCTCTTGCGGCCGAGCTCAAGTCGAGCAACGTCGACGTCCAGCTTTGCCTCAGTTACCTTGTCACGACAGCGATGAGCAAGGTACGACGCTCTAGCGCACTTATTCCCAGCGAGAAACAATTCGTACGAGCTGCCCTAGGCAAGGTGGGATTGGGAGGCTGGCAGAGTGTGGCATACACCTACACACCGCATTGGAGCCATGCACTGATGGCCTGGACCATTGAGAATACTCTGGGCGTCGGCCACTGGTTCTGTATCTGGGTCAACTTGAAGATGGAAATGGATATCCGAGACCGTTATCTGAAGAAAGCAGCCCGAAACGCCAAAAAGGAATGATCAAGCTCGACGCACAGCTCTCCGAGGACTAGAAAGAAAGTAACTATGAGCCTTATACAGGCTGGTTTAAAAAATAGAAAAGGCGCTGAGTTTATTTATAAAAGTAAAGAGATATATATGAACTGGCACCACACCTCATGTATTATCCGATTTGGATTTGATTCGAGGCTCTTAATTTGAGAACATAATCTTGGGATTATGAAGTATTTTTTATCTCTTTTTCTGGACTTGTTCTATTTTTATCAATAAGTATCACAGTTCGTATGTAGACTCTGAAGTAGTATGGCGACACGAGACGATTACCTGCAAAATTTAAGCGCAATGATTTATAAGTGGTCATAATGCATACCTACCTAGGTAGGTACCTACCTAAGGTATGTAATATCTGCAGTTTAGATAACTGAGGGCAATGCACGTAGGAGCTAGTTAGTTGTTCTTTGTTTTACTTTCGGCACTCAAGTAAATAATGGGTAGCAAACTTGCTGCATCAATTTGATGTTATGGTGACACGAAAGTAGATCGGGGTTCTATGGCATCTTTTTAATGTCTTAAATAGTATTGTGCGTGCTTAGAAAATGGAAGTGATTGTTAAAAGATTTAAGCAATTGAGCCAATGATTTAAGCTACCTAGGTACCTAGGTAATGACGTTACTGTTTGCTTGAGGGAGTACCTACCTAGGTAGGTAGATACCTGCGCAAAGCAGGTACATATATGCGGTACTCAGCATAGGTGCGGTCCCACTTATCATAGCTTGAAGCTTGATTGGGATTAGGGCCGGTGAGTCGCGACAAGGGAAAAAAATGGACTAGCTACAACCTCAGCAACCAAAGCAACGAAACTTGAAGCGCGTGCCGTCAAAAGCTTCCCGCTTTCGAATTTGGGCCAAAAAAAATAAGCTAAACATATCATATTTCCAGCACCAGCTTTTTTCTTACTACTCCCCCCTTTCACTTCCTAATACTAATAACCTCATTTTTTAACAAATTGAGTTTTGTCCAAAGCTGATAGTTGGTTGCTGATAACCGATAGCAGTTGAGTGCAACTTGCGCGTTCCTCGTTTTTCTTTTTCAAGATAAGTTCCTCTTGATTTTAGGGACTTGGGAAACTTAGGAACGGAATTAACAAAGAGGAAGCACAACTAACTCGTGCTTCCCATTCTTCCATTTTCCATCGCCCTCGCCTGTTAGCATTCTAGAGGGAACGACACTTGGACGTTGCCATTGATGATCCGATAGCAGCTCGGTGCCTTGCCCGCCTGCATTGGCTCTACTCTTTCATCCTCATTGATCAATACTCTCCTCCTCCTCCACTGCCGGCGCCTGATCTATTGCATCCAGGCGCATATGTACCGTCGCGATGGCTTTCCCACAGACACCATCTCATTCATTACCCGGCGCCTTCTTGCATACACCTGCCGTCGCATCGCGTTTCAATGCTCAACAAGATCCGGTTCGCCGCCGTCTATTCCAGACTACTCCGGCTCCTAGCGGTGAAGTCTCAGGTTTTGGTCAAGGTCATGGCCTCGGGCTTGACGCTCCCACCCAGCCTGTCGAAGAGCAGATTATGCGAGCGGGACTACAGTCTCAAAATATGCCTCCTCAACCACCGCTAGCTAAAGCGGCTTCATATATCAACAATGCTTTGGCCAAAGATAGGGATTATCCACAGCTTGATTCCTACTGTAGACGTGAGTAATCTCCTATGTCGCCCTTCTTGACAAGTTTAGTTCTAAAGACCTCGTCTACTGCAGAAATATCTTCCGATTACGATGTCACTAGAGATGACTCCGCTTGGGCTCCCTTCCAAAAGACAAATATGTATCCCATTCCTCAAAACGTCCTCGAACAGTATAACAGGGCCGAAGTATCCACGATGATGGGGTTGTTTGCCGAGTTGAACCACGCCTGGGTGACGATTGATAACTGTCTTTACCTTTGGGATTACACGCACCCCAACCCGGAACTCACTGGCTACGAAGACAGCCAGCATAGCATCACCGCCGTGAAACTCGTTGCACCCAGGCCCGACGTATTCAACAAGGTCATTACCCATATATTGGTCGTAGCTACAACCTCGGAGATGTTCCTCTTGGGGGTCGCCGCTAAAGATGCTCCCGGTGGTGCCAAGACTATTGATCTCTACGGTACCAAGATGTCACTACCCCTGAAGGGTTTAGAAGCGCGTGTTATAGCCGGTTCTGCGGACGGCCGCATATTCTTTTCAAGCCAGTCGGATAGCGATATCTATGAGCTCAAGTACCAACAGGAAGAGAAATGGTTTACCAATAGGACGGAGAAGATTAACCATACGTATCGCCCATGGACTGCCGCAGTCCCTAATCCGTCCCAAATCCTCTGGGGCAAGGTTTCGAATGAGCGCGTCGTGGATATCGTCGTGGACGATAGTAGGAGTCTCCTCTACTCCCTTTCTAACACGTCAACAGTACGTACTTATTATATAGAGCCGCCAAACAAGCTCACCAAGGTTATCGAGAAGACCAAGGACGACTTTTTACGCGATATCGCCCACGCACTTAGCGTTGTATCTCCTTTGCTTACCGAGCGAATGGATATCGTGTCGATTAGTCCTATCTCTGCCGTTGAAGATTACAAGGTTCATCTTATGGCCCTCACAAATACGGGATGCCGTCTTTTCATGAGCGCTACTAGTGCTGCCTCGTACATGCTCAATTCTTCGAACCAGGCGCCACAGAGCATGCAGCTTCAATCCATCAAATTCCCTCCGACCGATCAGCGAAGGTCTAGGGTCGACCGATTTGGGGGTCTTGTTGAGCAGGTTGATATCCAATCAAAATCTCTCGAGGCGAGCCGGCGAGGAATCCGCTTTGCTCCAGGCTACTTTTTAGATTTCGTCACTAGGACTGATCAGCCTAACGAGGATCACTTGTTCATGTCGGCCCCAGACAGCGGGCGGATCAGTCACGGGCGCCAGACTCAGAATATGCGGTATTATGAACATGCTAATTGGATTGAAATCGGTAGTAGAGCTGAAGATGTCGGTCTTGTTACCAAGTCTTTCGCCGCGACTTCCCAGCCCCAAGGCTTTGGGAATGAATTGGCGGTCCAGTTCGACGATCCTAACGGTAGCGAGTTTGCTATTTTAACGAATACGGGGATACATCTGGTACGTCGGAGAAGGCTGGTAGATATCTTCGCCTCTGCTATTAGAGCTGCCGCGGGAGACGAAGGTGTAAAGACCGAAGTAGGAAAGTTTCGCAGCGCTTATGGACACGTCGAAACTATCACGGCGGCACTAGCTGTTGCGTGTCGCCAAGGGGATAATGGGCGCCCTGGCATAGCTCGCGGTGCCATCGACCAAGCCACGCAGGACCGGGCGAAGCAAGTTTATATTAACTTTGGCGGAAACCCCAGGCTTCCCGAGCAGGATGGGCAGCCGGCGACGGTCGAAATGGTACAACCTTCAACCCGGCACGCAGCTTTGACTCTGTATCTTAGTCGACTTGTCCGATTACTGTGGAACTCGAGAGTCGTAGGACTAGGGACGGATGCAAGCGGCGCGCTGGCGATAACAAGTGTCATCCCAATTGATAAACTGAAGGAAGTGCAGGCAAGCGTGGAGGGCCTGAGGGCTTTCTTGGATGCGAATCGGTCATTTATCCAAGGCCTCTCGGGCCCTGCGGATCTTCGCAGAGCCGGAAGCAAGCAAGAGGAACTGGGCTTCCAGGGTGAGCATCAAGCTATGCGTGCCCTGGAAACGTTGATGGTGGGTATTACGGAAGGCATATCTTTTGTAACGACATTGTTCGACGAGCGAGTTACGGATATATTTGCTCGTCTCGACGACACTTCGCGACAGCAGCTTCGTGACCTTACGTATGAGCAGCTCTTCTCTCAAGATAGCGGGAAGGAACTCGCAAAGATCCTGGTTAAGGCTATTGTTAATCGCAATATCGAGAATGGGTCGAATGTCGAAACCGTAGCGGACGCGCTACGTCGCAAATGCGGCAGTTTCTGCAGCCCTGATGATGTAGTCATCTTTAAGGCTCAGGAGCAATTAAAACGAGCGTCGGAACCGTCTCTCAATCCCAACACTTCTCGTACCCTTCTTCACGAGAGCTTGAGACTATTCCAAAAAGTTGCGAAAAGTCTTACGCAGGCAAATCTCGAGTCCGCCATAGAACAATACGTCGGCTTGAGATACTACGCCGGTGCCATTCAGCTTTGTCTCGTTGTTGCCAATGAAAAAGATCGGGGCAATGCCGCTCTTTCCTGGGTCAACGATGGTAAGCCTGCTGGCGATCCCAGGGCGAAGTTCTTTGACCAGCGCAAAGTCTGCTACGACCTAATTCACCATGTCCTCCAGGACCTTGATGCCGCATCTGCCCGGGAGCCGGAAATGGTCGATGGAAAACCGACACTGATAGCAACTAAGCGCGCCGAGGCTTATGATGTCGTCAGCAGCTCGTCAGATGAAGTTTTCCATTTTGATCTTTATGAATGGTATATACAGCAAGGATGGACCGACCGCCTCCTTAGTATCGATTCGCCGCATGTCACAACCTTCCTCCGCCGTCTAGCTTCCAAGGATGTCGATCATGCAGACCTCCTTTGCAGATTTTACACCATGCGCAAACAATATTTTGACGCCGCCAAAGTTCAGGCCGAACTTGTGCAATCCGATTTCCCTATTTCTATCAAGGATCGGCTTACCTTGTTAAGTAAAGCGAAGACTAATGCTAGTGTTATGACCGCTGGGGTTAGTCGACAAGAACAACAGCTCCTTAACCACGAGGTAACAGAGCTGCTTGAGGTGGCCCACATTCAAGACGACTTACTAGAAAGGTTGAGAGTAGACAGCAGAATCCCAGCGGAACGCCAACCAGAAATTGAGAAGACCTTGGATGGCCAAATTCAACCTCTCTCTGAAGTAAGTATTTTTTTTTTCCGCATATAGAACTACGCGAGATTCTGGGTTTATAAATTCTCATCGGAATTGCTAACTTCTGCCAACTAGCTCTTCAATGGCTATGCCGACCAAGCCGGCTACTACGATCTCTGCCTTCTCATCTATCACGTTGCTGACTTCCGAAACTCTACTACAATTGCCCAGACGTGGAGCAGCCTAATCCAACAGACACACGAGAACGTTGCAGAACAATGGTCAGCATACGATGAAGAGCGTCGCAAGCGCGGAGCACAGGCAGGAGATCCTCCTCCTCAACCGTACGAAGTGCTAGTGGGCCAGATCCAAGATATTTGTCACCGCTCTTCTAATGATTCGTTCATATTCCCTGTCCCTACTCTCCTACCGGAGATCTGCCGCTACGCTTTCGAGAACGCACAGGATAAAAGGATCGCGGCGGATGTTAACTGGCCGGTGATCGTCTTCCTTAATTTGGGAGTGAGCTTCGACCTCGTGGTTCGCGTCCTCGAGCAAATGTTCGAGGCTCAAGAAGTGCCCTTCCGGGGTCCTGGTCGCGCGAGAATAGTCGAATGGATCACGTATGCCGTCAGTCAATGGATCCGTGATTTGAGTAGGAACGGCCGCCCAGAAGCAAGGTTAGAACCATGGATTAGCGACTTGATTCTGGAATGCGAAAACTGGGTGTCTACGAATTTACGAACTATCAATGAGGGCGGCGCAGACATGAGAGATATTGCACGGAGCCTAAAAGAAATAAAGCGAGCCGTGGAGGGTTTTGTCGTATCACCGATAGCCAATAGGAGTATGGGTTTCTATTAGGGAAAGGCGATCTTAGTGTGTGACGTCTTGCTAGGAATTTGGAAGCTCTAGATATCATCAGGGGGCTTGTCGCGTGTCGCGTGCCGGGTGTTGGAATAACAAGGCTCGCTCTATGCAACAGGGTTAAAAAGAAAAGTGATAATAGGCGTCTCGGCATTCTAGTATATGAATACTATGCATTCAACGCGTTATAGTAAATTCAGACCAGACCTGAAATAGCTAAAGCTAGTTATTCTCGTGTAAAGGACAGAGAGCAATGATACAAGTTTAGAGAACGCTTTCCTGAACGACGACTGCGTAGAATCCTAAGACCTCCATTAAGGCAATACTTATCAGCCCTTGGCCCTCAAGGTTTGCTACTGATACATCAATTCGGAGAGTTTCCGGGGACTTTGTCCTATGTAGTACAAAGACTCCGGAGACTTAGTCGTAGGAGCCGGCGGCTTACCGGTGTCTATAAATTATACGCATCGAACAGTTGCCTGAGAAGATGGGTTAAAGAAGGCCAGACTCGTTATGCCTAGCAGCGTCAAGCATTAGTTTCCGAAGCGAACATAGTTATTCTTGCCACTACCCTCCTGTTATCCATCATGACAAGTGCCGAGCAAAAAGAGCTTCAAAAGCTATATGGAAGCTTCGCAGGCGGTCTTTCCGATGAAGAATTAGAACGAACGATTGCAAACTCAGAACGGATTATGAGACGTCCTGCTGGGCTGTTGCTTTCGCAAGCAGGCCTCGATGAATCGACGAGCAAGCCGTTTTCATTACTCGACAATGCTTGTGGCGCCGGTCCCGTTGCGGCGCATTTGCAAGAGCATATTAATCATAAATTGTTATCAGAGAGCAAGGTTGTTTGTGCCGACTTCAACGAGAACTTGGTGAATATATTGAAGAGGCGTGCTTCCAAGTATAACTGGATCAACGTCGAGACCGCCGTTGCTGATGCTCAGGTATGATTATAACATATCTTAGTATTCGTTCGCAGTTAGCATCTAACCTCTCCTTGAAGCATTCGGGCTTCCAAGCACATTCTTTTTCTCACGTAACTCTTAATTTTGCTATGCACCTAATCCCAAAGCCGGAGGATGTGCTACAAGGTATGCAACTCAATTCAAAGACGGCATCGAAGAACTACTGCTCATAGATCACTAGACGCCATACGAATCCTTAAACCAGGTGGCGTATTGGCTTTCACCACCTGGCACAAAGATACCCAGGGATGGGGCCCTGATATGAGGTCATGCTTTGAGGCGCTGCCTTTTGACGCGCCGATGCCGAATCCAGTACCAATGGCTATCAACGGGAAGTTTCAGTGGGCGGACCCAGTGGGCGTGGAAGAGGAGCTGAAAATTCATGGGTTCGTGAATATTCAAGTTAAAACTGTACCTCACCTGGTTCGCGTGAACAGCGCCGAGGACTATCTTCAAAGTTACAGAATGATGAAGGATTGGATGGTAAACACGTACTGGAGCGAAGACAGCAAGCAGAAAGCCAAAGATATGCTGGACGAGCACATTGTGAATCATCTTCAAGAGAAGTATAATGGTGAGGGATGGGATCTAAGTTGGACTGTGGTCTTAGCTACTTGTCAGAAGCCCATTTCGTGAAGATGGGCGTCCTCTAATTGTGTGATGATGAAAACCCTATCAGGAGGATTACTACAGAGGTGGTAAGGGATATTTTCTTCTTCCCTTTTGTTTTGTTTCTTTCTATTCTTTTCAATGATATATGAGTTGGTTAGATTAGTCTCGAGCAGTTTCGTTGAATTAGAAATTGTTAGTTTTCTTTGAGACCTTGACAACGTAGTCTAGTTTTATAATAAACCATCTTATTTTATGCTTGCAGCGTCTTTCAAACTAGAATCATTAAGTTTTTTAGACTTACTAGAGATCTCCCGGTATTTTGTAATGTATTGTGTTGGTTTATTAGGTATACCTACCTAACCTACGTATAAGTCAGGTAGATGCTATAGGAGGTACCTACTTGACAAGGTTATCGATAACTGGAACCGAAGTTAAGAACCTACATGTAAGGTACCTTGGTACCTTTCCGTCTGTAGCAAGGCGGATCGCCGTTTTTAAAACGTGTTGTGCTTAATGGAACACAATCAACAATTTGACTAGGCTGTCGTCCAGCTCTTTGTCTTTCATTCATTTCTATGGTTTTTATGGATTTTTTTTCTATGATCTTCACCTTCTCCCGATAGGCGTAGGCAGCCATTAGTCTAATTGAATCTCGACATGTCCTTTCGACGGCTTCAATATTAATACCGTACCTATCTAACTATGCCTTTAATTGAGCGCCTGATC
This sequence comes from Daldinia sp. EC12, assembly GCA_002120325.1. Classification (NCBI taxonomy): domain Eukaryota; kingdom Fungi; phylum Ascomycota; class Sordariomycetes; order Xylariales; family Hypoxylaceae; genus Daldinia; species Daldinia sp. EC12. The sequence continues at coordinate 67,544 of KZ112990.1, forward strand.
CTAGGCGTCTTGTCTCTTCTCTTCCCGTTAGTTACTGCGAGCGCAAGTTTGAAAGAAGGTATTTTACCGTCTTACCAGTATGGCGCGCCAATTGCTGTCGAATGTATGAATAGAAGTGTGTAAGTTGGATTTGCGCGCAACCCCCCCTTACACGTAGAATACCTTTATTTTGATTTATTTTGATTTAACTGTACTTGCTGAACACAATGTCCTCAGGGAGACCGGCGAACATATTCAGGATGCCAAGAACGAGATCCAATGGATCCCCTTTCCAGTCTGCAATGAGACTGGCAAACCTCTCGAATTCGGTTACGGCGTCGAAGGCGAAATGAACTGCACCATCCCCATGATAGACGACCCTTTTTTCCATCTGCTGGAGTTCTATATCCATAGCGACGCTCCCCTCGCTTGTCGTCTTCCTGCTCGTCCTCCTGCCGACGTCGAAATGGTTGGGGAGAAACCGTATGAACAAGAGTATATACCGCTCGTATTTGCCTTGGCCGGCACTTTACAGTTGAGCCATCTGCATATCAGCACCCATCTCAACATCCTCCTGCATAGCACGCCGAAAAATCACATCCATCTACGCGACAGCGGTGTTCTAGATAGCGGTGCTGCATATAGTACAAGCCCCCTTAGCCATATGGAGGGTAGCTTTACGAAAAGGCTAGTTATTGGTGACCCCCTACCTCTGAGTTTCAGTGTCAGATGGTTTCCCACTCCGGCACTTCCCAAGATTGAGGGCAAAGTCGAGTGGCAGGGCATGGGTGGGCATATCTACGCTAGCACCGTATTTTACGCGCTCGTATCGTTCATCGCTGGCGTGTTGGTTTCCGGTGTCTATTTCTTTGGCATTATCCTCCCTAAGCGATTGAAAGGTCGCGGCCTTGGAGGTGCTACGCCTTTAGCTTACGGGCTAAACGGCGTGGGAAATGGATGGGGTTACTCAAAAAGGATGGACTGAGACGGGTTGGCATAACTCTTAGAGGTGAGAACTTATGAAATCTTGTAAATATTATGACAAGGAACCGTGCACGTATGGCTTCGGGGATTACCGGTTGTATTAGAATATAATTACGGCGAAGATACCAAGCAGAGTGAAAAGGCAAGTTACATATGTGCCTTAGATTCCTAGTTACAATGAACGAAGTCTTAGTATTTCTTTTTCCGTTCCCAAATATCAACTCGTAATATTAGCACTTTCGCATTTCGAATTCCGACTTCATCACTACTGAATTTTCTTTCTAGCGTCAACAGCATCAAGACGCTTTAGCAGCCGCGTATACATATCGGCGCTTAATATAGCAGCTGCTCTATAATTAGTAACCATGTCAAGTATAGCTAAGCATCACATGGATTCATATCAAACTGACCGATGGCAAGATATCCTCCGTATAGGCCACATAGGAGCACCACTTTCTGCTCCGCGGTCACCACAGCTGGGTCCCAGAGAAATGCTTCATACATGCAGGTCGCGGTAGTTAATACCGTTTCGATCCCGTATACGAGGAGTAGCAATTCGGCACTGCCGTTCAATTTACCGCCGAATAGTGCACGGACTGCCCATAGTGAGACCGGTAAGTGGAAAACGAGCTCTAGAAAAGCGAACAGAGGGAAGAAGCTCGGGATGGTCGCTGGCGGAGGTGCAAAGAACTGGTCGTTATATGTGTTTATGTAATAAACCCGTAAGTCGTATAGAAAGTGAAGTGGTGATGACGGCGGAACCCAGAAGGATGCTGGATAAAGGGGTACAAGATCAACACCTATGGATGTTAGATGAAAAACTCATAGGTTAGAGAGACACGCGATGTCATATTACATCCACATGGGGGAAATAATATAAGAAAATTGAGCTAAGGAACGCAGATATTCATCGCACGCTTACAGAATAAGACAGGGAGATGTATGAGAAAATACACAAGGTAGACTTTATTCAACCAGGACCTTGTTGAAGACATTATGGAATAGTAGGCGAGGGACAATTACGTAGTTCGTAATAAGGAGTATTGATACTACGTGTAAGTTAAACAAAATTATATCATGACCCTAATCAGGTATAAGTTGTTGTTGTCGGTGTAGGAGCGTCGTCAAAATTGTATCTAAAATTATAGGTTAGAAGACTTCTAATGTGCGAGTTATATTAAAGACTGTCTTCGTACACTGTGCACCACATGCCATTCTTACAAAAACCATTTGATAACCTATGAACACACCTTACTCAACCCTGTGTTCTCTTTCTCTCTCTCTCTCTTATATTCCTCTAGCGTAATAATCCTTTAAAATAGCTTTTATTCCGGCAGAGTCTCTGCTGCTTGATCTGGGCACCTGCCAGGCATGTATTAAAGCATTCAAATTTTAGTATCTAATCCAGATATATAAATGTTGATTGTAGGGGTAAGTTTCGAAAGAAAAGCGAAAAACATCCGAGATGCCTAGGTATGCTTTGTCCCTAAATAGCTATATTCGTATTTCATCATGATTAAACCACCTAATCTAATTCATTGATCTGCCTGCCACCACCTCGTAAATTCTGCTACCCATAAGCACCCTAAAAATACGGGAATCAAGGCTATCAGAAACCACCATAATTCAATGGTAAGACGAGAGCGGAGCCATCGTTGAATCCGAAATTTGAGCTGGCGCCGATGTGTACATTGTGGTGTCCCATATACGAGGCATCCTAACCCAGGACGGGATTCGCATTCCATATGTTCGCGGCGCCGTTGCATGAGCAATCTAGAGAATTCATAGTTAGCCATCGAACTTCTCGACACCAATTCTTTCATCCGGGAGGATAGGGGACGGCCGCATTCACGTATTTACCCCAAGACACATCGCATTGTTCTTACCTGACGCTGCCTCTGCAGAACTTCAGATCGCTTCCTAGGTCACAACGACGATCGTTCGGACATTCCAAATGTAAACTCCGACGCTCAATCAGCCAATCCACTTTGAGCTTCAATCCAGTGTCGACAAGACAGTAGAAATATCTGCTGGCGTGTTTTAGGGATAAGGCGTCAGGATACGTGAGATGCTTGCTAATTAGGAGATGTATTTCTGGCGGTAGACTTTCGAACCCTTTTGTTCCGCTGGAAGGAGATTTGCTAAGGGATCTCTTTTCAAGGGCTGATCGGAACATATGGCCACGACGGATGATGTCCATTGTCTTGGATGAATTGCAGTGTCTTGATCGATATTGACCAGCTATCGAATTCGGTTACTCAAGTCGTAATAAGAGCTTGTCAAAAGATATCATATTGTAGGTAGCCAATCGCCCGACAAGCTAAAAGGCGTGAGCGAAGTTGAATATGATCGCCAAATGCTATTGCATTAAGAAGCGAAGGAAATATATTAGTAGTAGTTGTTGTTTTGTAATTATTCTGCTGCCTAGATATCTGGTCTTTTCGAGTCAGAATCCAAGTATAGAAGCATCATGTTTGGAAGAATGCTAGTTATTTGAATTTACATTGTTTGACTACTCTATCTTTTAGTACTCACTCAAGACGCAAGATGACAAGTGGCAATATAATTGCCAGGCACCAACATGATACAGGTAACAAAACTCTTTCAGGCCGAACGTACGGCGTTAGGAAGGTAGCAAGATACGAAGTTGAGTCTAGTTATACGAGATAGAGGATTAGAGACAAACTACTTGGAAAATGCTAGTTGCGTTAAATGAGTTCTCTTAAAAGATAACTAGGCTGAAAATTGAGCGGATTAAAGTAAAGGAATGTTGAGCTGTACACGGCGGTGTTTCGAGAGTTGTTCGATATGGTTTGTTTCTTCAGCCTTCATTCCTTGGTGACCCCTGAATCTTGTTGCCTGCAGTGTTTGAGTGTGTCTCCTAACCTTAGGTAGGTCCTAGCAAGACAATTATGTAGGTATCTTAGTAGGTGCCTAAAATAGCCCACATGGAACCTAAAACACTAACGCATTTATTACATGGGTAAATGTCCATGTGACGACAGGACCTCGGGACTGCACGACTGCGCGACTGCGCGACTGCTTTAGCGCGTTCAAAGCTGGGGGTGGACGCATTTATAGTGTATGTACCTAACCTACCTACCTAGGTACCTAGGTAGATGTACAGTGGACCCTGGGCCCCTAGGTACCCAATTTAGTACCTACATAAAGATGTAAGTTACTAATGTAGGTACCTTAGTACCTGTAAACTTCTAAATCATCGAGGCGTTGACTTTCAATGCGTCACATCTCACAACTTTACTCGATGAATGACTCGATCTCTGCTTTTACTAATGCCGTTCATGACAACTTTTTTATTTTTTTAACGTATGACGATCTTTGCCGCGGCCGTACTAGTTAACAGTTTATATACCCCCTTTCTAACACCCATCATAGCGTAATGAATGGGTTACGTCTACCATTTAAAAAGTTGATATCTACCTACTTTACTTATGGCTTCTTCGGCTGCCCCCACCTTAGATGGTGATGGCGATGGCGATGGCGAAAGCGACTATGGATCTGATTTTTCAATAGGGGAGGAAAATATTGTAAACAAGCTCTTGGAGGACTTGGGGAATAAAAATCCATTGCTCAGCAACCACACAACTACCGCTCCTAATTTTACGCATCTCGTTTCACCCGTTGCCTCGCCCACCAGTACTATTGCTGCTACTGCCGGTAGCTTGTCTGTTTCATCTGCGTCGCCTCAACAGGAAAATAAGCATCATGCGTCAAGCTTGTATGCCCGCTCCGAGGATGTCCTTCCGGCTAGGGCTCAAGCACCAGCAGCTGGTCAGGAACTTCGCAACTCGATCCCGTATGTAACACCGTCTTTGCCATTAGGTAGCGTCAAGTACCCAGATCGTGAGTTCTACGCGGCACACAAATACTCGCATCTACTACAAGACACGTCTAACTAACTCCCAGCGCCTAGTTAGCCGCGTCTTATCGGACCCAGCACCTGACATAATACCCAAGCCGGAACCTGCGAGGCGTCCAACAGACTCTCGCTCACCCTTGCAGCGTTTTCGTTCCTTTCCAAAAAGGCCGCTCACGGTCTCCGACTTGTCATCCGGTGCGTGGTGCGAGCTACAGTATTGGTACACGCTTACCTTACTACCTGGAGGGAGAAAGACGAGAACGGCGGCGATGCGGGGCGGCACTCGTGTGCATCAAACCTTAGAGGATCAAGTACACACCGCCGTCGAAGTTAGCATTGCTACTAAAGAAGAAGCCTTTGCGCTGCGAATGTGGAACGTCATCCAGGGTCTTCGTACGCTCCGAGATACTGGCATGACTAGAGAACTTGAAGTGTGGGGGATCATCGAAGGTCAGGTCATAAATGGTATCATAGACGAAGTGAGCCACGAGAGTCCGAATGCTGCTTTTGAGCAGGAGCTTAGCCAGCTCGAATCACCCAACGGCTTTGCAACGGGCGATTCAAATCAACAAACCTCCATACTCGACTTCTTGCAGCCACCCCGTAAGAAGATTTATTTGACTGATGTCAAAACAAGAGGTTCGGATAGACTGCCCACCGGCGCCGCGCTTAGGCCAGCTAGGGTTCAATTATTTTTATACCATCGGTTACTAGGCGAAATGGCTTCTGGAGTGGTGGATTTCACGGCTATTTTGGACCGATACGGCCTCACTGCCGATGCCTTATTTTCTGACGCCTTCATGGCTCAGGTAGGCGACTTACATGACGAAGTGTTTTACGACGCAGACTCGGATGCTGGGGGTGCTTCTTCGTCTGGTTCTACGCGCGGTGGGTGCAATAGTGATTGGTCGGACTCGTCTTCTAATAAACTTCCTCAAGACCTGATAAAATATCGGTCTATTTCACAGATGCTCCCGTTATTGCAGTCCGAACTGCGCGAGACTTTCCCTCAAGGTGCTGCTACCCTCGGCGAGCTCCTCGCTGTCCAGTATCGGCATAGGGATGACGGTCGCATCCTCGGAAATAATGCATTTCCTAACGACCCTGAGGCTTTAGAAGGATATCTAAGAGAAAATCTCAAGTGGTGGCGCGGCGAGAGAGATCCCGACGGCGTCTCTATAGAAGAGACTTATAAGTGTAGATCATGTGAATTCGCAGAGAGATGTCAATGGCGAAATGACAAGGAAGTCGAATTTTTACGCAAGAAAAGGGGCATCGCAAGTGTTGGAACCTAGTAATTTGACATCCTTGGGTCGACTTGGCCTAGACTTCGAAAATTTTAACAGATATCTTCCGACTTCCTTACTTCCCTTGTATGTAAACTAGGGTTCGTATTGGTGGTTCGGATGGATAGATTGAGAGACCAAGTTCAGGGACTTCTAAGTCCTTCTCCTTGAGTCTTTAGCTTTTGTTAATAAGGCTGGCGCAACTCGTTCATTGTTCCACTTCTTCCCACATCTCATCATCTGGAAATCCTCGAAAGTAGATGAGCTGTAGCCTCAGGTATCTAAATATGAGATTAATTCCGCGAGGTAGAACCAGTTGATAGCCAGGGAATTGAGCGAGATACTAGGTAGGCTTCTTCTAAGCCAAGCATAACCGAGTAGAATTTAAGAAATAATATTACTTTAGTCCGCAAGTTTCGACTGCGATGTTCCTCTCGTGACCGATAGCTCGTACAATATTTCGCCGTCACTCTGGGAACTGGGTACTTAGGAAACTATGGTAAATCTCAACTGCAAGTACCAGACTATTAACTGGACCGGTTGTCCGGAAGCGTACCAGAGAGCTGTGAAGACGTCCGAATTAATGTGGGAACGGCAACAATACACCTTCAATTCTCTTTTTCAATTCAACACATGGGGCTGGCCTTTTTACGCTCGATGACAATAGCTCGTCCCCGGATACGAGCTCCAATCACATGGTGTCTGTCTAGCCCTGGAACCCAGGAGGTCACATAGTTGAGTTGCTTTAAGACGAAATACCCTTTGCTGTATTTTTCAGGTGATACATATTAAACCTTCAAAATGTCCATGGGCTTTTGTATAGTGGAGCCGGTTCGTCCGGTCCCGGTGCGGTTAGGGCATTCAAGCATACGGATAGTTTGGAGCCTTGAATAAACTCTACGGATTACTAGGCGAGACTCAGGGCTTAAAGCAGTGACGTCCTAAACAAAAAGCGGTAGTTGAGCATTTCGGATGCCCATATAGACGGTACCACAATGTCATATATATCGGCGTTAGTATTCTGTCCGTCTCTGTGCTAATGCTGATACCGATATAATTGTGTATTCACATCCTATTGGTTTAGGTAGAGCAGTTTTATCTAGGTACTCGATTCCTTTTTGAGACCCAATGTGGTAGTATCTGGTATGTTTAAGTAAAGGGGCTGGGTTTCTTCCCGATAAACCCTGTTCCGCCACCACGGTTAGACTCAAGGAGTGGGGAAGAAACAGCGAAAAGACAACATACAACTGGTCGAGCAACATAAGGCGGCCAAGAATGCGCGTGAGAGAAGCCTGCGGAGATGACGATTGACTAATCCTGAAATGGGTAATCTTACATGGTTCCCATCCCTCTCGTTTCTTTCGACTTGTACCAAGTACATATTGGCGCCTCTAAAATCGAATTCATGATCGGCAGCTTTGTGCTCGCCTCAGTGTAGCCTGTACAAGCCTCTCTATCGCGAATTTGGGGTAAAGGAATCAGCCAAGACTGCGACGCCCCGAGTCGATTGGTGGTCTATCTAGGCCAGACCTAACATCATTGTTACAATAGCAAGTGGCATGAAAGTTCGCTCCCGCCTTGGACAGGCGCTGATGGGTTAGGCATAGTTCTGCGACTAGGGGGGGTGGCATGGTGGCATTGGTGGTATTGGTGGGATCGTCGAGTCGCGTTAATGAGAGCTTGAGATTTTCGTGCTTCTTGATTCAACCATATGAAATGTCCATTCCATTCTCTTTTCTCTCAGCGCTGTCATCTCGTTTGAGCTTGCTAAATTAATTTGCTTTGTTTTCGAACTGTCGTCCATCATCATCATCATCATCATGAAGTCTGTTAGGTCTATATTTTGAATCATCAGTCGAAGAGGTAGTGGGAAATAAAAGAGGAAAAAAAAAAAAATTCTCCCATATCGTCCGCTCACTTTTCGATGTTAAACTCCCTTAATATTCGCGACAGGCTAGCTAGCCTTCCAGACAGTCGCATTTGTTCCCTGAGGTGGCAATCTATACTTCGCTATGCCGCTGTCACTTTTATCGTTTCTATAACTTTATCCGGCATCTTCTTATTTCGCCGTCCCGAGGGATTTCTCCGTAATACTGGTTCCCATTACTTCGAATATTTTTGGAATCGCACGGCGAATCATCCTATCGACCAACTTATCAGCGATGCGCACACATTTCACGAGAACCTGTTGAAGCAGCGAAGCTTCGACCTCCCTACGGCCGCAGCCCGCTATCGCGAGCGACGAGGGCGACACCCTCCTCCGGGGTTTGATGCCTGGTTCAAATATGCGACAGAACATCAGGCAATAATCGTCGAGTCTTTCTTCGACAGGATATATGCAGACATAGCACCGTTTTGGGGCCTCGACGCCCGGACGACTGCCGAACGGGCTGCGGCGTGGGAGTATGTTGTACGCGTCCGTAACGGCGTCGCTAGCGGTGTAGGCAATACCGAAGGCAAAGTTCCGTGGTTACAACTATGGACCAGTTTGGTGGCCGAGGCCGCGCCGTGGTTGCCGGACGTCGATATGCCTATTAATTACATGGACGAATCTCGGCTTATTGTTCCTTGGGAAGACGTGACGAGTCTGATAGATAAAGAGCGGGCAAGCCGCTCGGTTAAGCCTGTGGAAGAGGTGGTGACGGAATATAGCGGTCTTGCTTCAGTTGATGCTAAGGCCGACGACGCTCAACCTTATAAACCAAATTGGCTTGGAGGAAGTTACTGGGACCTCACACGTGTCGCTTGCGCTCCCGATTCTCCGTCACGCAATGTGACACCGATTGAAAATATAGAGGAGCCACCCGTGTTCCCAGAAAATTGGGATCCCGAATACTCGTACAAAGGATATATCCGTAACTTTACCGCCGCTACAGATCCCTGCGTTCAGCCCCACCTCCGGGGCATGCACGGCACGTTCATCGAGCCCCTGACGATGTCTACGAGCCAAGAACTTATTCCGTTGTTTGGAGGATGCAAGTTGCCCGTAAACAACGAGATCCTTATCCCCGGTGCTATGTATCTAACAGACGACCCGTTTTATTCTGGTGGAGAGACGCATGGCCCATCTTGGTGGAAGAAGACTAATGGCGTCGTTTGGCGGGGTGTCGCATCAGGAGGCCGAAACAAGAAAGAGAATTGGTTTCATTTCCAACGGCATCGTCTTATAGAAATGCTCAACGGGACGACCGTGTCCGGCATAGAAGAGCACGGCACCCGCGCGATGACATTTGAGATGCCACCCATGCAGAAATACGATTTCCCGAGACGGCGCGAGGCAACAATTGGCACTTGGTTACAAGAGTTCTCTAACGCTGGTTTTGTCAACCTCTTGTGCTTTCCGGCGGATTCCAACTGCACCTACGTCCGGCCCTATTTCTCCGAAGTGCCGAGTATTCCTATGAAGGAGCAATACAAATATAAGTTCATGCCTGATGTGGACGGGAACAGTTTCAGTGCGAGATTTAGAGGTTTTCTGCTGTCGACTTCTCTTCCCCTCAAAGCTACTATATACTCAGAGTGGCACGACGACCGCCTGGTTCCGTGGCTGCATTTCGCCCCTATGGATAATACCTTTCAAGATCTTTATGCTATCCTTGATTATTTCACTAGGGATAGAAAAGGCGACGTCTCCGCGCGCTTCATTGCTGAGGAGGGAAGGTCTTGGGGCTCAAAGGTGCTCAGGAGGGAAGATATGTTGCTATACGTTTGGAGACTACTGCTCGAATTTGCGCGTGTATGTGATGAGAAACGGGATATGGTTGGATATATAGATGATTTAAGACCGGCATAATGAGTATATGTATATGTAAATTTATGTATATTAATTTTTTTTTTCAATAGATCTTGACTTGCAGATTTATTCCTGTGTTCTTCGTCATCGTCCTATCTTTGTCGTATTTTGGGGGATTATTACCCCCTGATAACCCCTTAACTATTAGTTACCAATCCTTAAAGTTAGTTGCTACCTATTATTCGTATAATAGAACATGATAGAATAGCGGATGTGGCGACCAAACCCGACGGCGTGCTTGGCCACGCGGAGATAAGTTTAGCTACGACTTAGTTTAAGTTCGCGAATCCGCTAAGGTCACGATAACAAGGGATATTGATCTCAACGAAGTAACGGCCCGGTCTCACATAAGACATTAACATAAGTCAAACACATTTCACCCTCTAATTTCTCATACAGAGGAAATCACTTTCATTTTCAATTCCAGTATATTTAAAACTGACTTTTTTTTGCGAAAATTTGCGACTTCTATTCAAGTGAACAAAGTCATCCAAGTTAGAACAACAGGTCAAGGTTGAGAAGTCAAGGTGGGCCATTAGCTTTGGCTTCATTCTACTTGCTTCGGACATTGCAGCTTCATCGGCGTTTAGTACATCAAAGCCGAACAGAAGTATGACGGCAATATTGTTTTCAAATGGTATATTTAAGGGAGGCATCTACGAAGTCGGCTTCGACGGAGCCTTTCCCTCCAAGATTTTACATACTAGTTCATCAGAATCTATTAAGAACTTGTTAAGATGTCAGATCTAAATCTTCCACTTTCCGGAAAAATTGCTATCGTGACTGGGTCGTCTAGGGGCATTGGCAAAGGAATTGCGTTGGAGCTCGCACGTCGAGGAGCAACGGTACGGTTCCCTTAGATATATTTCGCTAAAGGAATTTGAAGCAACTAATATGGAAATAAGGTAGTTTTGACTTATGTATCTCAAAGCAGCGAGAGCCTTGTCAAAGAAATTTGCCAAGCTATCGAATCATTCCCACACAAGCCTCGGGTTCACGCCTGTCGAGTTGATCTTAGTACCCTTGAAGGCCCCCAAATACTTATCAGCAACCTTCTTACATGGAGCGAGCAAAAGTTGAAGATCGACATACTCGTTAATAATGCCGGCGTGGAAAATGCCAAGACTTTAGAGGAGCTAACCGTTGATGATTATAATACCGTTTTTAACTTAAACGTGCGTGGACCATTGCTTTTAACCCAGGCGGTTCTACCTTATCTAAATAGTCACGCACGTATTATCAACATTGGTTCTGTTGCTTCGAGAGGCGGATTTAAGAAGTTCTCGCTCTACGGTTCTTCGAAGGCGGCGCTAGAGGGTTTAACTCGAACATGGGCCCAGGAGCTTGGTGGCAATGGCACGACGGCTAACTGCGTAAACCCGGGTCCCGTCCAGAGCGATATGCTGGAAAATATTCCCAAAGATCTCATTGAACTTCAGAAGGTCTTAACGGCGGTCGAAAACAGGATAGGAACAGTCTCTGAAGTTGCGAACGTCGTCGCTAGTTTAGCTGGCAAGGATGGCGCCTGGATTACCGGTCAGACCATCAGCGCATCCGGTGTAAGTTGACATATCATATATATGTTGTTTTATGAGCCGTATTTGGGACTAACTGTGACCATCTATAGGGCTATGCCATGTATTAGGCTCTTGAAGTTTGAGGGATGCTCGGAAAGTCGGCGCAACTACTCTACCGTCTTGTGTCTGATTGTCATTGATTATCTGGAACGGAGTTATTGGTTTTCCCACCCCTCGCTGATGTTTCAGAAAGCTTACCAACTTTCGATCCGAGGTCTTGATTTTGAAGCTTTTGGGATATGTGCTTATCTAACGAGAAATGGAGTTGAGTAGAAGCAATGCTCCTATTTGGCTAGCCTGTTCAAACCTGACAGGGATCTTTTGTTCACTACTGCTCCCTCGCCTGTTTAGCTCATCACAAGTTCGGTGGCATGGCCGTTATTCCATCATCTATAACTTCGTCGATTGGAAATAAACTACTTTCTTTTCAAAATTATATTGTGTCGCTGACAAATGTTGTGCGTGAGGTTTCTCGTCTTGCTTATTAATTGGGCGAGGGGCATACGGATAGTTCGATCGCCTTAGCAGAAAAGGGTTGTACCAATTAATAATGGGTGTAGAACTCGAAATGGACGTCTTATTGGGATAAAAGGGATTGGAAAGTTCGAATAGAAGATATTTAGCATCACCCTAATTTCACTTCTACGGGTACATCTCACTTAATACTTCGGATTCAAACTCAGCAAGAATGTCTGCAGCAATCAAGGTTGGCATTGTGGGCGCTACGGGCCGAACGGGAAGCTCAATAATAAAGGGGCTGTTAGCCGACGAGACGAAATTTGTTTGAAGTCCCTATATACCTTATTCGCGGTTTACCCTCGGCTAACTCGGATTTTAGGATATCACTGCTCTTGCGCGTCCTACTTCTCTCAACAGCGAGGCTAATAATGAGCTTAAAAGTCGCGGCATTCGCATCGTAGCTGCGGATCTGACTGGCTCGAAAGATGAGCTTATCAAAGCCGTGACGGGACTTGATGTGATCATCTCATGCATAGTGTTCTCTAGCCTCGGGGATCAGGTGCCTCTGGCCGAAGCAGCTAAACAAGCTGGTGTGAAGAGATTCGTGCCGTGCAACTTCAGTACACCAGCGCCAAGGGGTGTCATGGATATGTACGACGAGGTACGTTTTCCATGCCGAAAATTGCCTCGGAGCGGAACTAACCGAGCCCATAGAAAGACGATATCCTCGCGGCTATCCAACGCCTCTACTTGCCATACACCGTCATAGACGTCGGCTGGTGGATCGACCAGTCGGTGCCGGCCTTACCTTCTGGTCGAACGGACCACGTAAGTGTCAAGGTGCTCGACATCGTTCCTGGCGATGGATCTGTTCCTATGGCCTATACGAACTTGCCTGATATTGGAACATACGTGGCAAAAATCATTGCCGACCCAAGAACCCTTAACAAGAAGGTCTTTGCGCATACCGAAACGCTGACTCCAATCCAAATGAGGGAGCTTCTGGAGGAACTGAGCGGAGAAAAGATCACAAGGAATTATGTAAGTCAGGAGACTGAAAACTAAAAAGAATTGCTCCGAATGACGAAGCTAATACGACGTCACTGTTAGATGAGCGCGGAAGAGGTACACAAGGCCATCGCTACTGCACGATCCGCTCTAGAAAAGAATCCCACGGATCCAGCAGCCAAGTTTAGTCTGATTCTGTATCAGTATATAGACTCATGGGGTCTCCGAGGAGACAACACGCCCGAAGTGGCAACCTATCTCGGATACTTGGATTTCAAAGAGCTGTATCCTGGTGTTAAAGGAAAGACTGTGAGGGCCCGCCTCCAAGAGATTCTAAATGGAAATTGATGGTAAGGGGTACTTCAAAGGGATATTTTACATTGTATCTAAGTCGGATAGATTGCTTAGCGCATGATATTCGGACAATAAATTTGTTAGCTAAGAAAACAAACTTGTGTTCAAACTGGCGATAATAATAGCAACGTTCGCCTGTTTACTTAATACGAGAACCTACTTATTACGTGGCAACCGAAAACGAACGTCTCGCCCTCATCTGCCCACTTACAAGAGTAAACTGCGGGAAATATGTTACCCATGCTTATATAGAATGAACAAACCCTTAATTATAACTTCGTTCTGTCGATACTCCAAGTAGTCTAGAAGAACTATATGACTTAACGAATAAGCCTTTGCCATTATATAGCTTTTGGGCAGATTTTGGCTCCTGCGCTATTGCCTTGACTTTGTATATATATAGCTCGACTTCGTGTCCTTAAAACTAGCCAGCGTCAAGGTGTGCTCGAATCGGAATCCGCCAGAAATTCCAAAATAGGCGCTGGTTCCATATAGTCCAGAAAGCTCTTAACTTGGTAACTTAGAGGGATCCAAGGGGAGAGCCATCGTAAGAATCGCAACCAGATCGAGTCCATTGACTCGTAGCGTGTGACGTAGTGAGATGTATTTGCAGAGATGTCGGCCCTTGGACGTTGCGCGTGCTCATACCTAGAAAAAGCAGCTACGAGATCTTCCGTCGTAGGCGTCGTATGTTCTCGTAGTAACGGAACGAGCTCATTAATGAGGTTACAGACTCCCTCAACGGCCAGGTTTCCTCCAAAACCGGCATTTATTGTAGTCCGTAACGAACGTCAACTTTATACAAGTAGGAAAACTGATACGAGAGACTTACCTTGCATATCGAGTCTCCGACTAATACAACTCTACCACCGTTATTCCAGGGACCTTGGATCACTCCTTCTTCCATAGGAACCATGCCCGCATGCGCCCTGGCTTCCCAAAGGTTGCGGAAGGTATAACCTGGACAGGCTAATAAATGACCATACTTTTCGATAGTCGCGGTAGCGTCAGTCTCCGTATACTCTGGACAGCTGGGTGCGGCTGAAGGCTCGTCTTCCTTGATAAATAAAAACCAAAAGAGAAGTCTATTCGCCCCTGCAGCCGTAATCCCAGAAGCTTTCCTGTAGTAGACATGGTGAATGATTCCTTCAGGTAGCAACGGTCGCGCCATACCGCTCTCTAACCCATTTATTGATGTACCGAACACTGCCCTATAGCTACAGGTGAAGCCTTACAAAATATGTTAAAGATTGCTATACCCTAGTTACTGGAACAAAGCTTCCTTACCTTTGGTGAGATATTGGTATCTTTCAGGATCAGTTTCGGACACCGTGCTAGCTAGTAGACTCCGGATTGTACTATGGACCCCATCAGCCGCGACAAGTATGCTACCCCTGATGCTATCTCCACTATCGGTCTTTACTGTTATGCCGTTCTCGTCCTCCCAAAAAGATACCACGCCGACGTTAGTGCGGATTCGAGACTTATCCTCTAGGCCGTTATATAGGGTTTCAAGGCAGAAGCGGCGTTCTATCAGCACGATCGGCCGTCCGGTACGTTCTTCCACCAGCTTGAATATGGGTGAATTGTCGAATAACTTTCCATGTTCGTTGAAATGGAGACGACCCTTGAGCGAAAATGTTGCCGCAAGAATTTTCTTCCAAATGCCCAACTGCTCGAATATCCTCGCAGTGTGGCATTGTAAGATGATGGATGCTCCAGTTTGAGGAGCAATTTCCCTCTTTTCGAGAAGCAGAAAGTCAACACCAGCCTTCTCCAAAGCACAGGCTAAAGTTAAGCCAGCGACGCCTCCACCAGCTATGATAACTTTGAAAGGTTCCCAACTAGCCATCTGACCTATGAGTCCGTGAAATAAGGCTGAGTGGTGACATCTTATTCGAGTAAAATGATAAGTAGGAATTAAGCTTGTGGTACTGGATCATCCCACATTAAGAACGAGCACGCCATCGATGCAGCCCATTCGCTCTTATGTCACCTGAAAGTACCAGTGTCTTGACTAGCGTGTTAAAAGAAACAATATGCACACTGCCACAGGAAAAGTATAGCACTCGAACGGAATTCCCATCATCATTATCGTAATATGGAATTTAGATAATTTTGATTTTTGATATGCTTCAAATAACTAAAATATTCTGAACATGCACACTACTTGATGTTTTACCCTACAACGATGGTTAAGTTAGCTCGCCGCCGGACCTTGGAGCTCGACGGCATCAATAATGTAGTTGGCACTTAGGAACTCCTTGTCACCAGAACCATATACGCCAAGCGTAAGAGTATTCTGTCCATTTTTCAAAGCACTTGCAGGAACAGTCCAAGTGTAAACTTCGCCATACCCACGATACGCCCCACGAGTAACCCCGCGAGAATCGATTAGTTTCTGAGTTATGATTTAGTATCACCAAAAACACAAAATGATCCGCCATAGCTGGACTTACCGGAGCGCCCGGGTCTTTACCGGTCCAACCCCCCATAGCTACAGATGGACGTCCTCCCTTGAACGAAAGCGTAGTTCCCACCCTTAGCGTGAGATCCTTAACTTGGTTGGCGGAGAGGTTAAAGTTGACCTTTGCGTTCCCTCCGGTCTTCGAGAAGAGCGCCATAGGAAAATCGCGGGCGGAGGATTGGCCGACAGTGTAAGTACCTCCCCAGGATCCCATACGAACATCGCTGGGATGCATCCGCTCAATTTTGTCTCCGTTTTTCAATTCCAAGGGTTGCCCGTCAAAATTCCCGATGCGCCATACAACGGAGGGGCTTGGTTCAGCTGATGCGATGTCCTTGGCCGTATTGCTCCCGGCAGTGACGGTCACCGTATCTTTAGCTACTTCGTACTCGCCCTTATATAACTTCATAGTATACGTACCCGGCTTCATCAAGGGCGATTTAAAAGCTCCATTCGCAGCTTTTGCCCAATACTGGGCTTTATCGTTATACCAGTGAACGACGGCCTCAAATTCCTCTGGCACTCCAGAAACGGAACCTGAGACGGAGCCACGCTGGTTATCCGGCACATACCCTTGAATATTAAGCGTGCTAAAAAAGGATGTGTCCAAGTTGGAAGAAGGCTTATCCCCTTTACTGCTTCGCATGGTAGGGCCTTATTGACCAATTTTCGATGGAATATCTAGAGACCCACGTGAATTTCATGGCATACGGGCCCATCAACCCGAAGCGCCAAGGCTCCGTTCGAACATGCCCGCTGTTCATGTACCAGTATAGTTCTTGATCGCTGCTACCTGTTTGGCTATTGATGTCGCGCATGAATGGCCCGCCCGACGAAGTCTCATACGCGACTCCTGGCATAATCATCCACACTGCTACGTTCTGCAGCACGAGAGTCAGTCTTATTTCCATCGGATCGCATATAGGTATAGCGGGGGCACTCACAGATCCCGAGACGCCATGTATCTGGTCGTCGATGAAACGATCGCTAGTATACATCTTGCACCGAGTTTGCTGATTTGGGCATCGAAAGGTATCCTTGCCTTCAAAGGCGGTGCACCCAATCGTATTACCGACGTCTCCGTGTACACCGGTGGGCACATTTTCCTGTCGTAATCGGGCAAGCCATCGAAGCTCTCCCGGGTCAACCTCGCCAGTGATATATGTTGCCATGTATATGGTGGGATCATCCGGCTTGGCTATATAATACTGAGTTACCGGTAACGAATTGGCCTTTGCTGTGATCTTGATGTACTTGTTGTCTATCGTCTCGGCGGACACTTGCGACGTCCCGAGGCCGGAATTGATGCCTGAAGCCTTTCCCTTTCCTTGATACTCGACGCCATTGAATACGAGACTCGTAACATCTCCATTAGCTCTGAAATAGTTTAGCTTGGCGAGGCATTTGATATGTAGAGTAGTAATCAAAACCTGTTGATCTCAAATACTAATCCGCCATTTGTGTCGACCTGATGCGAAATGGTTAGCTGTCGTCAATAATATATGAGATACTTGGAAGGCGTAGTTGTCGAACCTTGTGCCTGTTACTGGTAGTAGTAAGCCCAAAGGCGGCGAGAGCGCTGTCGCTAAGCAATGCTAAGGCAAGAAGAGCGGATAAACCTAACATAGTAACTGGAGTATCAGCCAAGGCCCAAGATGGTGAAAAGAGCTGGGTATGCACAGGATGCTCTCGTCAAAACCTGTGATATCCACCCGCTCGGACGCTCCTATATACCGGCGTGCTTTTGATCTAGACCTAAATCTTCGTTGCAATCAAGCTGGGGCAAAAAGGCCCATACCGCATGCTTTCTACGACCGCACAAATCCCGTCACGCAAAAGAATCGGTATTTCCTAATACCCGGGAACATAATTTCTTCCTACGGCCCAATACGGAAAATTAAGCTACGAGCGGAGTATAATGACCCTGACTTATCGAGCTAAGCGGAAAACCCGGCAGAATTCTTCATATAGCGGTAGAATAAAGGAACCTGGTTTCCACCGGGTACAATTTTTCCTTCGGTATAGAGGTGACCGAAAACAACAAGGAAAGAGATAACAAGCAGTAAGAAGCAATACCAGGAAAACAAATTAAGTGTAGTTTATACTTGGCTATTTACCTAGTAAATCAAGAGTGAAGTGTTCTATTTTATACATTCCCCAACTCTACCCATGTGTCATGTCGGCGGTCGAAATCTGAAATACAGCATACCGTTGGTAATATTAGGAACGGGCTATGGGGCATATCCATTCGGTTGCAACCGTAAAGGAAATACTAGGACTCTATTGTACGTGTTATATGCACGGTATAGAACTTTATCCTTACTGCCTATCGACACTAGTTTCCGACTTGTCTATAAAACCACGTCGTCCGAGTCGATCCTAGGGCAAGAAAAGTGAGGCTCCTCACGGCTTTTTATGCACTAGTGAACTGAAGGAATATGGTCTCACCAACAGTGCCAAGTTAATATTTGAAGTATTTCTTGTTTTCAATATCCATAAAGCGTTTCCGATAGCAAAAGGAGTAAATCAGCACATTACCCCCCCTTACAATATAGTTTTCGAAACGGGTCTAGTCATGTAGGAAGTTATTCTACAAAGACTTATGTGTAATTTTAGTTGGAATAATTTACTAAAAAATGACGAAAACCAGTTTGAAGACTCAATGTTCTCTTGTTGAAAATAATAGGATACCTCCCAACTAAAATGACCTGGATAGTATCAATACGAGCTGCAACACTACTGGCTTCAATTAATCGAAATTAGTAATAGTCATCCTTTAATGGCAACGTCGCCTCTTGCGTTGTCGAGTCCTTGCGACGTCTAGTCTAGTCGTTATGTCATGTTGTCTAGAATTTATTATTAGGGACTATCGTAACATCCTGTTCGAATATCTTGGTTTCGTTATTCAGACAGGTGATATAAACCCCATAAATTGCTTGGAAGACCTCTACAACTGAAAGAGGATAGTAATTCAGAGCTCATGTAGCATTTGATAATTGCTGTAACAACAATTGACCTGGTAAAAACAAGACTTACGCGTCTATGCCCCACATCAAGCATTTGCACCTACCCACATCGCCTTCTCAGCTAAACATCAACATAAGGGGTATCTCTCTTGTTTCGAACAGAATGCTACACAACAGGTTAAAATGGCTAGTATGCTTAGGTGGGCTAGAACCCCCCAGATCGGCTTACGCAGCTTCTACCGGGTTTCTGGCCTCCTTAAGATAGAAAGTGGGTTGTTTCTTACGACTGACTTAGATATAGAATAGTTGCAATTGGTAGAAACCCGGCGGCAGTTGTTTTAAGCACCCCGGGATGGGCCCCGACCTAAATATTAGCTTCGTGATCGCAGGAAATCGAATGCCGAGCTCATCACGGGCTCGTCCCGTTTTGGGAACAGTGTGATCCGCCATTGAGCCATGCTGGATGTAGAATCGATCAAGGCTACACGATCTTAACCCCTGGGCTCAACGAAGCGACCAATGAAGATATGTTTAATACATACGTAATCCTCGGCTGCCAAGATCTCACGATGATGAATCTTGACCCACAGGCCGTTAGAGAAGTTCAAAGGAAGGATGAGATACCGTTATTTTGACCTGTGACGTCGATGGCGAGCAGAAATGCAGGAGTATAAGGGGAAGACTATGCCGTGCCTTTTCAAAGGAGAGGATATCACAATCCTCATCACTCTCTTATATCACTAATTATTTTACCAGTACGCATACCATTCTTTTATCTACCACGGATCAATCAGCAAAATGCGATTCTCTAGCTCCGTCATCTCTGGTATAGCCTTGCTTGTCGGCTCTGCCGTTGCCCATCCTGGCCACGACATCGCTCAGGAAGTTAAAGAGCGTCGCGATTTCCTCGGCTCCGTGAAGCGCACGAACCTCGGTCATTGTGCCGCTCAGCTCAAAGCACGAGGTATTGAGAAACGAAATGTTGAACGCCGATCTGCTTTACTCGAGAAGGCGCGAGCAAAGAGTATGTAGACGAAAAAAGGTCTTGTGTAGTTGTTAGGATCTTGAAATGCTAATGAACTATAGGGGGGCTGAACAAGCGTGACCTTACCTCCGTGTTGGCTACCAGCCACAACGCAACTGACCTCGGTTACACTCCCAGTACCGACGCTGCGACCCTCTTTGCAGGCTATAATTCTTGCCTCTTGACCCCGGAAGTCACTCAGGGCCCTTACTGTAAGTATATTAAAATGTACTGGCGTGTTAGACCTAGGTAATTTGCTAAAGATAGATCAAGATGTCGGTGGCGAGTACGTCCGCCAGAACATCATCGAGGACCAGGTTGGCGTTGATACCATACTCGACTACCAAGTGATTGACGTCAACACTTGCGAGCCTGTTACCGATGTTTATGTGGAGATGTGGCATTGCAACGCTACCGGCGTATATGGCGGTATCGTAGCGGGAGGCAATGGAGACTCTTCAGACGAAAGTAACATCAACAATACCTGGCTTCGCGGCATCCAAAAAACCGATTCCGACGGCGTCGCCCAGTTCGAATCCATCTTCCCAGGTCATTACACAGGCCGTGCTACCCACATTCACATCATGGTGCATCAGAACGCTGTGCTCTTGGAGAACTCTACCCTCGGTAACAACATAAGCGCTAGTCACGTCGGCCAGGCCTTCTTCGACCAGGACTTGATCACCGCTGTCGAACTTAACACGCCTTATTCCACCAATACTCAAGAGCTGACCTTGAATGCCGATGATGGCATCTTGAGCGAGGAGACAGCTACCGATGGTGTTGATCCATTTTTCGAATATACCCTTCTCGGCGATAGCATCACCGACGGTCTCTTCGCCTGGGTTGCTTTCGGAATTAACGCTACCGCATCTCAGTCGATTGCCCCGGCTGCATTCTACTACAAAGAAGGCGGCGTTGCCAACCCTAATTCCGGCCCCGGCGGTCCTGGTGATGCTCCTCCAAGTGGCGTGCCAAGTGCAATTCCCGGCGGCACGGCTACTCCGTCTACCTCTGCCTCCGCTTAGTTGAATCGTGGTTGAATAGTGTGGTGGATAGGATTTGGATCAGGGAGATGGAACGTTTTATGGGTTCCCTTTTAAGTGGTGCTTTAGACAGAATATGAGCGATACAGTTTACATTCATTTAAATACGTATGTTTCAATGCTTATAATATTTGGCATATCGAACACGTTGTGTTGGATAGCAACTTCCTTCCATCTAAAACTCCTCCGATCCGTGTTCCCCACAATCAAAGCATAGAAAGTAGAAGTTGGTCAATCTCTTGAACAAAGAACAATGGGATTTCAAGAGTTGACACATAGACTCCTTCTATTCTATTCTAAATCATCCTAATATTTCTTAGGAGAGTATCTCGATTTACAAGATTAATATAGCGCCGAATTATGTTTTAACAAGTAGACAATCTGAATACCGATAAACGTGCCCAATGTGGCCATAATGGAACATCTCCTAATCTAGCTGTTTTATTACTTGTAACATTAGACGAAAGTATAGTTTTGTATCTTCGACACAAACATGACGAACGTTATGAGGCTACCAAATGAAAGAAAGTCAAAATTCTATAATTATATTGGCATTGTCCATCGAGTACAGAGCCGCGGGGAAGATGAAAGAGTTACCCAATCGTAATTTTCAAACGGTCGATAATTAATAGCTAAAGATTTAATGAAACACAGATTTTTAATATCTCTTGTAATTTGATAATTCGATAGCACGTAGTTACTCCTAAAGCCGAAGATAATCTCCGAATCGGCTTGGAAAAATCTTCTCAACTTAAGGGGGCTTGAACCGCAACCGCATGTCTTGGAAATAGTTAACCAACTTGGTTTGACTTACTTATATGCTGTTTCGAGCTTGAAAATCATCGGGTTCCAGGCCGAATTTGGTTTATAACATATATATGTTCAGCCCCTTTCCATCGCCCACGAGAAGTCAAATTTACGAATCAAGCGACACGTACTACTCATAATCAAGTCATGGACACTTTTAAAACCGCACCTATGACACGACTCCTCAACGAAATTCAAGAGAACACCACTAAATACCTCGAGTTTTTCTCAGCTCAACGCCTACCAGAGCCATCGTTTGAGAACGGAGAAGGCTTATCATCAGGCCAAGGGATCCCGATAGATATACAAACTGCCAGAAGTGCCGCCATCGAAGCGGCTGACGAGCTGCGCCTTCTACTTCTTGGACCGTTAGGGCTGGTAATGAGCTTTCAAGCCGACCAGTATCTCATGCTTGCTTTACAGTACATATATAGGCATAAGCTTGTGCAGCATGTCTTTCTCAATAGAGAAACAACTTTCCGCGAAATTGCTGCGGCAGCGAGGCTTCCACCCAAGGATGTAACACGTTTTTTGCGGCTCGCTGCCAGCCGTCATGTTTTTCATGAGGCGTCTAAGGGAGCTATTGTGCACACGGCCGCATCTCGACAGCTGTTGGATAACCCCGGGTTAGAAGCGTGGGTTACTATCATTGCCGATGAGTATTGGCCGGCATTGGCGCGAACAGTAGACGCGACTGAACGATGGCCAGGAAGTGAAGAGCCTAACGAGAGCGGATACTCACTGGGACATACTACGAAAGAAAGTATATTCGACGTAATCAAGTGTTCTCCAGCACGTCAGCAGCGTTTTATGGATGTGCAAGGGTTCTCCCATCAGGTCTTTGGCTTTGGTATGGAACATCTGTTGTGGGGTTATGACTTCAGCAATGTGCGTGTCTTGGTCGATATGGGAGGAGCGCATGGAGAAGTAGCAATAGCTTTGGCTCACAAGTATCCAACGATGGAAATCGTTGTCCAAGACAAACCAGAGGTCATCGAGGGTCTAAAGAAGTGCATTCCAGCGGAGCTAAAGCACCGCATAAAGGGCATGGAGCATGATTTCTTCACCATACAACCGGTGAGAAGTGCCGACGTGTATTTCTTCCGATGGGTTTTTCACAACTGGAGCGACAAGTATTGTGTCAAGATTTTACAGTCTTTGGTACCGAGTTTGAAAAAAGGTTCAAGAGTTGTTATCAATGACTTATGCGTACCGGAGCCCGGAGAAGGCATTTTATCTGTCGCCCGCGAATCTATAGAGATGGATATCATGATGAAAGCGTTTAACAACGCTCAAGAGCGTGATGGACTAGCGTGGAAAATGCTTTTCCAAATGGCAAATCTGGGATTCAAATTCTTGGGGATTAAAATACCTATAAGAGCAAGAATGGCAATTATTGAAGCGGAATGGATAGTTGGTTGTTAGGCAAATCAATTCGTATGCCCGAATTTATAAGGGATATTTTATCTCATTATTTCAGTGAACTTAAACCTCATCAATTTTAGCGGTAATTGTGCCACCGGACCGTTAATCCGTATGTTGGTATTTGTGGGGCACGAAATTATTTTCGGTTAAATGAAATTTAAATTTAAATTGAAAAAAAAAAAATTTTATTAATATATTTTTATTAAAAATTTAAAAAATTTTAATAATAATATATAAATGATATATAATTATTTAATAATAATATTAAATATAATTTTTTTTTATTATTTAAAATTAAATAAATTATTTTTAAATTTTTATATATTTTTTTTAATTAAAAACGATATTATATTATTATATTATAAATTTAAATGTAAAAATTATAAAAAATATATATTTATATTTTATTAAAATATTTTATATAATTTTATAATAATATTTAAAAATTATTAATTTTTTATTATTTAAAATTAAATATATAATTTTTAAATTTATATATATAATTTTTTAATTAAATACGATATTACGTTATTATATTATAAATTTTAATATTAAAAAACGTTAAAAAAAAACGCGTTTATATTTTTTTAAAAAATTTTATATAATTTTACGTATATTTTTATAAATATATTTGAAAATTATTAATATTTTATTATTATAAAATAAAATAATGATTTATTATTATTTTTAATTTTTTTTTAAATTTTATATAATTTTATATTATTAAATAATAAATTAAAAAAATTATAAATTTTTATTAAAAATATAATTATTTTTAAAATATAATTTTTTAAAATATAATTATAATGATTATTATTTTAATATAAAATAAAAAATTATTATATAATATTTTTTTTAAATTTATTATTATAATTATTAATTATTTAATTATATTAAATAATATTATAATTTTTATTTTTAATTTAATTTTTAAATTAAAATTTTTTTATATATATTAAATTATTTATAATTACGTTATAAATTTAATAATATTTTATTTTTTAAAATATTATTTTTTTTATTAATTATTTTTTAATTTTATAATAATATAATAAATTTTTTTAAAATAAAAAAATTTATTTATATAAATTTTTATTTATAAATAAAATAAATAAAATAATTTTTATATAAATTTAAATTTATAATTAAAAATATATTATTAAATAAAATTTAAAAATTTTTAAATTATAAAAAATTTTATAAATTTAATTTTTAATTTTTTAATTTAATTTTATAATATTTAAAAATTTTATTTTCGTATTAAAAATAAATTTTATATTATATTTTAATTAATA